>JAMZAV010000426.1:0-361507 GCA_024449915.1 Sweltsa coloradensis | reverse complement strand
CACAGACAGCGTCATGAAATAACCCATCCAAAAAAAATAATGCTAAACTAAAAGTAAAGAAAAGAAGATATTTTGATTGCGACAGTAGCATTGAAGGTAGGCAAAAGAAAAAAGAAGACAAATTTATAAAATTTCGTAAAGAGAAATCCATCTGTTTCTTAGAGTTATCTTAAGTATAAGCTGATAAGGAGTGATTATAATCAAAGCTGTATAAATGAGGGGCGGGAAGAGTTGGCGGTATTGGGTAGATGTAGTTTATTTCAAAAGCAGTTCTTAATTTTCGTTAAAAGATGTTTTTTCAGTGAGTTTTTAAAGAGTGCACTATTTATGTCCTTGAGAGTTTTGGGTAGGTTGTTATATAACATTAAACAATTAAATTAAATTAAAAATTAACAAAACGAACGATGACAAAGACGATGACGACCGCGACTTGAGATCCCCCCTTTCCTCACCCTACCTGTGGCTGATTCTGACCAGCATGAGCCCCGCATATCCCCTAGGCTAGAGTGGTGCATTATGACCTAACGGTTGACGCGCCAATAATCCAAATGAACCAAAAATATGGGGATCTTGTCTAGTCCAGGTGCTTTATCCAACTTTGTGTTGTGTAATGCCCACTCATTTCGTTCATTGTAAATGGTGTATTGTAAGCTTCAACTTTTTCTTCCTCCTGTCGTTGCTTCCTAAATTCTCCACCACATTCTGTATCCCAACATCATCCTGCTTACAGCTGCATAATGTTTAGCTAACGAGAAGTTATGATTTTAGTCCCATTTAGGAGGGTTTTTTTCTTTGTTGGCCCCTAGTGTTACTGAAAGTAGATGCAAAAGCTAAACGCAAATTTATATATATTAATAGCACAGCTCTTAACTGATGGGACATAAAGGTCTAAATGGCCTCCCTGACAGCGAATAAGTTTATTATATAGCTTAGTTCTAACTGATGGAACATAAAGGTCTAAATGGCCTCCCTGACAGCGAATAAGTTTATTATATAGCACAGATCTAACTGATGGGACATAAAGGTCTAGGTGGCCTCCCTGACAGCGAATAAGTTTATAATATAGCAGAGCTCTAACTGATGGGACAAAAAGGTTAAAGGTGGCCTCCATGACAGCAAATAAGTATATTATATTGCTTAGTTCTAAGTGATGGACATTAAGGTCTAGATGGTCTCCGTGACAGAGGATTGACATGAGATTAAATTCAAGTTTAGCAAATAGGTGGTTAGGCAAATGTGATCTATGATCTTACAGTTGACTGCAATCATCTTTGGAGATTGACAGCCGCTGTAATCCATCATTGGACGGTGATCTATGATCTTACAGTTGACTGCAATCATCTTTGGAGATTGACAGCCGCTGTAATCCATCATTGGACGTTATAAAACATTAATTGTACATTCAATGCATGGACATTTGCATTTTAAGCTGGTATTTAAATGTCACGGTCTCTATGTATAATTTAGACATCTTCAAATTATGCATTATAATTGTTGTTATCTAAAGTATAGATAGGTCTCGCGACATTTAAATGTGGCTCCTTGGTGCCTAATTTTCACTTTAAACAAGGTTATTTCAGAGCACAACATTTACTGACGGGGATATTAAGGTCTACTTTATAACCTATACCTAAAAACTTCTTCTTCTTCTTCTTCTTCTTCTTCTTCTTCTTCTTCTTCTTCCTCTTTCTCTTCTTCTTCCTTACACCCAGAATTGATTTAAACCATTCTCTGCCTTGCTGTCCAGGAAAAGCGCCCGCATATTTCCTCCTTTCCAATTTTTTTTCTGCAATTGGTCCCTTTCTTCCTTCAGGGACACACATATTTCTAGGTGGTCTGCATCCTGGATATGATCTCTTGAGAGAAGACATGTGGTTGAATCAACCACTCGTATTCTGTGAAGATGGGCCTCTAGGTGGTCGTGGCCTTTTTCCATTCGGAAATTTGCCACAACTACACTTCTTTCTTCCTCGTCCACTTTCCTTGTGACATCTCTTTCCTTTCTAAGCAACGGCTCCTATCGTTTGCCCCGTGTTTTTTCTTCATACTGCATCCTCGTCTCTATGTCAACTTGATTGTAGTTGGCTGCTGCAACTTGGCTTCCATCTTTGCCAGATTGCCGGCCTACACAATGCCCATGATTATCGAGCAATGGGATTTGTACTAAAGATGCAGTGGGGTTTGTCTAAATGTTGTCTTGGATGTATTAAAGTCATTGCAATCTGTCGGCCCATTGTGACAAAATGACAAGAGCTACGTTCATTTTCCTTTGGAGACTTTTAATGTCCTTGTATGAACTCTATATTATTACAACATCTGCATAATATAGTAGTACCTGGGTGCCACATTTTCCTTTTAGTTCTTCAACAATGTCATTTATCATGATATTAAAAAGTGAAGGGCTTAGGACCGATCCTTGCAGAAGGCCTTGCTTATGTTGGTGGTATCCCGATTAAGCGAATCTTGGAATGGTACTCTAATGAAGCGTTGGTCCAAAAAAATTCGGTCCATCTCAGTATCATATATTACTCATATATTTAAAGCACTTAGTTTTGTTAGTAGCTTTGGTTTCCATACTGTATCGTACGCTGTTTTTAAATCGATAATTTCAGCAATAGTTGATTCTTTCATTTGAAAAACATCCTTAACTTACTGGGACAATCTGGCCAGTTGCTCAACTGTCCTACGATTAGGCCGGAAGCCTGCCTGCTTTTCAGCCAGCATTTTGTTTTTTTCCATGTATACACTGAGTTGCTTTAGGACCATACGTTCTACAAGTTTGCATACACAGCTCGTGAGGGAAATAGGTCGATAGCTGGAAACATCTTCTGGAGGCTTATTAGGTTTAAGGATTGGTGTTAGTTCCGCCTTTCTCCATTCGACCGGAATATATTTTTCCCAATGTCAGGTTAATATAAGCTTAACTTAGTTTATCTTTTCCGCCTTGTTGAGTTATGAGTTCTTTTACCCCGTCTGGGCCCGGCTTAGAATTGGCCCAGAGCAAAGCTCTGCTAATCGTAAAAGGCGATTTAAGAGAAAAAGTCCACCTCGCAAACATCAGCTAGTAAAAGCGTAGTATTTTACTCCCCGAAACTAGAGGTGAGCTCTGGCAACCGTCGTCGGGGACACTTCCCCTTTACTTAGACGACCTCCCCGATGACGATGACAATTGACAACACGAACGATGACAAAGACTTGACGACCCTGACTTGAGAACCCCCTTTTCCTCTCCCTACGTGTGGCTGATTCTAGCCAGCATGCATAAGCCCCCCATATCCCCTAGGTTAGAGTGGTACATATGACCTAACGGTTGCCGCGCCCATAATCCAAATAAACAAAAAATGTGGGCATATTATCTGGTCCTTGTGCTTTACCCAACTTTGTGTTGTGAAATGCCCACTACATTTCGTTCATTGTAAATGGTCTATTGTGCGCTAAATCAACTTCTTCTGCCTCCTGTCGTTGCTTCCTAAATTCGATGCGTAGGACCACATTCTGTTTCCCAACATTATCCTGCTTACAGCTGCATAATGTTTAGCTAGGGCTTTAGCTTCATCTATAACTAGAAGTTATGATTTAAGTCCCATTTAGGAGGGGGCTTTCTTTGTTGGCCCCTGGTGTAACTTAAAGTAGATACTAAAGCTAAACGCAAATTGATATATTTTAATAGCACAGCTCATACTGATGGAGCATTAAGGTTTAGGTGGCCTCCCTGAAAGCGAATAAGTAAATTATATAGCACAGATCTAACTCATGGGACATAAATGTCTAAATGTCCTCCCCGACTGCAAATTAGTATATTATATAGCACAGCTAAAATGATGAGACATAACGGTCTAGGTGGCCTCCCTGACAGCGAATAAGTATATTTAATAGCACAGTTCTAACTGATGGGACTTAAAGATCTAGTTGGCCTCCCTTGTAGCAAATAAGTAATGTTATATATGGATAAAAACAAGGATCTTGGGTAAAACCGCGTCGAAAGTAAGATGAACCAGGGCAGAACCTGGGCGTCCACCGACGTTTCGTCTGTACTACGTCAGACATTTTCAAGGTTGACTGTGACTCTACGGAGGTTGGAGTCACAGTGGTTGGCAAGCACGCAGCGCCCGCCTTATATAGCCTCTATATAATATATATATATATAGCACAGCTCTAATTGATGGGACATAAAGGTCTTGGTGGCCTCCCTGGCAGCAAATAAGTTTATAATATAGCACAGCTCTAAAATGATGGGACATAAAGGTCTAGGTGGCCTCCCTGACTGCATATAATTATTGAGCGAGCGTAGCGAGCGTCTCCACTTGACTCTTATGGCTCGAATGTCTGGGTTTTTTTGTTTTTTTTCTGTTACTGCTTCGATACAGGTCGCACAGTTTCTCTGATCGAACTGAAATTTTTCACACATGTACATTCCACCAAGGCGGGTTGCTGTATAGTTTTTGAACAAATTCCGATCGTTGGGAATAAAAAATTTAAAAAAAAAAAAAAAAATGTTTCGATCGTTATGAAATTTTGCAGGGTCAATAAGTACAACATTCTCTCCTATTTTACAAATTTTCAGCTAAATCGGTCAAGACGTTAAAGACTTATTGGTATGTAACATTATGGGAATGTCGTACTTGGGTCATTGTTGCACGTACCGGTGCTCGCTCAACAACGCGACGGGACTTTAAGCGTTTTCCTATCTAGGTGGGCCCGTTAGGGCGCCGCAGCCAAGCCGCGGTGCGCTACACACTCAAGCACCTTATACACCAAGCAGAGTTGGGGTGATTTCGAGGTGTTACCCAGCCGTCATGTAACGTGATGTGAACTTGAAAACTATCACAATCGAGGGGATTTAGGTACCTGACAACACATGCCAAATTTTATTGGGGTACGACCATTCCTTCTTGGTGAAAAAATGTCTTCAAACATGCTCAAAATCACTTTAAGGATGTTAGCTACTGCTAGCTACTGCTAACATCTAATACGTCGGCCCGCGATTCTGACCAGACGGGTGGGGCTACAATGTTCATATTTTACATGGACATTAAGGTTATAGAATGATAGTCTCTTTTGAAAAAAAAAGTTGAAAAAGTTTGTTGGAAGGCTTCCAAATAAAGGTTTTAAAATAAGCCTTAAACACTTGGCATATAATCAACAAGTAACCATAGTTACTTGACACTTGTTGACGGTATAAGCAGAGTTAGGCGGGAAAGTGCGATACGTAAACAAATGGCGGACATTAAAAATTTTTCTTCTTTGTGTGGAACGAGAAAAGGTGTCATTATGCTCTCATAAAACAAATCAGGAACCGTCCCTGGCCTAGGCCCAGATGTAGAAAATTATTTATAATACAACAGTGTAGGTCTAAAGTTCCATTAGGCTAAAGGACTAGATAAATAAATACTTACATTACATGTTTGACAAGCCTAGCCAACCCTAGACCAGCACAACCAATTGTTCTGACAAACTTCCCGCACAAATAACTAGTTTTGATTACTAAAAGCCTAATTCAGATAACCAATAGTATGATTGTCCACCTAGGATTTACAAAAATGTTCGGAAATAATACACATATTCTTTTCTTTTTAGCCATATTTATAGTCATGATCAAAGTCAGCTTGCTGCTACACACAATGTCAAAGCGAGGTGTCGAATATTAGCGTGCTCATCTGTTTGTTTACATAATTGCAACAATCAAATCATTTCATGCAACTCGTCTTTCGATTGGCCCGCGTTTATGAAGGCACTGCCATCTAGAATAAATATAGAACGTTTTCGAGCTCTTTGGTACGCAAATCTTTTTAAAGTGTCTGGATTTCGTGAACCGTACCCCACGTGAATAACAGCAATACTCTTTCAACTCACAACCCATGACGTTTTCTACGATACCGTTCAAGAATACCAATTTCTTCGAAAACGAAAACGACTTCGTTTTCAAATTGCGTTTTCAACTCATCTCCCACGAACTCAAGAATTGGGGTCCAGTCCTTTTACCGTCGTTATACCATGGTTATATCACCTATACCCAGGATGTACATGAATCCGGGTCTAGATATTTTACATCCTATTGTCTATTGTTATTGCTAATACCATAGAAATTAAATCAACTTTGATAAAATTATTATATTTCAACAAATAATTTTACAATGGAACTTGAAAAAGTAATGAGATCACACACATAACAAAAACTTGTAGAAATACAGCCAAACCTTACACACTCAAAAGAAATGAGATCTTAAAAAAGGGCCAAGCTCATCTGCCCTTCCACATTTGCGCATTCTTAATTCATAAACGTACAGTGTCCCATAACAGCATCCTCGAAAAGCTTGGCAAAATAAAATTTGCATGTTATAACGTTTAAATTAATTAGAAAAAAGAACTTGGTTGAACTATTACGTTTAAATTAATAATCGCAAATTCTATTTTGCCAAGCTTTTCGAGGATGCTGTTATGGGACACTGTACGTTTATGAATTAAGAATGCGCAAATGTGGAAGGGCAGATGAGCTTGGCCTTTTTTAAGATCTCATTTCTTTTGAGTGTGTAAGGTTTGGCTGTATATTATATAGCACAGCTCTAACTGATGGGACATAAAGTCTAGTGGCCTCCTGGCAGCAAATAAGTATATTATATTGCACAACTCTTACTGACGGGACATGAAGGTCTAGATGGCCTCCCAGACATCGAATAAGTATATTATGTAGCACAGCTCTAACTGATGGGACATAAAGATCTATGTGGCCTCCCTGTAGTGAATAAATTTGTTATATAGGTCAACTCTAACATGTAACGATACACCGTGCTACCCTATTTAAGGCTACCTACTTCTCGATATGGCTACCATATATTAAAACTCATCCACCTCGGCTAGCCTACACAGTCAATGAGCAACACACTTGGCATACAAATTAACACATAATTAGACATTTATTTTTAAACCAAGTAATAATACTACAGCAATTATTTAGTGAAATTGATCTGCTTGATAACGACCACATTGGACATTAAAAGTTTATATCATACGACCTTCTTTGGCTGTTGTGTTTGAGTATGATTTTTCACCCATCTGTAGTCTTCTCTTGTGAGTCCTTATACTTCTAATCTTCTTACTTCTCTTCTCTTGAAATCTTCTTAAAAGTATATTTATAGGTGCCAAGTTGCAGACACATAAACTTATAATTGAAATTAGTTTTAAAAAGAATCACTTCTGCTTTCTTTACTAGAGCAAAACTCCTTGACCTAACTCGATTCAGTAGCATCAAAGATGGCCATTCTGTTCCTGTCAAATTCATTGTTTCAAAGTTCTAGATTTTTGTTCTTTTTTACACATCACATAAACACTTTTTAATATTTACTTATTTTTTATAAATTTAAATTTGCTGTATTTACCTTTATAATCATTATCAGAACATTATTAAAACTTTAATAATATAATTATTTTACCATAAGTGAAAAACAGCCTTCTGAAACTTGGTTATAAATGTAAACAAACTACTCAATCACTGCCTACTTGAAACCTTTTATACATTTTAAGAAGTCACTGCCTACTAGAATCATTTTATACATTTTAAGAAGTCACTGCCTACTGGATCTTATTACTTTTACCAAGTTTTGATTTAAGAGACTGGTACTTTACAATACCCCTTCAAATTTTGAACAATTTCTTGAAATTTTTCAACATTTATAATGCTTGAAAGCACCAGACAAATTAAGAATTTTTTTTTATTCTTTATCCTGCTTCAAAATCTGATAACAATACATAATCCTCTGGACAATGACAAATCTGAACATCAGCTTATTCCACAAAAATCTAAACAAACTAGATCCACTTTGTTCTTTTACCGCTACCCATGACTTTAATATACAATATCATAAAATTCAAGCAACCCAAATTTAGAACTCATTGAATGTTTCCAACTACCTCCATTGACAATCACTAACAAATTAATTCTCAACAATTTGAAAGGCTGTTTACAATACCCCTTCCAAAAATAAATTATTTGAAGTAATGGAAATTATTTATTTTTGATATTAACTCCTGCAACCATTGAAACACTATATTAAATTATTTACTCCATTAAAAAAACAAAACACACCAATTAAATAATATCATCAACTTAAAATCTTTCAAATGTGGAAATTATGAACAACCTTATTAAAATGTACTATATTTATCAACTTCAGCAACACCATTTCCAAGAATCTTTATGAAAATGTCTATTTATTTCATTTTCCACTCCACAATAAACTATTCCAAATCTATCATCCCACAGAAGAAATATCATACCATCAAAAAATAGTCAAACCACAAAGTGAAGACAAGATTGACAACCCCTTCAAACCGTCAACTTTATAGAAAAGATTTTAAACCTTATTTTAGGTTAGGAATTTACTAATGACCCTCAACAATGACTTCTTCAAAATGAAAAACCTTTCAAACTGACCAACCAAGAACAAAAAAATGTACTCCCTAGAAATGTACACAATCATAGTTAACAACCCAGCAGACAACCATCCCTTCAAATTGACCAATAAAGAACAAAAAAGTACATTGAAATGCACACAATGAACGACAATGAATAACTACTTCAAATTGAAATACCTTCAAACTGACCACCAAGAATAAAAATGTACCAAGAAATGTACACCAACCATAGTTAACCACCAAATCAGTCAACCACCTCCTTCAAACTGAAAACCCTTCAAACTGACCAACAGAGAACAAGTGAGGAAAAGAACAACTCCGAGATCCACAGCCCTATCTAGTTTTCTGTTAATAATGGAGGTGCCGTCACGTTGTTGTTAGTAGGAGGTGCTCGTTCGTTCCCTGGAGATCGCCAGTCATCTAGAGGTCTTGAATTGACGTTTAGTTTTGTCGATTTTTGTACCCATCATTGTTGGCATTTGTTGCAAAGTTGTGGTAGTAGGTGTTTTCATAGTTCCTATTTTGACTAGGTAACCAAATCAGTCTGTCACTTTCTAATCTTTCCAAAAGATTTACGATTTTAGTGGCATCGTTGTCTATATGAATGAAATGTAAACGAATTTCCATAGGAAAATGTTTTGAGCAGTTGTTTGACCATCGTTTCATGTGGTATTGGGCACTGAGATATCCACTATGACGCAACAAACGTTTGAAGTATACTGATGGTAATCCCTGTTTACCACCTTCGTAGGATGCACTATATATGTGTTTCATGAGAACATCTTGAGCGTTGTCTCCCCAAAAATGATTAATGAATTTTTCTTTAAAATCTTCAAAGGAATCAAACTCATTTCCCAGCATCCATGGTATGCATTGACCCTTCAAGCATTGTAGAGTGAACGCCAACCTCCTGTTGTTATTTACCAATAGTTCTTGAATCGGCTTTCTAACAAGTTCAGAAATTCAAATGGGATGAATACCTCCATCTCCCATGAATATTATGCCCTCTCTAAGTAGTTGGTCTCCTACACCGCTATCGTTTGCATAACGGTAGTTCCCGTAACGCCTGTTACCCCTTGAGTTTCCAAATCTTGAATCTTTTTTGTATTGGTTAGAATAGAATTTTCCAACTGCTTTGTATTGGTTAGAATAGTGTGTTCCATCTTCTTTGTATTGGTTAGAATAGTATTTTCCAGACCCTTGCAAGCTTCTTGAAAGTTTTTATCATCTAATTCTCGCTTTTCTTCTACTTTTGAGACTTTCTTTTGTACTTCTTCTAATTTCTTGCCATTATCATCAATCATGACATGGATATCCCTTATCAATTCCATAGCACCCCCTACTTTGGCTTCAATGTCCTCCACATCTTCAGTTACTTTTAGCTTCACATCTATGAATTGTTTTTTCTAAGGTGTAGAAAAGTCTGTCATATTTTTCTTCTAATCCATTTTGGATGACATCCATTCGTTTATTTACCTTATCGATTTCATGTTTAACATTCTCTAGTTTCTCGTCCATAATCTTACCCACTTTATTTTCCAAACTATTTTCCAAGTTACCCATTTTATTTCCAAGCTATTTTCCATGGTACTCATTTCATTTTTCATGCTATTTTCCATGGTACTCATTTATTCAACAACGTACTCATTAAAAAACTCATTTCTGGACTCATCACCAAACTTCCTTCCGTCGAAGTGCTAGTCATATCGGTTGCCAAGTGCCTATCTAAACCACTATCCATCTGTCCCAATTCTGTCCTCCCTAAATCTTGAGAAACAATTTGCAACCCTAGCTCTATTTCATCAATAGCAACACCTTCACTTTGACTAGCCATTATTCCAAAGCCTAGGTTTATTTGTAGCCAAGGTGTGTAATTGAGACCCCTAATCTCTGCGTGACATTATCTTCAGTAAGACCACTAACGTTGGGCTGCCAAATTGTAACGCTACACCGTGCTACCCTATTTAAGGCTCCTACTTCTCGATAGGCTACCATATATTAAAACTCATCCACCTCGGCTAGCCTACACAGTCAATGAGCAACACACTTGGCATACAAATTAACACATAATTAGACATTTATTTTAAACCAAGTAATAATACTACAGCAATTATTTAGTGAAATTGATCTGCTTGATAACGACCACATTGGACATTAAAGTTTATATCATACGACCTTCTTTGGCTGTTGTGTTTGAGTATGATTTTTCACCCATCTGTAGTCTTCTCTTGTGAGTCCTTATACTTCTAATCTTCTTACTTCTCTTCTCTTGAAATCTTCTTAAAAGTATATTTATAGGTGCCAGTTGCAGACACATAAACTTATAATTGAAATTAGTTTTAAAAAGAATCACTTTCTGCTTTCTTTACTAGAGCAAAACTCCTTGACCTAACTCGATTCAAGTAGCATCAAAGATGGCCATTCTGTTCCTGGTCAAATTCATTGTTTCAAAGTTCTAGATTTTTGTATCTTTTTTACACATCACATAAACACTTTTTAATATTTACTTATTTTTTATAAATTTAAATTTGCTGTATTTACCTTTAATAATCATTATCAGAACATTATTAAAACTTTAAATAATATAATTATTTTACCATAAGTGAAAATACAGCCTTCTGAAACTTGGTTATAAATGTAAACAAACTACTCAATCACTGCCTACTTGAAACCTTTTATACATTTTAAGAAGTCACTGCCTACTAGAATCATTTTATACATTTTAAGAAGTCACTGCCTACTGGATCTTAATTACTTTTACCAAGTTTTTAGATTTAAGAGACTGGTACTTTACAAACAGATAGGACATACAGGTCTAGGTGACCTACCCGGTTTGCAAATATTTATATTATAATAGCACAGCTCTAACTGATGGGACATAAAGGTGTCGTTAGCATCCCTATTAGCGGATAAGTATATTACATAGCAGCAGCTCTATCTGATGGGACATAAAGGTCTAGGTGGCCTCCCTGACAACAAATACGTATATTATATCGTACAGCTCTAACTGATGGGACATAAAGGTCTAGGTGGCCTCCCTGACAGCGAATAAGTATTATATATCGCACAGCTCTAACTGATGGGGGGACATAAAGGTCTAGGTTGCCTATCTGACAGCGAATAAGTATATTATATAGCGGAGCTCTTACTGATGGACATTAAGGTCTAGATGTTCTCCGTTTCAGAGGATGAGATTAAATTCAAGATTAGCAAAAAGGTGGTTTGGCAAATGCGATCTATGATCTTACTGTTGACTGCAATCATCTTTGGAGATTGACATCCGCTGTAATCCATCATTGAACGTTATAAAAAATTAATTGTACATTCAATGCATGGACATTTGCATTTCAAGCTGGCCTCTATGTATAATTTAGACATCTTGAAATGTTGCATTATAATTTGTTGATATCTAAAAGATAGATAGGTCTCGCGATATTTAAATGTCGCTATTTGGTGCCTTATTTTCATATTAAACATTGTTATTTCTAAGCACAACATTTACTGACGGGGATATTAAGGTCTAATTAACCTCCATAAAAGCTTCTTCTTCTTCTTCTTCTTCTTCTTCTTCTTCTTCTTCTTCTTCTTCTTCTTCTTCTTCATCTTCTCCTTCTTCTTTTTATCACCTGGTGTTGGATTTCAACTTGATTGTAGTTTTAATAAACTGCAAAGACATAGCCTTCTCTGGCTGCTGCAACTTGGCTCCCATCTTTGCCAGATAGTCGGCCATTATCGAGCAATGGGTTTTGTACGTAAGATGCAGTGGGGTTAGTGTTAAAGTTCTTTCGTGATGCTATAAAAAGAGCTGGTAAGTTGTGTTGGATCAGTGGTCGAATTGGAATTATTCTTGGGGGGGGATGTTAATATGTTACGCTTTAAGTAAGTCAAGCCCTAAACGACCTTCACAAAAATATGAACTAAAATTATAAGTCGAGAAAACACAATATGGTATATTATGCAAAATTGCTGTGTTTCGTTTTGGAGTGATGGTTCCAACCAACAATGTTTCTTTTTGAAGGGATGGTTAAGCCAATGATTTGGGGATGGCATCCCTCCGCATCTTCGCCCCCCAATTCGACCACTGAATGTAACAGTCATTGCATTGCTGTCGGCCTACTGTGCTAAGATGACAAGAGTTTCGTTCATTTTCCTTTGGAAACTTTTAATGTCCTTGTTTGAAACTCCGTATTACTACACTAGGAAAACGCTTAAGTCCCGCCGCGTTGTTGGATGAGCGTATATGGTGCATTGAGATGCCATGTGTTACGCGGATTTTCTGTTGTTCTGTGAAAAAATCATTACTAAGTCGAAGATTTTTTTTAATTAAATTAAATTATATAAAAAATTAACTTAATTTTTTATAATTAAATTAAATAAAATAAAAAATTAACTTAATTGTTTTAATTAATCGTAATTTTTTAAAAAGAAAAAAATCGTAAAATTGCAATTTGCATAAGAAATAATTATTCGATTGCGCTCAAATTTCACACGAATATCTTAATTCATAAAATTAAGGTTCTGTAAAAAATCATTAAAATCTAATAAAGCATGTAGGTGTTATAAGTCGAAGAAATTTTTTTAAAAATCGAAAAAAATCGTAAAATTGCGTTTTTTTATGTGAAAAAATTTCCCGATTGCGCTCAAAAAACGTGGCAGTTCTAAGTTCAGAGATTTCGAAGGTCTCCATAAAATTTCATTGCAATCGGAGTATCGGTTTAGCCGGAATCGTGTTAACAAACACACAAAAATTACAGAAAGAAAGAAAGAAGAAAAAAAAACTTCCGGATTTTTTTCTCCAGTGTAGTGAAATGGAATCTTCGCTTCGCTCGCTACGCTCATCCAATCATCTGCATAAGGTAGTACCTGGATGCCACATTTTCCTTTCAGTTCTTCAACAAGGTCATTTATCATGATATTAAAAATTGAAGGGCTTATGATTGATTCTTGCATAAGACCTTGCTTAAGTTGGTGATATCCCGATATAGAATCTTGGAATTATACTCTAATGAAGCGTTGGTCCAAAACTTTTGAACCATCCCAGTAGTTTTTCCGATCCACTCCACTTAGTTTTGTTAGTAGGATTGGTCTCCATACTGTATTGTATATGTTGTTTTTGAAGCAAGACATGATTCTTTACTTTGAAAAATCATTCTCAACTTCTTGGGACAATCACGCCAGTTAGTCAACCATGTCAGTAGTTTTTTCTTAATCTCGTTGTTGTGATAACGCCCATATGCCACACGAGTGTATCCCAGCCTTAGTTTACGAGATACAGCCATGTTTATGATAAACATTTTTCCGGTGCTAGATGGAAATCGATTTTGGCGCATGTTCTAGTATTGGTTTTCTTATCTAGGCGTTGTTCTGATCACACCCATATGCCACACTAGTGTATCCCAGCCATAGTCACTATACTACTACTAGTTTACGAGTTATAGCCATGTTTATGATAAACATTTTCCCGGTGCCAGATGAAATCGATTTTTGACGCAAGTTCTAGCCTATTAGCCTATCTGTGCTATTAGTTTTCCTAATTTGTGCGTTGTTGTGTTAATGCCCGAATGCTACACTAGTTGACGAGATACAGCCATATTTAATAAACCATTCGATTTTGGGCGAAGCATATTAGCATTTAAAAAAATAGGCACAAAAATATTAAACATGATAGAATGTATTTCCGGCCAATTTTTAATGAAATTTTGTTTGCTACGGTTTTGCTGCGCACGCTCTCCGTGGTGCTTCGTCCCGGTGCCGGTGCTAGTTTCCCTTCGGTCACCGCCAGCTATTCAATTCTTGTTCACCGCCTGCTAGTTCAGAGTTCATTACCAGCCCTCACGTTGGTAATGCTGGAAATTCAAGCAGGCGACTTCAAAACTTTGCTTGGCTGAAAAAGCACTTGTCTTTGTGTCGTTTAATATTCAAGGTGATTGGCAATTGCTATTTATTCCTGAGGTAAAAGTGAAATTTCTCAGTGCAGCTGGTGCTATTAGAACTTTGCAGTTGTCTATAGTAATTGGTAGGCTTATTTCAATCAATCTCCAAGTCATAATTCGAAAATGGTTATCAAGGTAAGGGCATTGTTTTTGTATGTTGCGAGCGGTGTAGATCGGGCACCGTAGTTTAGTAGAATAGAATTTGGTGCTTGAACCTGACTTAACTCTGACTGTACAATAAAGACGTTTATATATCTATCTAGTATCCTTTAAACGAGACCTGAACTTCTCAAAAACATCTAGGACCTAGGCTACAATATCCCTAGACTTAACTATAGTTTCACTAGCTGCCCAACTTTTCCACCGAGGAGGCGTGAGTTACAGATTATGTCAACTTTCATTTTCTGCTTTAGGTTGGAGATAAAATACCTAGCGCCGATTTGTTTGAAAATGACCCTACAAATAAGGTGAACATCGCGCAAATCGTTGCAGGAAAGAAAGTTGTGTTGTTTGCGGTTCCAGGAGCCTTCACGCCTGGTTGCTCCAAGGTTTGTATCGATCGACTCAACCTTTTTTCTAGAGTTTAGTGTGACCTTCACTTTAACGTACACTCATAAAACCACTTATCCTAGTATTATGTAGCCTACTTTAGGCTTGTTATCTTGCCCTTGCGAGTTACAAAATGAATATGATATGCCTAGCCTACTTGAATGAATCATCGCAAAAATACTCCATAGATAAGAGATTACGGTCAACAATATTCCATCACATGCATGCATGCAATGATAAAAAAACTTGCAATGCAATATAGGTCATCATGAGAAATAATGAGAATATTGTGCTCTTCATTCAAGATGTTGAATCGTGATACATACAAGGACGAATGACAAATTTGATAAAAGCGTACCTTGTGTTGGATTCGAACCCACATCCCTTCGGACCGCATGAGCCACCACGAGACGGCCGCTTTTGTAAATAAGTTTAAATAGCTATTAAAGACTATAAAATAAATAATAAGATTGAACATAATCCATCCAAGATGTTGGTTTACGAAATATTTTCATTGTGTATTCAATAGAATAAAAAATGTTTTAAATCGTTTTAGGGTACTCCTTCGGTTGGGGGGGTCCAAATGCTTTTTGCGATGTTTTGCGTGAAGCGCGTTGGTGTTAAATGAAATATAATACCATGTAGGCCCTACATATTGTAAAACATATCGCTTCGCCCCCCCCCCCCCATCCCCCTAACATACGATTCCCTACAAAACATCGTAAAAAACATTTAGACCCCCCCCCCCCCCAAACCGAAGGAGTTCCCGTTTTAAGGGTGTAGTTTTTATTTATTTATTATTTATTATTTATTTTTTTAACGTCTATCCTATTCAGTTCAAAATAGCCTACTCAAAAAAAAAGAAAAAATGTTCCAAACAAAATTTCTTATTGGGCATGTTTGATTGATGAATAAGTAAAAAAAAACAATGAAAACAATAGTTTCGGGGGTGAAAGGGTTCTTAGCCTCTATTATTGCACGTGCGCATCCATTCAGATCTATCCCAACTCCAAAATACCTACTTGGACAACTGAAAAAAATAGTCATCGTCATAGGAACTGAAAATCAGTTATGTGACTGAGTGGATGGACTCTAAATACCTACTTATTTATTTGAATATGCTTAACATTATTTGTGTTGTACTTGTATTTACCCTTGAACTAACCATGAAGGTACTATAGGCTACAATACCTAACTTTGGTCAATCGCAAACATTAATATAAGCTTTGTGTTTCAAAATATAAATGTGTTGTACAAAGTACAAACCCTTGAAAACACTATCTAGTATCTATTCTATCAACTCTGGTTTACCCAAATGCTAACATTTTGAACAAGGTCGTCAATTCGTCGTATAACGATAATATTATAATAATGAAATGACTTTGAATGTGCTCACTCAAAGTCAACGATAATACTAATACCCAAAATGATAATATAAAACTAGGCCGGTTCGCAAACGCGTTTTACAACGATCAGACGACTACGTCTACACATACGTTTTTACAGCAGAACAATTCCTACAAATAATATAACTCGTGATGGAAGGGGACTTCTTGTTTTTTTAGATAATGTTTCTGCCATCTTCTGCAATCGTTTTCAAACGTTTCTAAATCTCCTTCCTCAAAGAATGTCGGTGAATATGCATATTCATTCCCTCGTCATTGTGTTCCTTAGATTTCTTTAATTCCTTGATGAAAGTTACTTAAAATTTACAAATAAATTTTTAGTTGCGTGGTGTATATCTGCATAATAATAATATACAATAAGTTTAAATTTTTATTTCTCGTAAGAACCCCATGTCGAGGGTGCAATGCATACCTCTCTTCAGGTTTCGAACTAGATTGGAGAAGGGATAAAACTTCAGTCAGGATTGCCGAGCTCGACGGGATTTGAACCCGAGACCTCCTGATTCAAATCTCGTCTGGTCTTGTGTCTTACGGTTGAGCTACCACTGTCGAGTCAGAGTCTGCATAATATATTTTATTCAATACGCAACAGTTCAAAATGAAAAGGTCACGTAATCTTTCAAAATAATGTCGACTAAATCAACCGGATCGTATGATAATTGCAATTAATGCATCATGAAAGACGCTATAGCTGATTTTCGATGAAATAACTCGTTTAATGCAGTGTTTACTTGCATTTTCATCATTGTTATTACGTTTACTTATTTTAGCCTGCGAATTTATTGGATGAGCGAAGCGAAGACTTCAATTTCACTGACCCCTCAAAAAATTTAGCACCAATGTTTTTTTGTTCGTTTGTTTGTTTTTTTTTCGTTTTTCTGTCTGTTTGTTCGCACGATTCCGTGCAAACGGCATATGCGATCTTGGTGAAAATTGGAGGGGACCTTCGAAATCTCTGAACTTAGACCTGCCACGTTTTTGCGTACAATCGAAGAAATATTTCTCATGAATATCGTACTTTTACGATTTTTTTCGATTTTTAGTGCGATATTTTCGTGATATTTGGGCTGATTCTGACCAAACAGGTGGGGCTACAACGTTCATATTTCATATGGACATTATGGTAATGGTGATGTATGCTTTTTGAAAGAAAAAGTTGAAAAAGTTAGCCAGAATCCATAGAATAAAGGTTTTAATATGAGTTTTTTTAGGTTTATAATAACAATTTACAAGTAAAAATAGAAACTTGACAACAATCAGCAACAATGCGTTCAAAAGGCACTTGATAAGTAAATAGATCCCACGCAAACTAAAAACTTACAAAAAGCTCATCCATCAACGCGACGGGACTTTAGCGTTTTCCTAGTTATGTTATTTTACTGAAATGTGTCCTCCGGGCTTCAGATATGCGTACTGTACTAAGGTACTTGATGTTTTCTTCTGCAGACTCATCTACCTGGATATGTAGCCATGGCAGACGAAATGAAGGCGAAAGGTGTCGCAGAGATTATCTGCGTCTCTGTGAATGACCCGTTCGTGATGGCAGCTTGGGGCAAGGAGCACAAGGCGGACAGCAAAGTACGCATGCTGGCTGACCCTCAGGCTGCATTCATCAAGGCCCTGGGGCTTCAGACAGACCTACCCCCTCTCGGTGGGGTACGCTCGAAACGATTCTCCATGACTGTCGACAAGGGTGTCGTCACTGTCTTGAATGTGGAACCTGATGGGACTGGCTTGACTTGCTCCCTAGCTGACAAAATACAAGTACTAAAATATCAGGACACAAAACTGTAATTTCACAGATTCGTTTGGGTTTGTATAAAGTTTGCTTGGTTTGATTAAATACATGACCAAGTATTGTAACTATTAATTGGTCTAATAAATCATCCTTAGAATGTTGATAAAGAGGTCTTATTTTCACCAAAAATACCCCCATCACCACTAAAAATAAAATTACATGTGGGTCATTCTATATGAAATCAACCACGTCATTTACATGTACCCTTCGTATTTTGATGAAATTTGGGACAATTGTTGCCAAACAAAAATAAACACATACGTTTTTTTTTTGCCCTGGCGAATATACTTTTTTTGAGCCTTCCTTAGCGTTCCCGTAAATACATAACTTTAGAACCGCTTGACCTACAAGGCTGAATTTTTTCTGCTATATGAAGTTTTTTGTCTAGCCATTGTAAGTTTGCAAAAACATTTGCTCTTAGTCGTTAATAAATGCACTTAAAATGTATTTTTTATATTACATAAGCCAAACCTCGCCTCCCCCCCCCCCCCAAGGGTATTTAAAAAAAATGTGTTTTACATTCATACCAAATTTTATTTTGTGGAAACCTATAGTTTATAGTTACAGAATAGTGAGAATATTATTATGTGTGGGAACGTGGAATGTGGTAAATGTATATGTCCACAAATCGTATTCAAAACATTTTTTTGAAGCAATTTTACCCTTGACTATTACATAGGTGGCTATGCTAATTGATATCTGCCACATCTAACATTTCCACAGAATAAAATTTGGTATGCATCTATGCCTAAATCACATAATATGTAAAAACACAAAAAAAAATCAAATTTTTAAAATATCCTTTTGGGGAGAGGGCTTATGTAATAGCAAAAAATTTACTAAGAGCAAATGTTTTTTTCAAACTTACAATCTAGACAATGAGCTTCATTTAGCAAAAACAAATCAGCCTTGTAGGTCAAGCGATTCAAAAGTTACGAATTTACGGGCACGCTAAGGAAGACTCAAATTTGAGTCGTATGGATTGCCGCAACAGAAAAACTATTAACGTCAGAGCGAATAAAAAAATACGTATGTTTATTTTGTATTCGGAACAAGCCTACCTAATTTTGTCACAATCTCAAGGATACATTTTTATTTAATCTTCTTTTTTTGGTTGATTTCATATGGAACGACCTATATATAATAAAACGCTTTAGCTATTATGTAATCATGTACCCAATGTTGTGCTTAGCAATAATACAAAAATGTACAACAGTATAGTAACAAAATGAAAATTTTCCCCGCACCCACCAGCATCGTTTGAAAGCTTTGGGGAGCTAAGCACCAATGTCGGTTGTCAATCATTGAATTTATTTATTTTTGTTTTCTGCAAAATATAAATTGCACAATACAATGAGACTGAAATTAACCTAGTTGTGCTATCTACCCAAGTGTTTGCCTACAACAATACCAAAATGTACAGCCAGGGACATATTAATCGGCTGAAACTCTTTCCGGATCCGTGGTCAACCTGTGGTTCCATGATTTATTCGCCTTGTGAACTGCAATTTTCGACAAAATATGTTAAACTCTATAATTCAAATAAAATTCTATTCACCAGTAATATTCAACTAGATAAAAAAGTAAGAAAGGTAAAATGGACTTTATATCTAATACCTTTGGTTTAGGCAATTTAAACATGCTTGGATCTTATATTCTTAAGTTTCTAATTAATTTGATAATTCTATCTTGTGTCAAGTTTATTTGCAAACCACTAAAGTTGTTAATTTTAATTTTGATAAAATTGTTTTCTTCTAGATTATGATATTTTTTGCCAAGAGTCTTTCAAAGCTTAACATAATATTAATACAAAATATCTAGGGTGCTGCAATCATCGATTAAAAGTTACAGGTAATAAATAATGGCACCAAGATTTTCAGAAATCGGAAAAAGTAAATTTCTTTTCAGACCTTGATTTATTATTGCCCCGCTTAACGCAGTATTACAAATTGAAAATTTTCCGCAGCCCACCACATGTTTGAAAGCTTGGGAGCTAATTGGTTGTAATCCGATTGATTGCTATTTTGTTTTCTGCAAAATATAAATTGCACAATACAATGAGACTGGAAAGTAAGCCTGTGTGGCCCATCCACCTCAGTGATTCTGCCCCATCCACATCCCAAATAATATACAATTTCGTTTAATGGACGAGATGTGTGATGATAATGTTTACCCTATTAAACTAATGGAACCGGTAACAATTAATCCATTATTCATTCAGCAGCTAGGCTTATATGATCTAAACTCAATCATAGCAGTGGTATTTATCTCAACAGTGCTGCAATTTTGATGAAACTTTTAAAGCTGGTAATGTTAAGTTGTTGTAATTACTCTATTGGACTATACACTGCACTTTAACAAATTTATAACAAGATTTTACAATATTTCATTATAAATTAAGATAATATAGTGTAAACTCAATCAAGGAGATTTGTATCTATCTGTATTTTGTTTCGAGTTAGGGTAGATATGGCCAACATTTCAGAAGACTCCTCATGTAAGTAATGAATAACATTTTTAAATTTACCATTTAAAAAAAAGGTCCAATATACAATGATGAATTATTTAATTTATTTATTTAATGATTTACGAAAATGTAGTTTATTGTTGTTTCTGCATCTATGTAATTAGATTTATTTAGTTGTCCTCCTTTGTAAATCAGTTTTTATAACTGAATAGGATAGACGTTAAATAAATAAATAAAATAAATAAATAAATAAATGAATAAAGGTTGTAAGGAAAGTTTTCTGGCAAAATTACTTGTTCATAGGGATGCATTCTTGGGTTTGTAATAAGAGAGGCACACCAATGTGGGATAGGCCTATCATACAGCCCATTCTTAGATAAAGTTGATATTCTCATGATAGTATCGTTGAGTGAATAATGATAGTATAGTTAGTATATAGTTTATTGACCATTAATACAATATAATTATGTTACATAATAAATAATGTGACTGGTACAATAACCTATGATTAAAAAACTTAAAGCTTACATTAAAAATAACAATGATAACAATTCTCCAGCACTCATTATTATACAAACACAAACAAATACAAATATTAAGGGAAAATTATTTTGATAGAATGTAGGTTATGGGTAGGTTAATCAAATTGTGTTTTCGTTCGGATCGTTTCCCGCACATTTCGGTAATATTGCATTGAAGCTGCACAACACATGAAGTGAATTCAGAACTTCTTCGTTTTGGAGAGTTTTTTTCATAAATTATTCGTGCAAAAAAAGTTTGACGTATAATTAAAAAATGAGGCTTAAATAAAAAGTAAAAGCTGTGATTAAAAAGATGCGCGCAAAAAGACTACCAACATAATTTGAAACTACAAAAAAATGTTACTTTACCTATCGACTGAGCCGACGCCGTTAATTTGTAGTTTTACAAGTTGTTACTAGAGAGAGCTTGATCCGGTTTACTGACGAAAACATTCTGGATTTTTCTAGCTTCTGAAGATTAATAAAGTAAGCACAATAATTATTTTATTTGCTTTATGACTTTTACTATTTCTCTTTATTGCACGAGTTGATTATGGCATTTCTTGGGATCATGCACAGAACAGGGTCACGTGGAAATGGTACTGTAACTATTTGAAGCACTTTGGTGGAGGCTGGGTCAACCGGTGAACGATATTGCTTGTCAGTTTTTAGGTTATGTTTATATTTTTCGTTATGAGGCCTAGGCCAGATCACTAGTCTACTTAGGCCTACTAAGTGTAGGAACACATTTTCCCTTTCTTTACACTAGGTAGGCCTAATACAAGGTCATAGTTGAAATGCACCAATGCCAAAGCTGGAGAAAATTGATGGGCTAGGCCTAGGCTAGGGCCTAGGCCTAGCCTAGGCCTAGCCCTAGGTAGGCTGGAGATGGGCCTAGGGTGATTATATGGGTCTTCCATACATGGCCTAGGCCCTTACGTAGGCCTAGCCTATATCACGCACCTTCAATGTGCATTGAATGCAGGCGCTTTCTTTCTAACCAGTTGCAGACTCTTGTATAAGCGATAATCAGCACTTCTGCCTAGGCCTACTTAGCGGGTCCCAACATTTTTTTTTCAATGAAAACATAGGGGCCTACGCACCCGAAATCCTTTCCGTTACAAAACTACTTTCGTTAGGTTAGCCGAACTTTCCGCATAACAGTGCGCCGCGCTAGTTCTAGGATATTTTCGAAAAGAGCGCACCCGAAATCCTTTCCGTTAGGGTATAAAAGTTGGGACCCGCCAAGTACAGAAGTACCCGATAATCATAGGCCTAAACAATTAGGCTACGTACGGTACCTACGTATCATTGTCAAAAATGCAAAATAACTTCCAAAAAGGCTAGGTAGGCCTAGGCCTATAATTAACGTCAGTGGTCGACACATTAATGTTCCACAACGGTGCTTAACCCAGAAATGTGAAAAAAGAGCAAAAAACATTTGTGCTAGGTAGGCTCTTCTTAGGCCGATACTTTTTCGGTTGGGACGGAACATCTTTTTTAACACTGATATTAGGGGAAAAGCTTAGGTTAGGGGGAGTAGGTGGGGGGGGTGAAGCACGTATGTTTTTAATAATAAATCATAGGGCCTTCAAATTCCAACTCGACACCTTCTCGCGGTTTGGCCCGTGACTAGGGGAGTTTCACTCCCTGAAACTAATGGCGAGCTCTGGGTCGTCGTCGGGGAACCCCTTCCCTTTGACTACCTCCCCGACGGCGACGACAAAGACAACACGGACGGATGATGACACAGACGGAGACGACCACGACGTGGGGGAACCCCTGCCCTCCCCATATGCTTGTGGCTGGTTCTGACCAGCACAGGCCTGTCCACCCCTTGTCCCCCCGCGTCATCCCTTACGTCCCTCCCTTTGTCTCGATTAGCCAAGTTGCATAAATATGAGATGTAAAGCAATATCCAATATCCAATAATATTGCAACTACAAGACTTACACGCTTTGCCCCCCCCCCCCCCTAACCTAAGCTTTTCCACTTTGTCCCATCCCAACCGAAAAAGTACCCTTAGGCCTACACTAGGAAAACGGCGAACGCCCAAGTCGTTGAAAATTGGATGGGTGAGTGAGTCGTGTGTTGAGAACCCGGGTAGGCCTACCTACACAAGCCCTGGTACTTCTTTGGTTGGGGCTGTCCAACTTTTTTAAACACTGTTTTTCTCCAATAAAAACAATAACAAACAACTTCAAAATGATAGGCTATATTATAAAAAGAGATTATATTATAAAAAAATTCACTTAGACTACATGTTTCATTTCATTCCATGTTTTATAGCCTAATTAAATGTACCGTAGGCTATAAGTAGCGAGGTGTAACGCGGCCTAGGCGTGCGTAGGCCTACCGTGCTGAGATGTTGTATTCACGGCAAGTAGGCCTAACCTTACAAGAACATAATAAAAAAATCCTAGGTAGGCCTAAATAGAATCATCACGTTTTTGCTGTTATACAGTACCGTAAGTAACAAAAAAACTTCAAAGCCTTAACATCGCTCGCTAGGTATTTTAAACAAAAATCCTTTTGCGTTTAAAGTCCTTTATATTTAAAATAGTGACGTTAAAGGTGTTGTAGGCCTAGGTGAAGTATTTAAGTGAAAAAGGTTGGTACCGGTACTAAGTAAAATGAAGGAGGCGTTGGCTTAGCGTAAATCACGTTGGATCATTATAACAGTGAATTGTGCAAGTGTCGTAGCTAACAATCTGTATAATTTCAAGTGATATTTATATATTTTCAAAGAACAATGTAAATAAATTCATTAAATTGTTAGTAATGAATAGCTTTTATATTTATATCTCATTTGAAGTGGTTTCTGATTGTTTTCAATGGTGAAAAATGTTTTAAAAAGTTGGACCGCCCCAACCGAATGACCCATGTGGGAGCAAATAGGCCTAAAATATGTTTTAGAAAGGTCCATTCAAGCAAATATTTTTTTCAAAGCAAACTTTTAGTTTAAAAAAATAAAAGAGGTCCCGGTAGCCTACCTAATTTGTTTAGTTTTAATGTTTTGTAGATTGGATTCCTGCAGATTTTGCTGTCCATGTTAACAGTTTTGTATCTATAAAGGTCGGATTCCTATGCGACGGCTTATACGACTGTAGCCGCGCGGCTGTGAGTCACACTGCTTGGCCTATAGGTAAATGAATGGAACCCGTTCCTATGACGCGTCTGTAGCCGCACGACTGACGCGGCTCTTATGAGACGGCTTGAGCCGGACGACTCGACTGCCTCATGGAGCAGTCTAGCCGCAGCCGCCACGCGATCGGAAGTGTTTTCCTATATTAAATAATAGAACTATTGTTGTTTTCGTGAAGCTGAGTGACAAAACGTAATTGAACTGGTCAATATTCAAGCGGAAAAATTTCCTAAACACTGATGTGTCGTCCAAAAGATGTCTCTGTATTAGAATACTTTGAAATCACTCCTCCTCCCTCGCCAAGTACCGGTACATTGGTTTAGGGTCACTTCTTTTTAATTGATTTAGCATATTTAGTAACAATTATTCCTCTTCCTCTTCTTCAAGAAAATATGCTACCAACAGCGTTTCCTCCATGCTAATCACGTGGCGACTGAAACAAGAGTCGTGGCATAGGAATTTGAACAAGCGGCACTGATCGCGCGGCTATAGTAGTTTCAGTCGTCGCATAGGAATCGTACCTTAAGACCTAGACGTCAGGTGTGAAATTAAATTTCGTCAAAATCAAACCAGTAGTTTGGCCCCTGCGTGTCGAACACACAGACATAGGCCCTACAGATACTTAGACACACACACACACACACACAGAGACATAAACACAACAAAGTGCCGCAAAACTTGCCATAGAGATGTCGTTTGCTCCGCTCTCTTGTCCAATTAGGCTACAAGGCTACCTAGTCAACTACGAGGTTCAGGAAAACCTGCAGAACATTGTCAAAGTTACAAAATGAGTGTTTTTCAAGTTTATAGTGGTAAATATGTCACAACACACCGAATCCACAAATAAATTGGAATTAAGCAATTGTTATTTGTTACGATTTCAATTGTAGGCCTATCACCATGAATTATGGATGGGACGTTTAAACGTTTAAACGTAATGTAGGCCTAGAGTTTAAATGTTTAGCGTTTTATATAAACTTATAGGCCCGTCTAGGCATAGGCCTAAACGTTAAAAAAAAAATTATTACAAAATTTCATTTTGTTATCTCTTTTGGAGAACACAGGCTAGGTGCCGGGTCCCAGGCTGTTTAGTTTAAAGGCAGGTCATCAGTACAAAATTACGATTAGGCCTACGCCTACTTCAAATTAATTAATTTTTTTTTTGAAAATAGGGCTTAAAAACGTTTAAACGCCAATTTTAAAAAAAGAGAATAAAAGTTTAGGCTATTAAACGTATTTGCCCATCCCTACCATGAATACGTCAAGATGTGCGCGATATGGGTCCGCCATGTTAATTTCATTTCATTTCATTTTTATTTGTGCAATTATTACAAAAACATTGTGTGGCACACGTCATAATTGGATGAGCGTAGCGAGCGTAGCGAGCGAAGCGAAGATTCCATTTCACTACACTGGAGAAAAAAATCCGGAATGTTTTTTTTTTTTTCTTTTTTTTTTCTGTATTTTTGTCTGTTTGTCCACACGATTCCGGCTAAACCAATACTCCAATTGCGATGAAATTTTATGGGGGCCTTCGAAATCTCTGAACTTAGAACTGCCACGTTTTTGAGCGCAATCGAAAAATTATTTCTAATGAAAATCGCAAATTTACGATTTTTTTCGATTTTTAAAAAATTTCTTCGACTTATAACATCTACATGCTTAATCCGATTTTAATGATTTTTTTACAGAACCTTAATTTTATGAATTAAGATATTCGTGTGAAATTTGAGAACAATCGAAAAATTATTTCTCATGAAAATCGAAATTTTACGGGTTTTTTCTTTTTTTTAACAATTCTTTCACTTATAACACCTACATGCTTTATCCTATTGTAATGATTTTTTTACAGAACCTTAATTTTATGAATTATTATATTCGTGTAAAATTTGAGCGCAATCAAATAATTATTTGTTATGAAAATAGCAATTTTACGATTTTTTTCTTTTTTTTAAATTACGATTAAGAAAAAATAAAAGAATAAAGTTAATTTTTTATTTAATTTAATTTAATTTAAAAAAATCGACTTAGTAATAATTTTTTCACAAAACAACAGAAATCTGCATAACACATGGCAGGTCAATGCACCAATTACGCTCATCCAACAACGCGGCGGGACTTAAGCGTTTTCCTAGTAAATGATGTTCCAATGTGGAAAATAGCATAATATACAATTAAAAACATCAATAACACAAGACATTAGATATGTACATAATACACGATCACCTCATTTAGAGTAGCCTTGGCCCAAAGATTGCTTGGCCTACTACCAAAAATTTAAAAGTTTGTCCACCTGTAGTAAAATACATATCATATTTATATATACATTTAAAAATTAGTTATCACAATGGTTATCAGCATTTGCCAGCATTTCATCGACAGAGTAAAATTCTTTTCCAACTAAAAATGCATGCAGTCTCCTCTTAAAAGTGCTATATTCACTGATAGTCTTGACATTCATTGGAAGAGCATTAAAAAAAGTTGCCCCTGCAAAGGTTGGCCCCTTTTTAAATGATTGCAGGTTATGAGCAAACACATGTACATCATTTTTTCTTCTGGTATTATGATGATGCAAATCCTTATTTCTAAACATTTCTGACTTATGTAATTTTACAAAGGTTATTGCTTTAAAGATGTACAGACTTGGGAGAGTTAGTAATCCCAGCGCTAGAAATTGTCCTCTGCATGTTTCCCGACTACCTAAGTTACATATCAGCCTTATAGCTCTCTTTTGTTGTGAGAAAATTCTTCTTACATATTCCTTGTTTGACCATCCCCAGACCAGAATCCCAATAATTTAGTATGCCTAGATGTAAGCCTACAAGTCTGTGTTGTGTGTGGTCCAGACTCCAGAGGCGGAGCCCCGAGTGGGTAAAATAATAAATTGACAGTAAAAAAGAAAATGAATGTCACTGTTTTCCCGCATCATACAGAAATATTCATAATTAGGCCTACAGAATTTTCTTCTTTTCTTTTCTGTTTGTTGTTTCCCATAGTTAACCATGATTGGTAGATGACAGGTTCCTTTTCTTCCTCTTTCTCTTTGATTGTTCACTCAGCTTTTTCTCCTTTTCAACCTCTTTCCACTCCCCTACACTCCAATACTCTTCAAAAGCTACATAGGCCCTAAGTATATAAACATACTAGGCCCTACAAAAGCGCTTCTGTTCAATTCACCTTCAAAAGTGAGTTAGTGGCTGCCAGTAGGTTAGGCTAGGCCTTGATTAGCATGATAGGCCCTACTACCCTATAGGCTAGTCCTACTATAGTATTTGCCACATTGAGAAGCAAAGTACCAAATTTGCTAATATATTCATTGGGTTGTCAAGACAGATTTGAGATCTTGTGTTAAAACGTCACTCACTGATGCAGACTGGAAGGGATGAGCAGTAATTTGTCGCCAGCCTCCCGGTCAGTTGTCTGGCAAACCGGGTGTCTAAGCGATCAGTGTACCCTTCGTTCAGTGTGACAGTGTTGAGACTATATTGTTCAGGAGAAATTATTTTCGAACATACTGTAAACGCGTTACTTATCTTTTCCTATTATAGAGAAGAATAGAAGGGTTAGCCTGTGGTGGTCAACCCAAGGGCACCATTTTCATTTTGATTGACAGGTAGGCCAATAAACGTCGCACTTCCGCAGTGCTGAGTGGCTTTGACTGCATGTGCCGCACTTTGTTTCTTAACGTGACAAATACTATAGTGATGACTGATGACATCGGGTAGCTAGTAAATATTGGAGTCGAGTAGGAGTTGACTCCTCAAAAAATAATGATAATGTAAAAGCAGTTGACCTAGACCAATGTTAAAACACCCTCCTCGGCCGTATTTGTTCTAGGCGGGTGCAAAAAAACAACAATACCATGTTTTGGCAGTAGGCCTAAGCCCTATCTATGTAACAATAATTTATTGTTTGTTTGTGAGGTTGAATTGGTATTAAACAGCATAATCTAGGATCTGCCACTGTCACAATAACTGACACAGCAGACCCATTTTCGAAGGAATCGACTCCTTGAAAATGGAGTCTACCACGAAAGGAGTCGGGTGGGAATCGAGTACCCGATGTCACTACTATAGGCTATACTATTCTTTATATTCATTAACGTCATTTGTTTGTCTTCAACAATGCCTTTATGTACGGAAATATGACCGCTACACATTGAGAAGGCAATCCCTGACGTACGGCAATATGTCAGCCAACAATGTTTATGACGTCACGTGCATACAAAGAATACTTACACTTCAAAGCGGCTTCTTGATGCTCAGGCCTATTCATACACAGTCTTAGTAACACCTCAGTTTTTAACAATGTCTTCTGCAATCGGGTTAAAGAAAGCGGTTTTAAGTGGTGTGATTTGTATGGGTTGGGCTGATTTCAAAACAATATCTATGAATGTGATTTGTACCTTGGCACTTTTATGTACGTGCTATAGGCCTATGTAACCTAGTTCTTTACTGGTCAATTTAAACTTACATTATTGTTTCACGTTAGAGACTCATTTGTATTGTTGTTCCAGCTTTACGTAATCTATCAACTATCGTTGAAAAAGCAATGAAAGCTATAGTAATTAACAAGTTTGGTGGGACAGATGTTTTGGTAATTGACAACAACTTTCCTATACCTACTATTGAATCTACCGATGTGTTGATTCGCGTCCGTGCTGCTGGAATTAATCCTGTTGATACATACCTACGGGAAGGAGCGTATGCAGTTTTGCCTCAGCTGCCTGCAATACTAGGGAAGGATGTAGCTGGTATCGTAGAAGATGTTGGGAGTGATGTTACAACATTGAAGGTAGGCTCCATTTTTGTTCCATTCAAATTGTAAATTGTATTTTCTATTTTAAGCTTTTATTGTACAATTTCTGTTGTGTATCACCAAAACAAAAGGCAAAGGTTATTATATAATATTTTATAATAAATTATTATTTTTTTAATATTATTAGGCCTATTATTATTATTATTATTATTATTATTATTATTAATTAACACAATTAATTGGTCGGGACATTTCGCCGCGTCGAATCTGCTTTAATTGCTTTTGACGTTTCAGCCCAACTGTGTGGGCTATCCTCAGAAAAACAAGATATTAATTCTAAAAACTTACAAAAATAAAAGCCCAGACAAGGCGTTACATAGAAAAACAAAATCACAAAACAAACAGTTACCATGACCAGGCCCCGCCTTCTATAAACATGCGTTACATTCTTATGAAGACCAAAATATCACATTTGAGAGTTTCTGGTACGTATACGATCACTTCGTCGGACTCCACTTTCTTGGGGCTGATCCAGTTCTGGGACAGGGAGGACGAGAAGGTCTGTATTCGAAACCGGAAGTAAGATGTCGGGGATAATGCAACTATTTTTGATACGGCCAGCGTTGGAGTTGTCTTGAATCCTTTTCAATATAGGCGCCCACGACCCGCTCAGCTTAAACCCAACATCACCATTAAAATTGTTTGGTGTTTTAGCAATTTCAATGGACTCTCTAACCAATCTTGGAAGTAAACGAGGCTCTTTGCAAACTATTGTAGCACTCTCAAACAGAATTTCATGTCTTGGATTGTTAACATTTTCACAAGCATGTTTAGCCACCGCTGACTGTTCTTCTCGAGCATGCCTACAATGAGCTTTATGTTCTTTAAGTCTTGTTCCCACTGTCCTGCATGTTTGGCCTATATAAACCAACCCACACTTGCAAGGAATTTGGTAAACACCACTCTCTTGCAGTGGAATGATATCTTTGACTGGCTTCATCAAATTGGCTACCTTTTTCCATGGAGTATAAACAGTTTTGATCTCTTTTTTAGCTAAAATGCGACCGATTCTGTCCGTCGTGTACTTCACGTAAGGCAGGAAGGCTCTCGTGATGTTACCGGTAGCCTCATCTTCAACTATCGCTCTGTTATCTTGTCTCTGTGGCCTTTTTAAAGCCCTGTTGATGGTTGCATTACTGTAGCCATTGTTTAATAATGCTTCTCTGAGTACACCCTTTTCCTTTTCCAAACTTGCTTCGTCTGACAGTCTATAAGCTCGGGTTACCAGCGTGTTAATAACAGACTGTTTCTGTGGCGGGTGGTGATGGGATGTCTCATGCAGGTACAAGTTGGTATGAGTGGGCTTGCGATAAACGGCGTGGCCAGGTATGTTTCCTCTCGTGACTAGAATATCCAGAAAAGCTAGTTGGCCATTCGTCTCTAATTCCATAGTGAACTGAATGCTTGGATGGATGCTATTCAAATAGACCAAAAATGCATTTAGTGTTTCCCTACCATGTGGCCAAACTGCAAAGATGTCATCCACATATCGCAACCAAATCTTTGGCTTCAGTGTGGCCGAGTCCAGTGCTTTGGACTCGAAATCATCCAAAAAGAGATTGGCTACTACTGGAGATAAAGGGCTGCCCATTGGAGTGCCTTCAGTTTGTTGATACACTTGTCCCTCAAAAACAAAGAATGTGGATTCCAGACAATGTTGAATTAAGTCTGAGATGTGTTTTGCCAAAGGAATTCTTTCCCGTACCACCTTCATTGCTTCTGGCACTGGAATATTAGTAAACAATGACACAATGTCAAAACTTACCATCAAGTCTTGGTCATCGAATGTTAGGTCTTTAAGACATTCAATAAAATGAACCGAGTTCTTAATATATGACTTGGTATCTGGCACAAGTGGTTGGATCTGTTTTGCCAAGTGGCGAGCCAACTCATGGGTAGGGAACCTATTGCGTTTACAATTGGACGTAACGGAACTCCTGGCTTGTGAACTTTAGGAAGACCATATATCCTCGGCGTTCTACCATCGTGTTGGGTTATCGCCTTTTTTACCACTGCGTCCAGAGGTGATTCTTTAATCAGTTTTGCTGTTCCAGATTCCATTTCACTACACTGGAGAAAAAAATCCGCGATGTTTTTTTTTTTTTCTTTTTTTTTCTGTTTGTATTATTGTGTGTTTGTTAACACGATTCCGGCTAAACCGATACTCCAATTGCGATGAAATTTTATGGAGACCTTCGAAATCTCTGAACTTAGAACTGCCACGTTTTTGAGCGCAATCGGAAAATTATTTCTCATGAAAATCGCCATTTTACGAATTTTTTCGATTTTTAAAATATTTCTTTGACTTATAACACCTACATGCTTTATCCTATTGTAATGATTTTTTCACAGAACCTTAATTTTATAAATTAATATATTTCTGTAAAATTTTAGCGCAATCAAATAATTATTTCTTATAAAAATCGAAATGTTACGATTTTTTTCTTTTTAAAAATTACGATTATAAAAAAAATAAAAAATAAAGTTAATTTTTTATTTCATTTAATTTAATTTAAAAAAAATTCTTCGGCTTTGTAATAATTTTTTCACAGAACAACAGAAAATCCTCATAACACAATCAGGGCAGCTCAATGCACCAATTACGCTCATCCAACAACGCGGGGGGAAACTTAAGCGTTTTACGTCCAATTGTAAACGCAATAGGTTCCCCTACCCATGAGTTGGCTCGCCACTTGGCAAAACAGACCCAAACCCACTTGTGCCAGATACCAAGTCATATATTAAGAACTGGGTTTTCATTTTATTGAATGCTTAAAGACCTAACTTTCCAATGACCAAGACTTGATGGTAAGTTTTGACATTGTGTCATTGTTTACTAATATTCCAGGGGCCAGAAGCAATGAAGGTGGAAAGGGGAAAAGAATTCCTTTTGAAAAACACATCTCAGACTAATTCAACATTGTCTGGAAAACCACATTCTTTGTTTTTGAGGGACAAGTGTTCAACAAACTGAAGGACTCCAATGGGCAGCCCTTTATCTCCAGTAGTAGCCAATCTCTTTTTGGATGATTTCGAGTCCAAAGCACTGGACTCGGCCACACCTGAAGCCAAAGATTTGGTTGCGATATGTGGATGACATCTTTGCAGTTTGGCCACATGGTAGGGAAACACTAAATGCATTTTTGGTCTATTTGAATAGCATCCATCCAAGCATTCAGTTCACTATGGAATTAGAGACGAATGGCCAACTAGCTTTTCTGGATATTCTAGTCACGAGAGGAAACATACCTGGCCACGCCGTTTATCGCAAGCCCACTCATACCAACTTGTACCCGCATGAGACATCCCATCACTACCCGCCACAGAAACAGTCTGTTATTAACACGCTGGTAACCCGAGCTTATAGACTGTCAGACGAAGCAAGTTTGGAAAAGGAAAAGGGTGTACTCAGAGAAGCATTATTAAACAATGGCTACAGTAATGCAACCATCAACAGGGCTTTAAAAAGGCCACAGAGACAAGATAACAGAGCGATAGTTGAAGATGAGGCTACCGGTAACATCACGAGAGCCTTCCTGCCTTACGTGAAGTACACGACGGACAGAATCGGTCGCATTTTAGCTAAAAAGAGATCAAAACTGTTTATACTCCATGGAAAAAGGTAGCCAATTTGATGAAGCCAGTCAAAGATATCATTCCACTGCAAGAGAGTGGTGTTTACCAAATTCCTTGCAAGTGTGGGTTGGTTTATATAGGCCAAACATGCAGGACAGTGGGAACAAGACTTAAAGAACATAAAGCTCATTGTAGGCATGCTCGAGAAGAACAGTCAGCGGTGGCTAAACATGCTTGTGAAAATGTTAACAATCCAAGACATGAAATTCTGTTTGAGAGTGCTACAATAGTTTTGCAAAGAGCCTCGTTTACTTCCAAGATTGGTTAGAGAGTCCATTGAAATTGCTAAAACACCAAACAATTTTAATGGTGATGTTGGGTTTAAGCTGAGCGGGTCGTGGGCGCCTATATTGAAAAGGATTCAAGACAACTCCAACGCTGGCCGTATCAAAAATAGTTGCATTATCCCCGACATCTTACTTCCGGTTTCGAATACAGACCTTCTCGTCCTCCCTGTCCCAGAACTGGATCAGCCCCAAGAAAGTGGAGTCCGACGAAGTGATCGTATACGTACCAGAAACTCTCAAATGTGATATTTTGGTCTTCATAAGAATGTAACGCATGTTTATAGAAGGCGGGGCCTGGTCATGGTAACTGTTTGTTTTGTGATTTTGTTTTTCTATGTAACGCCTTGTCTGGGCTTTTATTTTTGTAAGTTTTTAGAATTAATATCTTGTTTTTCTGAGGATAGCCCACACAGTTGGGCTGAAACGTCAAAAGCAATTAAAGCAGATTCGACGCGGCGAAATGTCCCGACCAATTAATTGTGTTAATTATTTACCGGGCCGCGAAAGCCTTAAATTTGAAATTATTATTATTTTATTATTATTATTATTATTATTTTTTTTTTTTTTTATTTTTTTTTTTTTTTTAATTTTGAATTTACAACTTCAACCATTCTTCTCTGGTGTCTGAAAACTACACATTCACCTCCTGTGGGTCTATCAGCAGCTAATTAAAGGTGAACTACCAGGATATCTAAAAGAACCAGTCTGTTTCCAGAAGAACTAATAATGTAGGTAGGCCTAATCACAATTAAAAATAAGTGTGACTCTCAAAAATCTGTGTTCTATAGTGGTGAGATTGTATAGGTAGGTAGGCCTACCGGTAAATTAAATGATTTATAAAACAGCTTTATTCTTCATTTTTTAGTAATTTTTTACAACTAATCACCAAGTAGATGTGCAAAGAGTTATGTACAACCATCCAAACTCAGTTGAGTTGTGAGCCTACATAGGCCTACATACAAAGATAAGTAAGGACTTTAGAGAGTACGTGAATGTGTAATTTTTATAAGAAAAAAAATATTGTTTTATGAAAATAATAGTTTATTTTAAAGCTTTGTAACCTGTATCATTTAGGCCTAGGCGGAGGCCCCTAACATGGGATATTAGCAAATAATTGGATGAACAAAGCAAAGACTTCAATTTCACTGACCCCTCTAAAAATTTAGCTCCATTTTTTTTCCTGTTTGTTTGCACTCTACCGGGCAAATGGCATATATGCAATCTTGATGAAAATTGGAGGGGCCTTAGAAATCTCTGAACTTAGACCTGCCACGTTTTTGGGTACCCTACAATCGAAGAAATATTTCTCATGAATATCATACTTTTACGATTTTTTCCCCGATTTTTAGTGCGATATTTTTGTGTCATTTGGGCCGATTCTGACCAAATGGGTGGGGCTACAACGTTCATATTTTACATGGCCATTAAGGTTATGGTGATGTATTGCTTTTTGAAAGAAAAAGTTAAAAAGGCTAGCCAGAATCCATAGAATAATGGTTTTGAAATGAGGTTTTTGAGGTTTATAATAACCATTAACAAGTAACAATAGAAACTTGACAACAATCATCTACAATGCATTCAAAAAGCACTTGCAAAGGAAAAGTGGTCCTACACAAACTAAAAACTTACAAAAAAGCTCATCCATCAACGAGACTAAAAAGAGCATTCGCGATGCGGCCTAGTAATGCTAAATAAAATTCTTTGAATTGAATTGACCATACGCCGGATGTTCTTTGGTTAGTGGGGTCCAAATATCCAATCTCCATCCAATTTCTTTAATGCAGAATCAACCAAAAAGAGCCCTGCATGGACTTGAAGAGTTATCCAGAGGTGGAGCCCGGGGGGCTGGGGGCAAATACTTGCATTTGTACACAACAATCTTCCTTCACAGACAACACTTGAAATGTTAAAACTAAACTGGTTAGCTAGTTCCCATAGCCCTTAAAGATCTGAGAATAAACTCTGAATCTTAATCACCAATCAATAATGTCGGTTGTCTCTAAAATATACCGAAAGTGGAAACCTTGTTGTATGTAATAATCAATGTTGACTTCACTAGGTGTTGTAGAGCCTGGTGTACACATAACACACATAACAAAAACTTGTAAAAATACAGCCAAACCTTACACACTCAAAAGAAATGAGATCTAAAAAAAAGGGACAAGCTCATCTACCCTTCCACATTTGCGCATTCTTAATTCATAAACGTACAGTGTCCCGTAACAACACCCTTGAAAAGCTTGGCAAAATAGAATTTGCAACTATTAATTTAAACGTAATAGTTCATCCAAATTCTTTTTTTCTAATTAATTTTAACGTAATGGTCATGCAAATTCTATTTTGCCAAGCTTTTCAAGGGTGTTGTTACGGGACATTGTACGTTTATGAATTAAGAATGCGCAAATGTGGAAGGGTAGATGAGCTTGGCCCTTTTTTTAGATCTCATTTCTTTTGAGTGTGTAAGGTTTGGCTGTATTTTTACAAGTTTTTTTATGTGTGGGATCTCATTACGTTTTCAAGTTCCATTGCAAAATTATTTGTTAAAATATAATAAATTTATCAAAGTCGATTTAATTGCTATGGTATTACCAATTAACAATAGAATGAAAAAATATAGTGGTACAAAGACTTGCTTTTTGTAAACAATGTAGGCGATTATTGTCACGTAACTATAGTTACTTGTTGATTGTATGCCTGTATAAGGCTTATTTTAAAACCTTTATTTGGAAGACTTCCAGCAATTTTTTAAAACTTTTTCTTTCAAAGGGAATTACATCACTATTACCTTAATGTCCATGTAAAATATGAACGTTGTAGCCCCACCCGTTTAGTCAGAATCGCTGGGCAATTGAAACTGACGAATTAGATAGTAGCCAGTAGTAGCCAGTAGTAACTAACGTCCTTAAAGTGATTTTGAGCATGTTTCAAGTCATATTTTCACCAAGAAGGAATGCTCGTACCCCAACCAAATTTGGCATGTGTTGTCGGGTAGGCCTACCTAAATCCCCTCGATTTTGATAGTTTTCAAGTTCACATCACGTTTCATGATGGCTGGGTGACACCTCGAAATCACCCCAACTCTGCTTGCTGTATAAGGTGCCTGAGTGTGTAGCGCATCGCGGCTTGGCTGCGGCGCCCTAACGGGCACCTAGATGAGGCTAATTCTGCAATTTTTATTGTTGAATTACTAACTGTTGAATAGTGACAGGCCATGTCCTTCTGAGCTTATTTACGTTCAGTACTGTGCTATGGTTTAGCCTATTGACCATTTTGTGTTAAAAGGTTCAAGATTTGAACATGAAAGTGAAAATTCGCATTCGGGACTCCAAAAGTTTTATTTCTCCGATTGCTGTTTCTGATTTTTCGCGATCCATATCTGCCTATTGATTGTTTGTTTCAGAGCGATCGTCTGAATTTTTTTAATTATTTTTTCTTTCTTTTTCTTTTTCTATGAATAGAGGTTTAAATTCATTTTTACTTTCTTTTTCTATGAATTGAAGTCATTTTGACATCATATTCATTGTGTACGTCTGGATGAAATTCAAAGTTAGCGGAAACGTTACAATTCGAGACGAAAATGTGTTTGTATTTTTCAAACTACGCCTACATTTTTCTATCGATCTATACTAGAGAAACGCCAAACTCGTTGATAAGACGAGTGAGTGAGCCATGTGTTGAGTACCCGGGAACATCCCCTTTCCTCCCCTATACCTAAGGCTGGATCTAGCCCAGTATGGGGAATGATACCGGGTATTCAACACATGAATCACTCACGCGTCTGTTAACGACTTTGGTGTTTCCCTAGTCTAGTTGGCTAAGGCGTTCTTATACCCGGAATGTAGAAGACCTGGGTTCAATCCCCTGGTCTGAAAATATTTTGTAGTTTATGGATTGTATTTAAAATATTATTAAACATGTTTTGAAATGCATATAGGCCTAACGCAGTTTAGTCAACATCAACTGTGACAATACTATGGAAAACATAGCCAGTACGAAATACGAGTAAAGATTGCTGAGTTTTCTCAATCTCCCAGCAGAATTTGGGGGTACTTTGAGCGTGCAAGATTCTATACTCCTTGGGTCGCTGCATAAAATCACGGCCTGCCAAAAATTATTCGATAAAAATGACTTCTTCAAGAACAAAAGCATTGTTGTTAAAATGAAACCTACCCATTTCAAGCATACTTTTCAATTTATTATTTCTTGTAGGTTTAAATCGCAATGGATTTTTCTCATTTTGTTAGCAGTTCTCAGTTACCTGGTCACGGTTGTCTGTTTAACCCCTTAACTGTGGAATTTATTTTCAGAAGTTGTTCTTCCCCTGTGTATTAATTTCAAGGTAAAATACCCTTATTTATACTTGAGTTTAAACTATCATTACTAATAATAATAATTAATTTTTTTTTGTATCATCACTGTAATTAATTAAATCATTCAGTTCACCCACCAAACTATATCTGAATCTAAAATAACCGACATGTTCTGAATATATAAACAACCCTTACGCGACGCCACTATGCACAGATGAAGCAATAGGCTCCTATTCCCGTTAGGATAGTCTCGAAAAATCGATCATCTACCACCAACATAACAGAACGAAAATCACTAGAATGAAGACCTCTGCTGCTGGCGATGATACGCGTATATATACGGCATGCACAGACACACGAAGTGGGAAGTGTTGCGGCGCGTATATTTACGGCATGCACAGTACGGACGCCGTTTAGCATGGACGTATATATACGGCATGAACAGCTAAGGGGTTAAAGTTTCAGCTCAATCTATTTGGCCATTCGGCCGTATGTCTGTACAGACAGACAGACAGACATTTAACATTGGACAGACACAGTCACGACGAAGAACCGATCAACTGGCGTTATAATTTCCTCATTCTCTTCGCTTTCTCGACTAATCATTATTTTTCATACTCAGAAAAGTGATACTAATACCAATCTTCGTAGGCTACATGGCGTTTCCCAAATTTTTACTCGTTTGGTCTAACAAAAAAGTCTTGTGGTTTGGCTTTGGACGATAATAAAATGAAACAAACAAAACCGAGACTGATCTTTATGTAGGCAGGGCAGTAGTAGGCTACATAATTGTACATGATATCAAAAAGTGTCTCCTTCATGGAATAATAGTTGATTGATATCTAAGATTAGATAATTATTGTTAGTTCTTAGATTTTTGGACTGTGTGTAGAATGTACATATTTGAATCCATAAGTTGCTTTTGTGTTGCAGAAAGGTGACCGTGTTTTTGGATGTCTAATAAATGGAGGCGGATATGCTGAATATGCCAAATGTCACCGAGATTACGTCCACCCTTTGTCAGACAAATTATCATTTAGTCAAGGGGCTTTGTTTGTTCCGTACTTCACTGCATACAGAGCACTTGTCATAAAGTAAGTAGCCCTAGTAAGTAGTAGCACCACCTACTGGTAAAGCTACTAGGGATGGCATCGGGACCGGGTAAGTACCCAGGTACTCGGGTTGACACGAATCCGTACATTACCCGAATCCTTCTTAAGAATTTCAATCTTGTTCGGGTAAATTTTTGTTTTAGTAAAGAGAACCATTGACAAAGTAAAACATAAATAAAGGTATCGACTTTATAGGAATTGAAACGTGTTGGCCATGGAAGACAGGTTGACAGGTTGGGAAAGAATAGAGAACCTTCTAAAACCCAACATAAGGGCTGAAGACAACAACCTGCTGATGACGACAGCAGCTAATTAAAAGTTGTTTGTTACCTTAATCAACTAATTAATATGAAGGATGAAAACTAGTATATCAAAGAGAGCTAACTTTACCAGGGCATCTAACTGATATTATTTTGGTTTGGTTTGAGGTATTGGCCACTCATACCTATTGTAATGCTTCATTATAATAGCCTATACCTACTAACAATTTTCATAAGTATCAAACAAGTTTAGGTTAATGTCATGGAGTTATTACAATGGTACCTAAAGTGAGTGAAAGTACTGTAGGTAGTAGGGATCGGACGTTCAAAGATTCATGTAGAGTTTAAACGTTTAGAGTTTTTTATTTTGTTATCACTTTTGGAGCCAACACGAACACAGGCTAGGTGCTGGGTCCCAGGCTGTTTAAGGCCGGTCATCAGTACAAAATTACGATTGCGCATACCTAATTTTTTTTTTTTTTAAATAGGGTTTAAAAACGTTTAGCCTAATCGTTTAAACGCCAATTTTGAAAATGGGATAAACGTTTAGGCTAATAAACGTATTTGCCCATCCCTAGTAGGTACCGTGACCGGTATGTCTACAGTAGCATGTGAGAAGTTTTCATTCCCAATGTTGCCTTGTCCGGCTATAACCAACATTCCTGTTACTAGGCTTTGTTCTTGTATTTAATTTAGGGATGCACACGATAATTGATAATATCGATCAATAATCAATAATGGATATAGTTTTGACAGTCAATAATCAAAGTTCATTATCGATAATTAATTAATAATTGGTCAATAGAGGCACAAACCAAAACTCTCTCACGTTGTGCCATGCACTGGCTGGGCTGATGGTGTCACACTCAAGATTTTTGATTGAAAATGAGCTATCAGTCGATCACGGAAGCCATGCACATGACTTCGAAGACGGCAAGGCAGCAAACGGAACGCGGTTGTATTGTTTTGACTTTTGACTTACACTTGCCACACTTGAGGTTCCACTATAGGTCGGAACAGGCTTTGTTGGTGATATCGATAATATCGATTCGATAATGACATTACGATTTTGATAATCGATAATGAAAAAAGTATTGATGTGCATCCCTTAGGCCTGATCAGTAATTCGGTATACCGGTTAAATAACCGGTTATTTTGTATACCGACAAACTGGTTTACAAGTTGCTAAAAACCAGTATTCTGGTTTTTGGTATTTACCGCTATTAACAGGTAGGCCCTAGCCTATTCCGGTTTTTGATGTCAACCGGTATACCGCTTTCATACCGGTAAATCAAGTTTTGGTATGAACCAGTGTACCGATTTTTGGTATTAACCGGTTGTCAGTTAAAACCGGTATACGAATTTTTGATATAAACCGAGTTTCGGTATGTCGGGTTATTCTAGCACACCGATTTTCAGTGTTGTTAGTTTAGGTATAACGATTGTCGGTTTAAACCGATAGCCCGTGTTACCGGTTGAATCGGAAATCGGTGAAACGGTATCACTAGTAATGTGCGTCAGCATACCACCCGCTATGCTACCAAACCAATGTTCATAGAATTATGACAAAATGCAATGCACCGTGCCGTGCGTGTGTGCGCATTATGTTATGCTCTATGGTATGTTATGGCCATTGTCAACACCGTCTGCGTCGGTGCACTGTGACGTCGTAAAAGTAATTGAAGGGTGGGCCTGATTTATTTATTTATTTTTTAACGTCTATCGTATTCAGTTAAAAAACAGATTTACAAAGGACAACATTTGCTTGGCATGTGCTACGGCGGACGGACAGTCAGTCCATCAGTTACGAATGAGTAAGAAAAAATATATTTTTCAAACATGTAAAAACAATAATATAATGGTAACCTGCTATCGAGAATATAGTTCATTTCATAGATAGAGGGGCTTACTAGGAGCAATGTCGATGTATGCAATTAGGTTGCATCGAATTCGATTAATTGGTTGTTCAGTATAAACCGGTTATTTAACATATACCGGTTATTCTGTATAAACCGGTTAATACCGTTATACCGGTTATTCTGTTTAAACCAGTATATCAGTGAATACCCTTTATCCGGTTAACTGGTTTATACCGGTTCATCGGTATAAACCGGTATACTGATAAATACCCGACATCCGGTTTACCGGTATATACCGAGTAAACAGTATTGATTGGTATTTAGACCGTTTACCGACGCATATACCGGTATTTTCAGATACCGGTATGAAAGTTTCCATACCGAACAGGCCTAGCATCCCTACTTGTAGGTAGGTAACCTTAAAATTACATTTACACCAAAACTGTTGATTTTGAATAAGTTGACCAACTGCCTTCTAGGTTTAGGTAGGACTTAGAGTAGGGCCTACCTATTAAAAATATCTAAAGTTACTGAAATCTGCAAAACATTTATAGATATTCAAAAAAAAATAAAGTCTGATGTGCAGTTATTTTTAGGCCTACTTGACTTGACTTTCCCCTTTATGTCAAAACCATTTGGATTTTATTTCTGTGTATCCATTACTAGTTTGAGTAAATGCCATTCTTCTGGTTTCCTAATGCTCTAATGTTTTTTCAGATGTGGCATTAAACCTGGCGAGATTCTGCTGGTTCATGGTGCGAGCGGCGCAGTTGGAATAGCTGCAGTGCAGATTGCCAAGGCTTGGGGTATGACAGTGGCAGGGACTGCAGGAACACCAGATGGTATCGAGCTAGTGACGAAAATAGGAGCGGACCATGTTTTTAACCACAAAGAGAAGGGTTATTTAAACAATGCCGTGGCCGCTATTGGTGGTCATGGATTTGACGTTGTCTTGGAAAACCTGGCCAATGTTAATCTGGGAGCTGATCTTACAGTTCTCAACCAACAAGCAAGAGTTGCAGTAAGTATAATCTTTATTTTCATTATTATTAGGGTATGTCACGTTTTAGGTCTGCTGGGAACAAGATGGATGGAAACTAACTGTATCAAGGAGAGATAACTGGACCTGGGCATCAAGCTGATATTATTTTGGTATGGTTTGACCAAAATAAAGATGATAGTTCAATGAAAAATGCTTACTATTATCAAAGCACAAAATATTCACAATTAATGAATTAAATAGGGCTAGGTACTTGTACCCTAAGTCTTACCATGTGACAAAATAACCGGTATCTCCTTCTCCTAACCAATATTTCAAAAGTAAAAGCAAGATGACTGAAAAGTTTGCTGAATGAAAGAGGAACTTGAATATTTAAGGCTATTCCACCGCGTTTTTCTATTTTCCAAAATATGCTACTAAGTCAAAATATAGTGAAAGGCTATGAAACATGGCTATTTTAGAAAATCAAAAATATTTTTTCCAAATTTTTCTGATCCGGTACACGGCCAATATAGCCACCTCAAAATAATTTCAAACTTCAATTCGCCAGGGCACACCATTCAACGTAGGGTGTTGTGCTTTTGTGACATTAATTTTCAACTGTTTTTCTTTGGACTGACTGAGAGAAAACAGATTTATTTTAACAATTGTCTTTCCTGCGAATTTTTTCGTTTGGCGGTACAAATCGGTAAAAAATACCGCCAAACGAAAAAATTCGCTGGAAAGACAATTGTTAAAAAAAATCTGTTTTCTCTCAGTCAGTCCATAGAAAAACAGTTAAAAATTAATGTCACAAAAGCACAACACCGTACGTTGAATGGTGTGCCCTGGTGAATTGAAGTTTGAAATTATTTTGAGGTGGCTATATTGGCCGTGTACCGGATCAGAAAAATTTGGAAAAAATATTTTTGATTTTCTAAAATAGCCATGTTTCAAAGCCATTCACTATATTTTAACTTAGTAGCATATTTTGGAAAATAGAAAAACGCTGTGGAATAGCCTTAAGGTAGCTCAAGCGAATGTAATCTCTAGTTTTTGAGAGATTTATGAGATTCCATATATCGCTCAAAATAAACAAATAACGGACAATTAAATAAAACACACTTTGTTTACGTATTTAAAATGAATGAAGCCGAAATGAAGCTCACTTTTAAAACAAAATAGACACATAACAGGATTTTTTTATTGTTATTATTCACAGGCTGTGATTTGACTAGTGTATTTTTGTTTTTTCTAATAAATAATAAAACACGGTTTGTGCATCAAATAAAGACAAAATTGTGTTTCTGAAACGCTTTTTAAATAAAATAAATATTATTGGTGTTTAGTTTTTATTTAATTAGATGCATATTAAAGGTATTAACTACCAACAAAAGATCTGGCATCACTGTAATCACAGTGTCTCGCGGGCCCCTACAACAAGCTGCAGGCCTAGGCCAACGATATTCGTGAGAACTGCCAATTCGTATTTGTATCATACCAAAATAATTAGTAATGAAATATGTATGATATATGTAGCATTTTATTAAATTAAAGAAACATTGGCAGAATACTTTAAAAGAGTAAAACGTGCATTTATTGCCAATTACAAAGCGTTTATAATTATTTGAACCCAGCGCGCACACAATAGTCTGCGGCAGACTGCATCAGTATCTCTCTAAGCGGCCGGCAGCCACAGTACACTTTGGCTCAGGCATAGCGCGTCCGCGTAGCACGCGAGAGGTAGCCGGTTCAAACCCCGGCTCTGACTACTTTTTTACTTTTTTATTTTTATCCAAAAATTATTGTTTACGTATTATCTGAAATACATTTGATTACTGTAATCTTTTAGTGCAATTTACTCTAAAATAGAAAACTTTCATTCAGTCTGTATTTGCCTGTAGGAGCTTTCACTTATGATATGACGAAGCCCGACTTTTATACGGCCCTGTTACCCGACCCGTCCACATTACCCGCAGGTTACCAGGGTAGTAACACAAAAAATCGAGTGGGTGGGGTGTCTAATGATCTGCTAAAAATCGCGCTCATCAATAATTATCGTAATAGCCGAGATGTACTGCTGTCCAGTAAATAATGACATACTGATGAAGTGGTAATTTACAATCACGTAAGAGGAAGACTGTTTTACTATAATGTGGAAAAGGCCAACTGGCTAGTTGCTATATAAAATGAAGAAAACTCATTGTTCCCTGTTCTTTGATCTGCTGTATATCTAGTCACAACAGTCTAGTCAAGGTCACGATGCGTTGTCGTGTTTGGTTCGGGGGGGTGGGGGTGGAGATCGGTAGTGCACTGGCTGTCGAGCAGATAAATCTGGCTTTCAAGCAAGATAAGGAAAAATTATATTGTACAATTTTGGTATTGTGCATCTCATTCTCCACACTACTCCGCCATCTCCACAACACTGCAATTACATAATAGTACATCAATACATTCATTGTGTATTGGGTCAGGAATCTGTCATTTTCTAACATCCTTCTCCTACCAAATGCAATTTATTGTTGAAATATAAAGCGCATAATATATGTAATTAATAATTAATTGCAACTTCATTGGCTGCCTGTATAAAACAAGTACCTATTATCTTTCTATTAATTCTTATACCGGTTCAGTAGCAAAATTACATTTTGAAATCTCCCTGCAAATGTGCTAAAGGCTCTAAGCCAATAAGATCAGAGTTAAGTTTACAGGGTTGCCAAGTCAAATCGTCAGGTTGCACTTCAGGATGCTATAACTTCTAAATTGGTTCAGGAACGTACTATTTTCTTGTTCTTATATCATTCGGAATTTAATATTCTTTAAGAAAAACAGTTTTTAAACAAAATTTATTCACAAGAAGTTATTTGAAATCATAAGTAAAGGTCGAAAAGTGTATGTATTTCCATGTTCCCCATGCTATGGGATAGGGCGACCTTCAAACTTTAGACCTGAATATATCGTAAAGTAGTTCAGGAAGCCTACTTTTTCTTTTTGCATTATTGTGTATTAGGTAATTATCTGTTAATATGCCAAATTTGAATTTTTTTAAATCACGTCGAGATACGCTTGAGCTACCTTAACAGGTACATCAATGTACTAACTAGAAAACGCCAAAGTTGTTGCTGGATGAAGGATAGAGCCACGAGTTTTACGCTGCATTGTACTTGATTATTGATTAATGTTTGAAATTTACACGATATGGAACTTCATATTTCTGAGATTTCTCAATTAAACGTGATCATAGGCATATACTTTATTCATGAAACGCCATTTTAGAACATCTTTTTCAATGCCTAAAATACTTAAAAAACCACAGCCCATACGAGGTAAGATTGCAAGATTTACTATCTCCTAGCGGAATTTTGGGGAATCTTGAACTTGCAAGATTCGGCATACCTTGGTCACTGCCGTTCATTCACCGTTTGACATTCAAAACATAGTTCAATAAAAAGATTTCTTCCTTTCTATGTTTAGAGCCATTGTCGTTAAAATTGCTGTCGTTAAAATTGCTACACATTTTCAGCCTATTTTCAATATTAATAATATTGCTGATTGCATGAACAAAAAGGTGCAAGTTCATGCAGTCTACACTGATTTTAGTAAAGCTTTTGACACTGTAGACCATCGTCTTCTTGCGCATAAACTAGAAAGCTTTAGTATCTGTGGAAAGTTAATAGAACTTCTACGAGACTATCTTACTGGTAGAACACAATCGGTTGGTATTGATGCAAGTTCATCTTCATTTATTTCTGTCACGTCTGGAGTACCACAGGAATCGATTCTTGGACCACTTTTATTTACTCTCTTTGTAAATGACCTTCCATCGCAAATCAAATGTTATTTATCTGATGGTGAACCAGTCAACTGTGGAGTTCCTCAAGGCTCCATACTATGCCCTCTATTATTCATAATATTTGTAAATGATCTCACCTACATTTTGAACAATATAGGTATTGAATTATTTGTGGATGATACCAGTATCCTTAAGAAGCAAAATACATGAAAATCTGATGGTCATTAGCGAAGAAGTGCTGAGCGCAGTAACTAAGTGGTTCCAAAATAACAAACTTTTACTAAATGCCAATAAAACTAATTTCATAGAATTCCACCCAAGTAAACAAAATCCTAGTCTAAACAACAATCTAACATCAATCAATAACACGGCAGATAACACCGTGATAAAAAGAGTTCACACAACCGAATTTCTTGGAATCCATATCGACCAAAATCTAAACTGGCACACACATTGCGATATGTTAGCAAAAAAACTAAGCTCTGCATGCTTTTCACTAAAAACAATTAGTTTAATCACAAACACAAAAACAGCAAAAATAGCTTACTATGCTAACTTTGAATCACATATGAGGTACGGCATAAATATATGGGGCAGCTCTGTAAAAGCGGACGCAATATTTAAATTACAAAAAAAAGCAATAAGAAATATTCTTGGGCTCAAACAAAAGAAAAATTCTTACATTAAGAGTGCTGTTTTAACCCGTGGGAATTTACGTAGAGAGAGAGAGAGCATGCTTTACCGGACTCAAAAGGCAGGACTAGCGATATTCCAATCATGATTTTTGAGCCAATAACAGCGCGGGCGAGCTATATGATTCACAGTCACCCGAGATACGTGTTACGCTGTGCACTCGCTGACTGACTGAGCGGGTCCCACTGCGCATAGACCCCGCACGAAGTTACATGAGTGAATAATTGTAGCTTGTTAGTTGTTTCAAACACAATCACTTCGCGATTGTCTACGGTATTTTATTATACTGCACGTCTTTAATCTCTCATTCCCAATAGAATGTGATTATTTTATTACACATATTATTAGGACACTATTAATCGTTATACTGGAAATACGAGTAGGCAATTAATAAAACAACGAATAAAAACTAAAAAAATGTAACCTGGTACTGCGTTTGTCTTGAGCGACTTATTGTTGAATTACGAATGAAGGAAACGTGGAGACACAAGTGGAATGGTGGCATCCATGTCAAGGTGAAGATAAGCAGTGCTAGGAACTATCAAATTCAATTCATTTTGCAATCATAAGATGTCTTGTTTCTCGCTTCTTACATCGCGGTTAATAATCAATCGTACTCAGCCTACAGAATTAGTTAACTTCGTTTAAATGACCAAGACAAGAGGACGTATAATCAAAGATTAGTAAAAATTAAATCGAATACTAAATAAATTTGATTCTCAACAATAAGCGTTCTGGTCGTTTGTATGGTGTAGGAGGGGGATAGTGCTGCGTGGCTGTTTACAATAAACAGATCCTCACATACATTGCAGATAGAATTTTGTGCTGTGTGTGAATTTTGTGTCGTATTTGATAGATTGAGAGTTTTCCCTTACATCTTCTTCCCATAGTATCCAAATACGCATTTACAGGAGTAAAAATTACACACACACGTAATTTTTTTTTCACACGCCGTAAACTTTCTCACATTTTCACTAGCAATACTCGCACTTCTACAATTACATTTACCACCTTACCTTACCAAACTCAAAACAGTAGGTGAAGATAATAAACAAGTGCACAGTCATTTAATCGTATCAGTCAATAAACGTAGCTCATATGCCACATAGACCAAGTACTCGATCATAGATATAGAATAATATATGCGCTACCGGTCGGAGGCAGAATCGCATTTTTCAACCGCTTGCAGACCTTCAGTGCTCCCATGATAACATCAAAATGACTGTCCCGAAAATTATGCAATTTTGGGAGAAGTTAGATAGTTGTATAGTGTTTGCAACATATTGAACATATTGCTAATTTTTTTCACAATTTTCCACCAAAAAATCAAGAAATACGACAAATTTTATAAATTTTACGTATTTTTACGTATTTTCTTTTTTTTTTTTTTTCAGAAAATGGGGGCAACAATTGACGTTCTGTTCAAAACGTTGCAAACATTATACAATTATCTAACTTCTCCCAAAATTGCAAAATTTTACCATAACCAAACTCAAAACAGTAGGTGAAGATAATAACAAGTGCACAGTCATTTAATCGTATCAGTCAATAAACGTAGCTCATATGCACATATACCAAGTACTTCATCATAGATATAGAATAATATGCCCTACCGGTCGGAGGCAGAATCACATTTTTCAACCGCTTGCAGACCTTCAGTGCTCCCATGATAACATCGAAATGACCAGCCCGAAAATTATGTAATTTTGGGAGAAGTTAGATAATTGTATAGTGTTTGCAACATATTGAACATATGTGCTAATTTTTTTCACAATTTTCTACCAAAAAAATCAGAAATACGACATATTTTATAAATTTTACGTATTTTTACGTATTTTCTTGTTTTTTTTTTTGCAGAAAATGGGGGAAACAATTAACGTTCTGTTCAAAACGTTGCTAACATTAAACAATTATCTAACTTCTCCCAAAGTTGTATAATTTTCGGACTAGTCATTTCGATGTTATCATGGGAGCGCAGAACCATTACGTTTTGGTCAAACTTTAACCTGAAAGAGACATATCGAAATAAAGTAGATTTGAATAGATTTAAATAAATTCCCGTGTTCAATACCACATGAATACTTAAACGATACGATACGATACTTATTATATACATCATGAAAATTCCACCACAGTCGTTTGTCCGCTGGAGAGCAAACGAAACATAAACACACATACTATTCAAAATATAAACAAAACACGAGCTATTTTCTCAAGATTGACATATTGGAGTCTTCATAACGCAATTCCAATAATATAATTTTTTTATTATTACTCGATGAACGTATCTAGGAAAGGAACACATCAATAATTGTTGCAAAATACAGCTGCTGTTTAAAATGGATTTGCATTCGAATCGAAACATAGCCAATTTCCATAATGAATTGCTTGATGATGGCTTGTTGGCCGCTCGATTTAATTACATTTGTATCATACTATATCCGATATTGGAATCAAGATTGCACTTTTATGGAAATCATCAAAAATTAAAAAAAATATATCTACACATTTTCTACATCTGCGTCATTGTAGAAGCGTAAATGATGGATTAGGGGAGAAACAAATGACGAAAGAATTAAGCAATATGACAATATTTTGACTTATGAGACTGATTGAAGGAAGGTCATCAATAAAATCGAAACATTTGCAATTACCTACTATTAAACTTTAAAAATTTAAATTTAAAAAATCATATCATGGGGATGGCCAAGGTTGAAAACGGAAAAATGGAAATAACACAATTTTGACAGCAACAAGGCAAGTTATCTCAAGAATGTGTGTAGGACGTCAGTGCGACGGTGCGACTGTGTGATTCACTTATTGGTGTGACCGAAAGTATTACATTACAACGCGGGAACGGTTATCTGTGTTGGCCTCTCACAACACTCATTCAAGGTCAAACACAAGTGCGTGTATTGAGTTCGTCTCCCGCTACCGAAAAACATCACTCCGACGTCGTCATTTTAATAATATTCGGAGTTCGGCGCGGAGTTCGGACACAAGTTGAATAATTTGAATGAAAATTTCAATATCCTCTTTCACCTTCCGTCAAAAAGTTCACATACTTGGTGATAGCCTGAGGTAGGAAGGAAAACTGATCACTGCACTAAGTGACTTCGAATTTTTGGTATGAGAGGGGTTTTCATGTATGCATGTATTGGGTTTCTTCGGGCTTATGACAATACTATAAATATTATAATAATCAATAGATAATACGCACTATAGACATGCACGACTGCCATGTTATTGTTATAAAAAAAAACTTCGAATTTCGTTTACATATATCACACTCCATTAATCGAGATAAATAACAAATTTAAAACCTGAAAATAAGTGTGCCACAGTTACAAGATAACTTATAACTGTCTTGATCGAGACCAAATTATTGAATGCTATTATGTCTTACAAATGTATCTCAAGTGAGTGGCTCGTTATCTATTGGAGAATAGATGGTTGTTGATGTTTGCGAGAGTGTTATACGCGGAGTGTGAGGGGAACTGGTTGCTTGACGATAAACAGAGCATCACACATGTCTTCATTTATTTATTCTCATATGCTTGTTAGCGAATCAAAGGCGCCAAGGATTTCCCCACATATTTTATTTTCACCTTCACCACCACCACCACTCGTCGTCAACATAGTCACCCACCGAACGGGATATTCCTTTAACAAAATTTATAATGCCAAAGCAAGCGCTAGGTGAAGAAAAAAATTCAATATTTTCTAATCAGTTAATGAACTCAGTTAATATACCAAACATATCCAGTTCGTACACCGTCTTATGAGCTAGATGTTTGTGGTTCTAAATAGATGATCCAATGCAACTCAAGACGATGAGTGGATACGGTGGAATGGAGAGTAGGCCTACGTTAGATTATTACTTATAATGTCATCGAACCCGCGTCCCTTTGGTGCCATAATATGCTTATCATACCTGCGCACTATGTGTGAACCACCATAATGGCATCTTATAGCTATTATAAATGAAATAAATGCATGCTGGATAAATAAATTACTTCCTAAATGATCAAGGCTGTCCGCGGCTCCGACACAGATCCGAAGCGCACGACTCCTATAAATAATACCGATAATTAGATCGAATCCTAGGTAAGATATGGAAATTTTGAATTGATATGATTTTGATAAATCATGATCATGTCCAATACATTCAAAGAGACAGTAAGCATCAAGCTCAACTCCAAAAGTACCAAGAAATCATAATAATATAATAGTATTAAAATTACTCGTTTAATCCTTTACAATATGACACTGACTGTACAATAATGGCCTCTCGGCATGGGGATTGTTTAAAACACGCCCTTGACCCGACTTGAAACATAAAAACTGCAGAGAGCGCCACCGGTCGGAGGCGGAATCACATTTTTTAACCGCTTGCAGACCTTCCGTGCTCCCATGATAACATCGAAATGGCTGGACCGAAAATTATGCAACTTTGGGAGAAGTTAGATAATTGTATAATGTTTGCAACGTATTTATCATAATGTACTTTTTTTCCCCCATTTTCCACCAAAAAAATCAAGAAGTACGTCAAATTTACCAATTTTCACGTATTTTCTTGATTTTTTTGGCAGATAATGGGTGAAAAAAAGTGCATTCTGATCAATACGTTGCAAACATTATTCAATTATCTAACTTTCTCCCAAAATAGCATAATTTTCGGTCCAGCCATTTCGATGTTATCATGGGAGCACGAAACCATTACATTTTGGTCAACTTTTAGCTTGAAAGAGACACCTTAAACCTCACTGTAAGCCACACTTCATCAAACACAAATACTCACTTTCTACAGTCTATACATATTTCAATCCATACTAAATTTTAAAAAATCTATGATTAATGAAGAAATTGACAAGAATAATAGCATTCACAGCCATGACACAAGACAAGCAAACAATACAATATACACACTAATTATCTCAAGCAAACACATTCACAACTTAACTCCAATTATATTAGTTCTAAATTATTTAACAAGCTGCCGACAAGTCTAAAAGCCATTTCTAGTATGAGCAATTTTAAATACAAACTAAAACAACTCCTATGTAACAAAGCATATTACTCTGTTGAGGAATTTTTGAAGGACAAACTACTATAACACTGTTATCTTTGTACTACAATTCTTAATATGAGGTATATATATAGTGTACTATGATTATTATGTTTATATTCCACAAATAGGCTAAGATATATTTTATGATATGCCCATTTCTTTGTCTTGTGTCTTAAATTTTGTCTCCTTTATCTAGATTCATTTAAGTCTGAGTATTATATTAATATTTGTTTGTATTATTTGTCTCTTATGTCTTATTTTTGTCATATGCCTTATATACCGCTTTATGTACTGCCTTAAATTAAAGCTAATCTCGGCCCATAAGAAAAACTAGACAAATAATTATTCTCTCGTTTCATTCGTATTATCTTATATACGAGGCACTCAAATTCTATAAATAGCCAACATTAGGCATACAGTAAAATTGTTATGATATGTACAAAATAAGACTAAGGCATTAATTATTAAGTAGCTTATTTTTAGGATAGAAATTGTGAGGGAGTATCTCCCAATTGTATACTGCTTGATACAGCAATTACACCTTTCCAAACACCTCAATAAAAAAGTTTATTTGTTTAGGAGTAAGTAAATAAATACTTTTCCCAGACAATATAAACTTAGAGGTCATCACAAAGTGTTATTATAAATTATAATGTAAAATGCTATGTGTCTGGAAATAAAACTTACTTACTTACTTAGTATAGATTGGAGAAGGGTTGACAGGTTGGGAAAGCATAGAGAACATAAAACCCAGCCTGAAGGGCTGGGGGCGACAAAACTTTTCACCTGCTGATGACAACTGCAGCTAATTTAAAGTTGTTTGTTACCTTAATCCACGACGCGTTTCGTCCTTCTGTCTGTCCTTCGTCCTTCCTACTTACAAGAGTGCAAAATGTCTGTTGTATGCAGATGACCTGAAACTATATCTCCCTGTCATGGATCAAATGGACTACTTTAGACTTCAACTGGATCTTGATTCGCTTTCAGAATGGTGTCGGAACATGGTTATTAAATTTTAATGTGTCCAAGTGGTTCACTATATCTTTTACAAACAAGTAGAAACAGCTACATTTTAATTACTGTGTAAATAGTTCTGTCCTTCAGCGTGTTAATAAAATAATAAGAGATCTTGGAATAACTTTTGGAACAAATTTGTCGTTTAATCAGCATATATCAAAAAATTGTTCCTAAAGCGCATAAAATGTTAGGATTTATAAATCGGAACTGTATGGACACATTCAGTGAACGAACATTACGCTGACTTTACATAACTCATACAGGCCTCAAGTTGAATATGCTACCCAAATTTGGAATCCAAACCATGTCACAAAAATTGCAGTTATAGAGAGAGTGCAACAACAATATTTCAAACACTTGTGCTTCAAGGCTAATAAGGAATACCATAGAGTAAATTATCTAGGTATGTGTTCTGACAACAATCTAAGTACCCTTGAAAGCCGGAGGAAATTTATGGACATTTTTCTGCTCTTCAAAGTTGCTAATAACCTGCTTGACACGCCTCTAATTGAGTCATTTAACTACCATGTGCCACCAAGGAACACTCGAATTCATAAACTGTTCCATCTTCCCTCCAGCCGCATTGATGTGCACAAGTATTCATGTTTAATAAGGTTGCAGACTATGTACAACAATCTTTTATTATTGAATAAGCCTAATTTAGATTTGCACAATAGTAACAATCATCACTTTCGAAAGCAACTAAAAGAAATATTATAATCTCACTTCACTAATGTCTATAGTTGCTCGTGCACTCGCATACAATTCATATTTACACTTTACACGCTCAACAATCATTCACCCAAACATACATACAACACAACACACATACATACATACATACATACATACATACATACATACATACATACATACATACATACATTCATGTTCATATTATTTTTACAGTCATTTTTATGTAACGAATTTTACATTGTATTGTTACGTTATATTTGTATTGTTATGGTTTGGTAAATTGGTGGTAAACAGGACATTGGTCCTGTTGTAATGTGGCCACAAATAAATAAAATAAATACATTTCTTGTAGCATTTGAATCATAGCTGAAAATGTTACCAGAGCCAAGTTCTTTGAATTCAATCCACTGCCAGCTAGAGACTGACCAGCTGAGCTAATGTCTGTGTGCCGTTCTAGTCAAAGGTCTTGTGAAAGCTAGACAATGTCTTTGTGATAATATCGTTTTGGTTCTCATAAGAAAGGCACAGACTCTGCAAAATTGTCCATTCTGCTGCAGTGGTTTGTCAAATGGAAACATTTTTTTTCACCTTGAAACTTAAAATTATTGATAAAGATACCAGTTTCTATAAAGTGATTTTTGTCTAAGCTCGGACTACCCATTTTCTCAAAATTTTGGAGCACTTAACATTGCCCTGTGCTGTTACTAAAATACATCTTATTTCCCGCAGGTTGTTGGTAGTAGGGGCCCTGTTGAAGTAAATCCCCGATCCTTAATGCTGACTGAAAGCACAATAATCGGTGTTAAACTTTTTGGAATGACACGGGAAGAGCATTTAGAAACAGCGAAAGCTATCATGAAGGGCATCGACGATGGTTGGGTGTGTCCTGTGATAGCAAAGGAATACACTCTTGAAGAAGCTGCTACTGCTCACCACGATATCATCCATACGAAAGGAGCCAAAGGAAAACTTGTGTTCACACTGTGAACAAAGCTAATTAAGTTGAGAATAGTGGTGTAAGATTAGAGGTCATTTATGTTTTGGTACCTGTGTCTGACCGTAAAATTGGTAACCTGTTTTTATTGTAATTTGCTTAGCTTGATTAAAGGAAACAAACGTTGTGGTTTGTTTGGCAACGAATTACACATGGACCCTGCAAGTAGAAAAGAAACTGTAGGCCCACATAGGGTAGCCAAGTTTAATAGTGAAAATATGGGAATTTCCCAGGTGTGGGGAAGGTACAAAGGGGATGAAAGGACAATTATTAGGGGGGTTTGGGGACACAGTCCGGCACACCCAATTTTTTTTTTTTGAACAAGGTCATCTCTTTAAACTTAAAAGCATTTCTATGCGTTTTAAGATAACATTTCTTCATAGCAATTTTACAAAATAAAGCATGTTTTGTGCACCACATTCTTTAAAAACGAGTACCCATTTGTCGATTACACTTATCTTCTCTCCTTGCTGCGCAGACGAGAGCAAAGATTGTGCAATAGGCCCTTTGATTTATTGGAATGTTCTGGTCTGACCCACTTTAAACCTCCTCCCACTTTTTTTTGGTGTATAAACATCTGCTTTGTACCTTTTGCCTTCTTCTGTGGTGGTGTCATCGCCTTTGACATCCCTGCATCCACAGTCTCGTATTTTTTTTGAGCTGCCGAGCGTGAATGCAAGAAACTTGTCTGACGGGTGACACAGCAACCACCTAAATGCATGGCAAGCCTTAAAGCCGCCAAAGATTTACGTCACGGGTGCCAGCTCGTAGGGGGTGGGGGCGAGGGTGGGAGTAGACCATCCCAGTACTGTGACCACAGGCTTCCACTGGTCAGAGCCGAGAGGACGAGGCGGGAGTTTATGAAATTTGGAATTTTTAACTAATAACAAAAGTTTAATTTACACAATGTGGAAATACGGGAAAAGTGGTTCCTGTGTCGAGTTGATACGGGAAGGGGGAAATGACTGGAAAATACGGAAGACTTGGCAACCCTAGGCCCACATTCATGCAAACACTTTGGATGCTCTTGTTTATAAGCTGTGGTGGAATGCAACGAATCATCAATAAAACATTTTTGATGATTGTAAATAGTAAAATACGGAATTCGCACACATAACTGATTAATACAAATAGGTATGTATTTAATGGGCCTGGAATTGGAACAACCAAGAAAATTATAAACAAGCCTACACCTAGTTTTTTTAGAGACATTTTGGTAGATAAAGAAATACCTTTTTGAATTAGGGACTATGCACTATGCCTTAATTTTCTTTTAGTCAGGGAGATTTCTGTCATACTATCCAGGATTGATCAGTTACAAAAAAATACATCAGCACATCCTTCAAATCTATAATTTCAAGGGTCTAATATTTTTCTAATTAAGGAAGTTTTTGAACTACAAAATCTCCCAAGTTTTTTAAATATTGCCCTTACAGGTTACTGTATAAAGTATATATAATCTCTCAAACAAAAATGAGAAATTGAGGGTGGCCACTTATTCCTTGCCCAAAATTTACTAAGTCCATGTCTACTTGAATGTTGGTGATGTGCCTATTCGTGTGTATTCGTGTGTAGGGAACAGTAGCGAACCGCATTGTCTCATTTGGCAAGTCTGGGCGGCGAGGTTATAAGGCCTCTACTGTTCACGGAAATATCTCACAGAGTCACGTCTACCGCTCGCATCCATGGAAAATGTCCTTGAACAAAGAATAAGTAGCCTTGGTCCGTAGGCGCGTGCATGTAATTGCGCATGGAGATGTGTTGATTGTAGCTCCTTACAGATTCTCACTTGAGATCGCCAGAAAAGTTTTATCAAATGTATCAATCTAAAATGTATGCCATACCGTGCCAAATGACAGTAACTGTTGTGATTTCAGAGTGTCTAATGGATGAGTACCACTAATGAGTATGGACACAAGGTACCTTGTATGTATATATTGAAAGTTTTATAATGAATGGGCCTGGGACTCTTCTTCAGAGTTATTGGGAGTGACCTATGTAAACAACCAAGTATTGTAATGTCACTGCCAATGATGATATTGTGATTTCACAGAATATTCAGCACTGGCAGTGGTTTGCTAAATCCGACATGATCAACCAGTATTTTATTATCACATTTCATAAGTTTGTATTAACTCATGGTAGATCAGTCTTGGGTAGCAAGTAACGTAACAGTAGTGACACGTTACTGTACAGAAATTAGAGTTGTATTTATAAATTGCAATGAGCCAATTACCAATGAATGAGTAAATTAAGACTGTTCGATGAGCTCGAGCAATTTAGTCTGGATCACTTGGAAGCTCCGTCGTTTCTTCTATTCTGTTATGGTTTGCATCAAAATGTCTAGTAAAAATGTGTGTATGGTGCGATCAAAGTACATTTAAAAAAATACATTAATGCTTACTTTGTTTATTATCATACTTGAAATATACCACCAAGTAGTAATTTGCAGTAAATGTTGAAATGTGCTCTGATTGCACCTTGTGCTCATTCTTTGTAAACAACCTCCCAAAAATAGAAATTTTTGGATAAAAATTGGAGGTCAAAAAGTTATCCAAAATGTATGTGAAATAAACTGGATTTGCCGCTCGAGTGAATCTTTATATGAACATAAAACATTGTAAACCATTTTTTATTATAGTATTCTTTAAATAACTAGTAACTGGGTTAGTCAAAATAAAAGATAAACTTAATTGTATACAAAGTTGGCCTAAGCTCATCAGACTGTTTTAAATTATTTGCAAATGGTACGTAAATACTTGCATTACCACCGTTTTGTTACTTTCTGTATTTCAAAAATATGAAAACTCCCTATATGTAGCTTTGTAAATACATAGTACTTATTTGGATGTGTATTAAAATTAATATTATTTTGGATAATACCTTAAACACTAATAAGTAACTAGTAGCTAGTTCATATTTATTAATTAAGCATAAATCTCTGGCATTTTAATTGACTAACTTTGTAAATAGACCTAGTATGTAGGCCCTACTCTAGTTTCAAGTTTGTATTAAATACAGTATAGTATAGTTTTGTTTTGTAACGCGGATTTATCTATGTACCGGTACTGTATTATGCGAATATAGGCCTTGGATAAATTTTAAAATATCGAGTTTACAAGGTGGAATGCGGCCATTATGCGGAGCATTTTGCCAATAGTATTTATACCCCACTCTTCAAAATAAGTGGCCAAAATAAGGGTGCGGCCCTTTACTTGATGGCGACTTATAATCAGTTACAGTAGCTATTCTCATTGTGTACTACGTACCTTTATGACTCATTTTCTTTTTAGAAATGGGATTCAAAGTAAAATTAAAATACGTATTGTCGTATTGTGTTATATCTTATATAATTTTTAAGATTAGGAACCGCTTACATATTTTGCTGAAAGCTCCCGTATGATATGTTTTTTGTATGAAGTCAATCATTAAGGAGTATACAGCTATCGGCCAGGTGTATTCTCGCTGGCTGGCTCAAAATGTTTGACGAGATAATTCACAACAGCTTCTACCGACAACTTAAGCACTGTGTATAAACCACACAAATTTGGAAAAGAAAAATGAATGTTAATACATAGGCCTACCCACTTAATATGCATAATCTTAGTTTTTACAAATGTTTTTAGATTTTATGGGCTTATCTAGTACCAATGTCGCACACAGTTTGGCAGGGGTATAAATTTCAAGAATATTCCGTATTGATTGAATTAAAATCAAAGATGTAACATTTAGACACGCATCTTCACTTGTTTTGATTTTACGTACAACACAAACTGAATAGGCTTTAAGGGCCCTTTACACGAGGAAGTTGAAAAAGTAAAAAGTAAAAAGTGAAAAGAACGAGTAGCTTTTCGAAGCCTTCACACGGACGAAGAGAAAAAGTTTGTGCCTGGCGTCACCTCTCGGCCTTTGTGCGAAACTGTTGCGCCGCGCGGGCTAACCGTGACAATTGTTTTCTTCAATCTTGATCTTCACACAGTACTGGCGCATGTTTGTTTACTAATCTAGGTTCTAGGCCTAGGCCTAGGTTAGGTACAAACTTGATGCTAAAAACGGCAACGTCACTGCCAGCCTTTCTTCAGCCGCGATCGGGTTCCGCATTACTGTCACTTGCATCTCTATTTTGGGGCAAACTAAATGTGCTAGTTCGATAGACGCTATAAAACACAGTTTTTGCGCGTATTTTACAATTTGACAGAATGACACTCAGCTGACAGTCGGGCAGGAATTTCCACCGCCACATATATATCAAGCTGTGGCAAAGGTGTTACGTTTTTCTGCATCTCGATTTCTTGCCAAAGTTGAACTCAATGACAACGTTGTCGACCAATCACGGTCAACTCTTCAAGGCCATTCTTCTTTTCACTTGTCGAACAGAGTCCGACAAGTTGGGAGACTTTTCACTTTTTACTTTTCAACTTCCCCGTGTGAAGGCAACGCGAAAAGTCCCATAAGCTGCACGCTATCTCTACTACAAAAAAGCTACTTTTTCTCCTCACTTTTTCTTTTTACTTTTCCAACTTCCTCATGTAAAGGGCCCTTTAACATTTATTTAAATTTTATTAAATTTTCATAATTATGATGGGCCAAACTTATTTCTGTTGTAATTAAGTAATGATTGAGTAAAACTGTAAAAGTAATTTAAAAAATTAAAAAATTCCATCATTAATTCATATTTTAGATCACCCTAAAAATCCTAGTTTGAATTTTAAGTGAAGTAAAAGAAATTAACCTTGAGCCCTAAACGGTATACCGTACCCAAAGCTTCTCTAGTGACTTCATCACTAGTTCGAATCATAGATATTGAACCCCTATTGTAGGCTAGATTAGCAGTCGGTGGTCCACTTCCGTAACAATTAGAAGCCATCTTGAAATTCCAGTTTAATTTTAATCAAATGGAGTCGAATTGTAGGCCCAAATAGTTTCTAGATTGCGCCAGGTTGAAGTAAGCATTCGAGCTTTACACAAATGATACAAATACCTTAAGAATAACTTCGTATGTTTCTTTTTCAATCATGCTGCACAGCTAAAATAAACATCCCGAAAATTTTATTGGCATTAAAAAGCATCAATTAAACGCATATTGCCACTTGAAATGGCATTGACTCTTCAATTGCTACGCTACGCTGTGCGGAGTAAGGAACTGCGTATCTAGCCTACAATAGGGGTTCAATATCTATGGTTCGAATGAACCGAGTTTGAATTAACAAGGGCTACTTTTCAAGTGTTGTCTACCCCTAAGACATAGAACAGAAGACAGGAATAAGTAATTAATAATAATATACCTAAACATTTTACGTACTATAAATTTGTATGTATTGCAGCTACAGCATTACATAGTATGATGTAATTGAGCTTGGATCAATATGGTGTATGTTGCCTAAATCCAAAAGTGCTAGAACATAATTATTACTATCTATAATATTAGATTATTTGCCAGAATGTATTGTATCACTGTTGATAACAATTTTTGTTTTTTAAATGTCATAGTAAATCTTTTACTGTAAGACATTTCTGTTGGAGTTTTCTTGATCTATAACTGTTCATTGTTGATACGTCATCGTCATTTTATTTACACAATTTCTAGATATTGTAAGAGAATACTATGGCAAAATGAGTACCTATATGAATTGTTTAAAAATAATTAAATTGCAGTAGGCCGACTATTTCACCTTATTCAACTTGTTTGCAATTTTAATTTAAACATGCCAGTGTATCACATATTTTCAAAATGCCACTACAAGTTGAAATATAAACTAAAATTTATTTATTTAATATCAATTTTTTAACTTCTCTGAGGCTAGCGCGGAGATAAGTTTAAGCGCTCGGCTTTCTGTTTTTTCCGTGTAATCGGTAAATAACATTGTTATCAATCACGGTTATCATATTTCATCATTTTAATTTGCGTATTCCTCAATTAATTAGGTATTCAATTTGAGTTAGAATTTCTTCAATTGAAATCTGTGTTCTGGATTTTCCAATTTTTTACTTTTATGAAATGATTTTTGAATGAGTGCAGCAAAGACTTGAATTTTGCTATACCCTGAGAAAAATAGCTCAGGTGTATTTTTGTTTCTTTTTCCTGTTTGTTTGCTCTCTACCAGGCAAACGGCTAATGCCATATTATATTATATGTCGTCATGAAATTTTTAGGGGACCTTCAAAATCTCTAAACTTATACCTGCCACGTTCTAGGGTTCTATTGAAGAAATATTTCTCATGAATATTGCACTTATGATTTTTTAAATAGATTTTTTTAATAAAAATTTTAGTACGTTTTTGTCAAGATATTTGGCTCTTCGACGGGCAAACGGCTATTTCGATCTTGTAAGACTTTTCGGGAAAGTTTGAAATCACTGAAGTTAGATAGGCCCTATTTCATGATTTTGAGTGCAATCGAATAAATATTTTTTTATAAAAATAATGCTTTTAAACAGAGATATGACTTCGCCGCCCCACACCTCTCCGCGGCTAGCACGACAAACCGTACGTCGGTTCTTAGTCTCTCATTAATAACTCGCAGGCTTGCAGTTGGTTGCCTCGCATTGTTGAAGGTAGATATGGTTCAAGTACACAAACAAAACATAAAATCGTAATGAACCGATATAAATAGTCTACCAAAAACTCACATCCATCAATGCAACAAGAAAAAGTGTTTGCAAAGCACCCTAGTTTTTGGCTTATTCTTTACAACCAAGTGTAGTTATTAATTATTAATAAAAAGTTACTCTATTAAAATTTATGAAAAATTTGATAATGATATTACCAACCATTCAACGTTCAATCATAACACCTGAGCTCGTTCATTTTAGTTGCCTCAACCTTGGCGACTCTTCTTAACAAGTCTTTTACTACAAAAGTAAATTTTATTATTCACAATATGGAATCACTCGTGTTGAATAAATTTTGCTAAAAATTTGCTGTTTGACTTTGTCCACGTAGACATTGTTCTCGACAACCTTCTCAGACCGACCAAGTATTTCCTAGAGAGTTTGTGTAAATAAATATAATATGTACAGTATATTAATTGTATTCCATGCTCGGAAGACAACCTGCCTTGTAGACTGCAGGTCAAATCACCTATATGGTCTTGCATACCGTTGATACTTTTGCCACAAGACTCCTGATAGCTTCTATACAAATCATTTTTTAAACAACAATGTTTGACATTGGCATTGTTTTCTTACTTGAAAGATTTATTTAAAAAAAGCTGCAATATGATGCAATAATATTATCTGTACAGCACTCGGTTGTTGCAGGATTCAGCTCATACAATAACTTCAATGCCTGTTTGTTGTGGGAACCTACCTATTAACTAAAGTAAAGGGTGGGTGTAGTGTACTCTTGTCAATGTCTTAATATATTTGGCCTTGTATTGGTGTAAAATTGTACCAAGTGTTTCCAGTTTAAAAGCAAAACTTGGTCTGTTCTGGTGGGTATAGCCAATTGCCTGTCACATAACTTACATGTACTGCAGTTTAATTCTTCACTGGCAATTTGAGTTGTATAAACTATAACTGTGCTTTTTACAACTGTATATAAATATATCATTATTCATTTCTGTATTATATTATGTTTGGTTTTGAAGTTTTTGTATGTTTGATTAACATTCAATAATCTTAAGATAGGATACCATAATTATTAATTATTATTAATTTAATTATTTTATAGTGTCAGTAGGTAATAATTTCAAGTATACCTACATTTAATTATTATTATTATTATTATTATTATTATTATTATTATTATTATTATTATTATTATTATTATTATTTATAATACTACTTGAAATGGTTTTATGTTTCATTTTTGTATATACAGTATTACAGTATTTGAACTAGTCAATAAACTTCCTTTATAAATATTTTTCTCTTTGTTTTTTTTTCTCCTCCAGGTATCTTATTGGAAGTTCTAATTACAATGGTTAATGTCTTTTTGACATACATTCAACTATTGAAATTTCCCATACTAGGGAACTATCCTTCCTTCCAGAACTCGATTGGATTGGATATTGCTTAACGTCTCATATTTATGCAATTTGGCTAATCGAGACGAAGGGAGGGACAAGGGGTGGACAGGCCTGTGCTGGTCTTCCCCCACGTCGTGGTCGTCTCCGTCTGTGTCATCCGTCCGTATTGTCATTGTCGTCGCCGTCGGGAAGGTAGTCAAAGGCAAGGGTAAAGTTCCCCGACGACGACCCAGAGCTCGCCATAAGTTTCAGGGAGAAGAACTCCCCTAATCACGGACCAAACCACGAGAAGGTTGCGAGTTGGAATTTGATGGCCCTTCCAGAACTCGAATTTGTTCATAAAGGTAAAAACTGAAAGTGTATGTTATTGCTTACTACTCTAAGAGGGGTACTAATAATATCGTTACGTACTGCTGGTAAGATAAAGAGCTGTGGCCCTAAGCAACGCCACTGGAGGGTAGCCAGCCTCACAGCAATGTTCTCCCATACGCCACTGCCTTATATAGACTCAAGCGACTATAGTTTCCCAACACATGGGGGAGACTTTTTATATCAGATTGGATCAAATGCAAGGAGTCTGAGAATGGTAGTTAACTTTTTGTGATTGTTTTGCCCCGACATATGCGGGGAGAAGAGAACAAAAAGTCATCTATTAAACCCAAGCCAACTGAGGCCTTGCGATCCAATGATAGACAAACCAAACATCTCTGTCGAGTCCTTCCTTATATCATAATATACATATGTATTTGTGAAGAATGGTTTCATGGTCAAATGATATATTGGAAAACGTCGTTGGGTGTAGACCATGTACATAAAAACTAGATTATATTAATTAAAATAAAGAATACGTTTGATGTCAAATGTATTCTTTATTATATTGTAATCTAGATTTATGAACATGGTCTCCCAAGAATGGTTTCCAATATTATATATTTAATTTCTCGTCGGAAACCTGACCATGGTACAATGTATACCACGATGCACGTCCCACTGAACAAAAGGGAATGTCCGAGGGGGATAAAACTTTCAGTCAGAACTCAGAATTGTCGGTGGCGGGATTCGAACCAAAGCTTTTCTATATTCAGTACCTGTTATGTCTGCGCGTGTATCACGTCTCCAAAATATAAAACCGCACATGACCTGCGCTCTGATTGACATTATTTTTTCCCCTTGAAATGGCCCCTCGCCAAGGACAATAAGCAATGTATTTTGTGACCCTGTGAGTCATGGGGAAGGGCTAGATTATATGGGTAGCTTTGAACCCGGCACCTCCACCAAAAGTGTTCTAAACGTGACGTGAAGCTTTGCTCCCTGTTTTAGGTACTCCCGTACCCTAGAGTGTGTGTTTTAAAGCTGAATAAAATATAATGTGTTTGCATTTTGTTGAAATTGAATCTCAGATATTACGAACCAAGGGCATCAGCCATCAAGCATCATCAAAAACTACAAGTAGTAAAAACAGTTCACTAAACATGTTATATGTAGGCATCATGGTAATATCTACTGTGTCTCAGATGCGTGTCTAGGATTTTCGTATATTAATAATATTTTGATGACCCTTACGTACGAATATCCTATGGTTCATCTGGCATTGAACAATGTTCCGGATTTTCTGATAATGTCCGTAGTCCGTAATACAGTATGTTTGATCTACATTCAGTAATTCAGCTTCTCTGTAGCCGGGCTAGTATTTGGGTAGATAAGAGAGGCTTTCGACCTTTCAGATGATAGCTTATTGTTATCGGGACATAATGTGTCTTGTATTTCAACTTGGTAATAATTCCTACTCTGATTAAAAGTACATATTGAAGCGAGATAAGTAGGAGTACTTATTGTTTCTATTGTTTCACTTACGTGTTGTTGCCGTGTTATTTAATTTGTGGAGACCATAACGTGAAAAAAATAAAACAATGTTCAAAATAGGCCTACATTAAAATTTAAAATAACATCATAATATGTTTATAATTTTGAAGTAGAATTCAATATATTTACAATGCCATGATCAACGACTAACTGACATCACAATCATAGGCTACATCCAAAATTTTGCACAAGAAATAAACAAAAACTAATAAAGCACATATTTATCTAATTTTGCAAATACTTGTCATTTTAGATAATCTACTATTGGGATGCAAAGTTTCATACAAATCAGAAGTCTAATGGGGCATTCGAATAAAATTATATTTCCACTGAACAAGTAGCCTACTTCGTGTAATTCTCTTTTGCGACTCCCGCTCCCCTCCTACTAATGTTGACTGATGTGGGTGAACTTGTGAGGGGGCTTCTCTTCTTACAGCATTGCCCTCGCACTCAGCTGCTATCTATGCAGTGTGTGGCGTTCTTTCATTCATTTTTATTTATTTATTTTTAAACCCATCTTGAACATGTTAGGCATGTTGCAAGAACATGTATGTATCAGAAGATGGGGGAAATCTTCATGTGGTAAATACAGCGCGAAACTAATGCTAACCAAACATTCAAACAATATGGGTGCACGCTGCAACGGAATGCTCATTCGAAACTGTTTCGACTGTCGAATGTCGATCGAAAATGTATCATAATAATAATATTATACAACGCCAGTCGCCAGTCATATACACGCTTTACAAAAATATCCTTTGCAAGAGATTCCCTCCGTTCCTTCATAGTAACTACTAATAAACTCATGAGAAAGTCGTCACAAATGGTCAAGAAGTCACATATCAACTACAGTAAAAGCGAGAAAATATTACCCTTTTTCTATTTTTCTATAGTAAGAAACATTAATAAGCGTTCTCTATCAATAACACGTCAAAGAAGACGGCGAAAAATATTTCAAAAGTGGAATGTCTTCTGATAACCAACATATGGTAGCTAACATACGTAATGAGCGAGACTCAGTTCCGAGACGGCGTCGGTTCGATGCTCAGTACCCACCACCGGCAATTCTGGTTGTTTATTAAGGCGAATGCTGAGGTTGGGTCCTATCTAGGTGCCCGTTAGGGCGCCGCAGCCAAGCCGCGGTGCGCTACACACTCAAGCACCTTATACACCAAGCAGAGTTGGGGTGATTTCGAGGTGTTACCCAGCCGTCATGTAACTTGATGTGAACTTGAAAACTATCACAATCGAGGGGATTTAGGTACCTGACAACACATGCCAAATTTTATTGGGGTACGATTATTCCTTCTTGGTGAAAAAATGGCTTGAAACATGCTCAAAATCACTTTAAGGATGTTAGCTACTGCCTACTACTGCCTACTACTGCCTACTACTGCCTACTACTGCTAACATCTAATACGTCGGCCCGCGATTCTGACCAGACGGGTGGGACTACAATGTTCATATTTTACATGGACATTAAGGTTATAGAAATATAGTCTCTTTTGAAAAAAAAAGTTGAAAAAGTTTGTTGGAAGGCTTCCAAATAAAGGTTTTAAAATAAGCCTTAAACACTTGGCATACAATCAACAAGTAACCATAGTTACTTGACACTTGTTGACGGTATAAGCAGAGTTAGGCGGGAAAGTGCGATACATAAACAAATAGCGGACATTTAAAATTTTTCTTCTTTGTGTGGAACGAGAAAAGGTGTCATTATACTCTCATAAAACAAATCAGAAACCGTCCCTGGCCAAGGCCCAGATGTGGAAAATTATTTATAATGCAAAAGTGTAGGTCTAAAGTTCCATTTGGCTATAGGACTAGTAAAATTCATACTTACATTACATGTTTGACAAGCCTAGCCAACCCTGTGCCAGCACAACATTATGAACTTGCTCATCTGTTTGTTTACATAATTGCAACAATCAAATCATTTCATACAACTTGTCTTTCGATTGGCCGGCGTTTATGAAGGCACTGCCATCTAGAATAAATATAGAACTTTTTCGAGCTCTTTGCTATACGCAAATCTTTTTAAAGTGTTTGGATTTCGTGATACTCTTTCAACCATAGACATCCTATATAATTGGCTAGACCAGCAGTCGGTGGTCCACTTCCGGTACAATTAGAAGCCATCTTAAAATGACAGTTTACATGTTGATCAAATGGGAGCGATTTGTGGCCAAATAGTTCTCAAGATTGCCGCCAGGTTGACAGGTAAGCATACTAGCCTTTAACACCAAATGATTACTAAATTCCCTTATGCAATCACTTCGTATTGTTTCTTTTGTTTAATACCATGCTGCACAAGCTAAAACCATATCAAACAATCCAGTAAAATACTTTATTGCATTAAAAAAGCATAAATTAAAACACCAAATCGCCATCTTGAAATGGGCCGGTTGAGTCTTCAATTTGCTACGCTCGCGCCTGTGCGGAGGTATAGGAGACTGCTAATCTAGCCTACTATAGGGGTTTAATATCAATGCTTTCAACTCACAACCCATGACGTTTTCCACGATACCGTTCAAGAATACCAATTCCTTCGAAAACGAAAACGACTTCGTTTTCAAATTGCGTTTTCAACTCATCTCCCACGAACTCAAGAATTGGGGTCCAGTCCTTATACCGTCGTTATACCATGGTTATACCACCTATACCCAGGATGTACATGAATCCGGGTCTAGATATTTTACATCCTATATTGTTACTGCTAATACCATAGAATTTAAATCAACTTTGATAAAAATATTATATTTTAGCAAATAATTTTGTAATGGAACTTGAAAAAGTAATGAGATCACACACATAACAAAAACTTGTAGAAATACAGCCAAACCTTACACACTCAAAAGGAATGAGATCTAAAAAAAGGGCCAAGCTCATCTACCCTTCCACATAAACGTACAGTGTCCCATAACAGCATCCTCGAAAAGCTTGGCAAAATAGAATTTGCATGTTATTACGTTTAAATTAATTAGAAAAAAAGAACTTGGATAAACTATTACGTTAAATTAATAATCGCAAATTCTATTTTGCCAAGCTTTTCGAGGATGCTGTTATGGGACACTGTACGTTTATGTGGAAGGGTAGATGAGCTTGGCCCTTTTTTTAGATCTCATTTCTTTTGAGTGTGTAAGGTTTGGCTGTATTTCTACAAGTTTTGTTATGTGTGTTACAATATACCTACCCTTGGACATTCCATCACAAAACCCCATACACACAGTCACACACCACATCCGAATAGGTGCATATAGATTGTTCTTGGGCAGGTTTTCTACAACTAATTTGAAAATTAATGCTTCTCTGGCTCATTTGGGCTTTCAAAGTCCAACTCGCTACCTTCCCGTGGTTTGGCCTGTGAGTAGGGGAGTAGTGAATTCCCCAAAACTAAGGGCGAGCTCTGGCCGGTTGGGGTGCGTGTTGCAGAGAGAGCTCTCGCGCAACTTTTTATCACACCTTTCTTCAATCACACAAGCCTTACTCATATTTATTTTCTTCTTTCAGTTTTTTCTTCTCCATACTTGCCGGCCCACTCTGCAAGGTGTCTTCCCACAGTGCCGCTTCCCGTAAGGCCATCAACCTTTTTTTTCCCCCTATGCCATCATTTCTACCTGTCGATAAAGACCATGTTACAGGAAGCGTTGATGGCCTAAGGGGAATTGATTTATTCCCCTTTGGCCAACACCCTGCATTTCATTATGGAAAATACAAAGAAGGTTTGTTGGCCTTGGGGTAATTGATTTATTCCCGTTAAGCCAACAGCGTATATGCTTCGTTTACGGTAAGGAGCGGGGTGTTGTTGGCCTTGGGGTAATAGATTTATTCCCGTTAGGCCAACAGCATACATGCATCGTTTACGGTAAGGAGCGGGGTGTTGTTGGCCTTGGGGTAATTGATTTATTCCCGTTAAGCCAACAGCGTATATGCTTCGTTTACGGTAAGGAGCGGGGTGCATACACGCTGTTGGCCTAACGGGAATAAATCAATTACCCCAACGCCAACAACGCCCCGCTCCTTACCGTAAACGATGCATATACGCTGTTGGCCTAACGGGAATAAATCAATTACCCCAAGGCCAACAAACCTTCTTTGTATTTTCGATAATGAAATGCAGGGTGTTGGCCTAAGGGGAATAAATCAATTCCCCTTAGGCCAACAAGTGTAACATGGTCTTTATCGACAGGTAGTAATGATGGCATAGGGGGAAAAAAAAGGTTGATGGCCTTACGGGAAGCGGCACTGTGGGACGGCTCCCTCTGCAACGAGCACTCCTCCGTTCCCACCCAGTTTAACCCATCCTATCCAACATCCTCACTCCTTCCTATTAACCCCCCGCGTCTTCCCTTACGTTCCTCCCTTTGGAGGGAAGAAAACATGGTGGTAATCCACAATTATGGAAAAAGAAAATTTGGAAGATTCCAATACACTTGACATGGGCACTGATAACTCTACTGTTGAGTGCCCTAAAACAACATTAACTAACTAGCTAACTCTGGCTCATTTGCTATGTGAAGCCTGAATGCTGGACGTACTGTTGAGAGACCATTCGACCTATAGGGGCACAGTGGAATGTCATCTGGTGACACAATGTTTGAGAATATACTATGGACTCTCAGCCTGAGTGGGATGGAAAGGTGCTATAGACTGCCAGATTGGGTTGGGGGTTGTGAAATGAGAATGTACTATATAGACGGTCATGGAGGCCCAGTTGGATGAGAATGTACTATAAACGGGCAGCCTGGGGGCACAGTGGGATGAGAAGCTAGTTTCCCAAGAAAGGCGAACCAAACAAACGCCGCTCGTATACACGTAATTAATTTCACGCACGTGCACTATACAAATCGAAACTCATATTAAATTACCGAAGATTATCATCAGATTCAATAAGCCATGGACTTAGCCTACTCGATCAGATTAGACGGACAAAAATGAGACACTTTTTATCAAGCTGCCTTTTTGATGAGGTTAATAATGTTTAAAAAAGGGTTCATTGATTTTTGTTATGAATTTCTTTGAATTTGATGAAAGGCTTGTATTGTCTTGACGAGAGCACAGGCTATCCCGTTATCTGCAGCTTCATGGAGGTTCGGTGATGCCGGCGATTGGAGAACGCGGCTGCTGCGGCGGGGCTTGTGCCGCAACCGCAATACAACTTGCATCGCTAAGTTCTAAATCAAGACATTTATTAGTACGGAAACAAAACTTCTCGATAAAACAATATGGCTGGCTTTAGTCGTTATAGTTTATAAGGACACAAATCAGTGGCAGTTTTTTCCCCTTTGCTACTACCGACAACGACTGTCAGCAGATCTGTCAGAAATAACTTTGCATGGATGGAATGGAAGTTAAAAGTGAAGGTATGATACTTTTTTAGTATGGTTTGAACACATTGATATGTTTTATATTGAAACTAAAATTAAATTATAGAATTTTTTAATACAAACCAATCAAATCCATTATCTGTTAGGAACTTCGTTGTTCCGAAGTGTTGGCAGTTGGAGCCTTGGAGGTTACCGCACGACGAAGAAAACACAAGAAGAAGTTTTCGAATGTTTCTGTTTCTGTGTTCTTCTGCGATGAATGCGAGTTTAATTTCGCTGTTCATAGCATCTATTTATTTCTATTTATCCAAAATTCATATTCGCAAAAACAAACAAAGGGGGTGATCATTTGATCCATACATTTTAAACTGGATAATCCAGTATTTTCACGTAATTCTACACAAATAACCTTTGTCTCAACGTTCATTATAGCAAAAATCAGCAGTGCCGCCAGTAAATAAAATAATATAGACAAAAAAAATTATACTCTAACCCGAAAACGAGAGTGAACTAATGATGAAATTAATAATCAAATCAATTCACTTCCGCCAGTTGGTTAATGTATTCATTGATGGTTTGAGCGTCTCGTATTTTCGACACAAGCCTCTATATCTCAACCTAGTTTAACACAGGTCAGAAGGTCGGTCGATGTTGATAGCGCCAGTGATGCTGTGGAGTGCGTATCTTTCTCTGCTCGAGATAAAACTCGAACACTTCCGGGAGGAATGGTAGGAGGACTTCCTCCAAGAGGACGGATGCGAATATATCGTCTCACTCGCTCAATTCATGTGTGTGACTGTGTTTGCATGTGACTTGATGCATGATGGAGACGTTTTATGGCATTTTACAGAGACATATTATATTGCATACAGTAAAAATTCTAATTTTAGCGAATTGTTTTAAAGGGTCTCTCTCTCAGCTCTTCTCAAACCAGGCCCATTCTTCTATGCAATACACATTTTGTGGCCTCAACCCCATGAATTACAGATTTAAATGTTGTATATTTTATTTCGAGTCTGCCTTTTCACCCCTAATCACATGGAATAACACATGGAGGGAGTTAATTAATAAATTTGTACTTAGTACTTAGAAATTTAGAACACCACAAATGTTGCAGAATCGACAAACTAAACAATATGCACAAACGTAAAGAAAAATTCCCAGGCAAACAAACATATTATTATTTAAAGTTAAACAACACTTTAATTTTACATTCTCAGTCCTCAATCGTCCTTGACAACACGTCCAAAGAGCGCCTTTCCACTCGAGTACCTGACTTGGTCTCAACACCCCTCAACTCAACTTCAATTCTGGCATGGTTTATGACTTTATGTGTATATTTATTTGTTTTGACAATTTGAATTTATAAGGGAAATAAATATATCACTCACAACGTTGCTTTGAATAAACGCAAACCGCAGGGGTATTCTGCCGTGAGATCGCTGTACACTGCAATAAATTAAACATGTTCGTGTTGGCAACTTGGCTTTCATGTGGAGGAAATTTATTCACTGATTAAAATGTGTATTTCTTTGAAATGCTATTCATCAAACGTTTTGATTGTCGAACCAAACTTGCAGAGTTTATAATTATATATATTTCCAGTTAATTCAATGCGCCACACCTTATAATTCCCCTCCCTGTGACCTACGACCTCAGTGCTGGGGATACTGGTGAATGGTGATACCGCAGCACACAAAACTCGCAAGCCAATTAATTGTCAGCATGGAGTGTGGGGAGTCGTTACGTCATCGCTTCATTGAATGCTTTCATTCAGCCACTTCGAGTTACCCCACGTGCGGACTGGACGCTGGCTCGCAAAGTAATTAGTAGGCTCATTGGGTCATTAGTCTGCGTCAAACTTGTTTCATTATGTCATTGTCATCTTGCAATCGGACTGCGGCATTCGAGTGACGTTTAAAGTTTATAGCACGAACGCCCTTTATGGTTGTATTTTTTTTTACCTACATAAAATAAACATTTTCGTATGTTATGTAACCTGCCTTCTTCAGATGGCAAATTAAATTAGTTTATAGAGTGGGAGTCAGCGAGGAAAAATTAAACTTGAATGTGAAAAGGTAAAAAACAAAAACTTCAGTCAGGATTGCCAGTTAGCCACTGGCCAGTATCGAATCGAAGACCTCCCGTATTAGACGCTAACGTGTAAGTTAGCCTAACTATAATTGGGCCTTACTCAACTCTTTTGAATTGTAAATTGTGAGTTTCGGTATTTTGCACCGGATCTGCAGGGCTATTGAACTAACAATGATTTCGATTTCATCATTTCGTAACTGAATTATGGAAAGTTCCATATTATCAATCTGATGCTTCTCCTTCCTGGCTTGAAGGCCAAAATATAAAATGTAATGTGCGTATGTATACTTGCTACTTCAAATGGCAACTAATTACTGTCGTTTGTCAAGACAGAAGAAGAAACAGAAAAGAACGTGTTTGTTTTGAAAACGTCAATACTGTACTAGAGAAACTAGTATTTCAAGGAGGGTTATTTTAGTTTTTGAAGATACGGGCTCTCCCACAAGTAGAATAAACAAGAGACGGTTTCTTTGTGCCGCGCGTTGTGTTTATTAGTGAGATAATTCACCCCGTGACTGTGAGGGACAGTCAATGTACACATTGCACGCTGGAGGATCTTCGTTTAGTAAGTAGGGCCTACCTGTATCCTTGGTAAGCTGTTTGCTGACCTATTATCTGTCTTAGGCACGTTGCCCCAAAAAAGGAACTGTGAAAAGTTACATTACTTATGCCTCAAAAGGAACTTAGTTCCTTCCACGTTCCTTATAACATCACTGATTTAAATAATAATAAATGTGATATGAGTTAATTTATCATTACTTTTATGGCTCCATTTTCGAAAACACTAGATGTCATAAGATATTTTTTATACTCATGTAGTTTTCGATATCAGGTATGGGAGGCCTACTGGAATTCGACGGGATTACGACGGCGAAAGGAACTTATAAAGGAACGTTAAATCGTTCCAAGTTCCAAGTTAGTTCCCACGAATAGTAACTTTGACGTTACAAGTTCCTGATCTAAAAAAAGGAACGGGTTCCAACAAAAGTTCCTGTTAAAGGAACGCGTTCCTCCCCAAGACTGCCTATTATTACAGAATTCAGATGTTGACTTGACAGTGAGACTGGCACTGACAGTATTTTGCTGTGAATGCGAGTGGAGCGATCCAATAATTCGTAAATAATACTATTATTCACAATTTGAATTTCTCAGAAAATGTAAAAATGTTGTGTGCTATAGTGCTAGTAGGCCTATTGTTGTTTTTTGTATTTTTTGTATCAACTCCATAGGACAGTCGGTAGGAGAGCTTCAAAGTGATTCAGACTTTATCACCTTGCACGTGCACCACGTGCTGTGATGATGCATTCATAGATGCTAGGAGAGGGGGGGGTAGGTGTTTGAATTTGCATTTTTCATAACCTATTTTAGCAACACATATTCGGTAATAATGTATTGAATTGAAAATAATAAAAAAAACGTCCCCCTATTCTGTTCGCTCACGGACCCTCCTTACACCAGGATAAATGTATTTGAATTTAAGTTTTTCATAACTTATTTTAACAACACAAATTCAGTTATAAAGAATTGATTTTTTTTAAACGCTCTGCGGAGCTCATTGGGGTGCTTTTGGCCCCCATTACTCCAGAATAAGAAGTGTTGTTTCATGTTGCCCCCCCCCCTCTTCCCCCCTTGTAAAAAATCCTGGCGGCGCCCATGGATGCATTGTGGGTGTGATACTGATGTAATGCGGGTGAGAGCAACAAGTGCCTTCAGAGGAGGTTTTATGGTGGGGATGGGGAGGGTTATAAGCGGGCAATAATTGAATTGCGCGTTTTCAGTTATAGTTATTTATTAGGGACCCTATATGGTTATTAGTGCTTAGTTGTATTGCAGCTTCTCAATATTTTTATGAAAACTTATGGCCGGCTTATCAAATTAGAAAATTATATTAATGATAGGAAAATACTTTATTTATTTATTGTTGCACAACTGCAAAGTGACAAGAGTGTCCAGTCAAGAATGTGTAGTATATTTAGTTAGTTCTGGTGCGGCGGCTGTACTGTTTGTCGGCTTCTACATTTCTTACAAACAACCTCATCGTATCCTTTATTGCCTTCATTTCATAGTTCTTCCCCTCGAGAAATTCCTGATGATTAGGAGTTACTCATTACAAAATTAATGTTAATGTGCCTACTAAACTCCTCACTTGTTACAGTACTTATGGCTGCAACTACCACCACCACCATGGGCACGCCAAGCCACCATATCCATTATCTATCAATATCATCAATATTAATTAATAAAACAATATTTTCAGCTACGTATTATTATGAAACATATAAATGAAAATAGTGGTGGTATTCGAGGCTGGCTTCGAACGCACGTCCCATGATTACCTATATTTACTGCAGACCTACGGTCGGTACACCAAGTTGTAGGTAAAACATGCACGGGGACGGGAAGGGGGGGGGGGGCGAAGGGCGACTAGGTTTACTTGATGCATGTGAGTTTTTCGGATTTGTTTGCAAATGAAAAGTACGTAATTTGTCTAGTTATTGTTTGCATTAGGTTTGGCTCTAAATTGTGCTTTAAAAATGCATTTTTTTTTACCTAACATTAAATTTCGTTTGCATAAAATATATTATCAATCGATAAAGACATATTTTTATTTAGGTCAAGGTCTTGGTATATACGACGGCTACGACCGACAAACAAATATTAAAAACGCTAAACTATTATTTCCAGTCATCTTTCACACATTGCCAACTTTCGTCGATACATTCACCTTCCTATTGAAGTGAAGCCAAGCAACTTTGTAATTTGTAAATGATTCACAATGAAACCGTCCGTGTAAAACGTTGGTGCAGTCGAGAGTCGGTCCATTGATGCGTCCGCGGTGGCGAGTGGGCCCGGCCGGCCGGCACACGCTCGCCCGCGCACCGAACGCACTTCGCGCCCGAGCCGAGTGTGACTGCGCCGAGTGTTTAGCGGCCAGTCGGTGGCGGGAAGCGCGCGAAGAAGGTTCCTGTCAGTGCCAGTCGTGTTTACCGCGCGGTGCTACGAGTGTCGGGACCCGGCTTTCACAACCACGCGATTCTAGAACAAAATGTAACAGCGAAACCACGTGTTACATCATTCGAAATAGTGCGACCGTGAGTGTTTGTGTTTTTTTTTCAAATCATTCAACGTAACAAAATTTAGATTTTCAAAATTGTGTATGAAAATTAATTAGTTTGATTTGCTTGTGTAGTGTAAAATTCAACATCGTTTTCTGGGGTTAGTTCATCTTGTGACCTGACGTCTCGATACGCCTCCTTACGAGGCGAAATGGTCGTGATAAGATTGAGGACGAGTGGTCTCTGGCTATTAGTGTTGTGCAGTGTTGTTGGACGTGGACAGGCGCTCGTGGAACAAGATTTGGGTTCCACCTCCAGGCATGGAGGAGAGAGTCGAACCCGGTGCTATGACGATACGGGCAAGCCACAGGTATGTGTTCAAGGATTGCTTGTATAAAGTGTTGTGCTGTTAGGCCTAAGAAAGGGGACAGGACAAGTGCTTACTAAGCAAGGTTCCAATACTGGAGAGTCGAACCCAGTGCTTCGACGATGTGGACAATTCATGAAATCTACAGGTTTCAGGTTCGATTCTCGACCAGAGCATATTTGAAGTAGCGTAGAGTGATTGAAGTATCGAGATTCGAGAACAGTTTATTTTTCTTATTGACATGATAACGTCAAAGATCAACAAAAACGTTTCTTTCGAAATATTCACACAAACGAAACGACCCAACGTATGTCCCCATAGAGGGGTTGATAATTTTCAGCCTCCTTCTCTTGGGCGAACCAAATTGACAAATTGGTAGACGCGCTTCAGCCTAATTAGTAGCCCAATATGTGCTTAGGCCTATATTTAATTTTCATAAATGATTTTGTCATAATACAAATTTCGAGAAATCAATCGTGAACCCTAAGCCAAGAAACTATGAAGACACTCTTCAGTCAGGAGTGCTTGGTGGGAGATCGCACTCCCACTCTCACGTACCAGTTGTGGGGCCACCTCTAGCCTATCCCTATTCCCTAGGTGTATGATCGGTTATCAGAGTAGTCTATTTGTTACGTTCCGTTCACCGACCTTGTGTGTGAATCTGAACTGATATTTGATCGGCGTTTACCAAAGGTACTTCCCCTCGTGTGTGTCACATAACCTTTGACCCAATGTTGTGTACTGTACACTTGACACGGGCTACCCGACTTCTTGTCCTTTGGCCTCACACTTTGTTTGCCAGCCTTGGAGAACTGTGGGAATTCAAAACAAAACGGGGGAACTATTTACAATCCACTGTTCAACAGTCTTGTTTAGGTATTTCCATCCAGATGTTGCATACGACAAATAGCGCTAACATTTAATAGAATTATTCACAGATTGTGTGGTAATCTTTTCAATTCAAGTATTCATTTTCCTCAAGCAACAATACCGATACCCATTGTTTGTGCATGCGCGGGGATGCGCCCCTTCTGTGGCGTAGGCCCTATTGGCCAAAACGATAATATGTACTATGTAGGGCTATCGTCTCGATTAGCGTTATTGAATACTTTACAAAAATTCGTATTTTGCGCTTCGCACTCAAATCACAACCTGATTTTTCAGTAGATAATTTTATTTTAAAGCGAACTAAGCCAATCCTGTCGACGCCGACGCCCTCGACGCGTGTACAATGCCCAACCATAGACCGGCACGTAGGACTTCCGACCAAATCAGTTGGGCACAATCAACCTGCGGGCGACGTCAAAATCAAACAACTTCAGAATTTATTATGTGCTTCGTTGCTAAGGTTCCAAAAAGTCACCGTCACACACTCAACCCATGAATTGATGGACTCTACTCAAAAAAACATGTTTGAAATCTTGTTCCTGAAGCGGGACTCAAACCCGGGACATTCTGCATTGGAAAATGGAAATAGGGACTCAAACTACTGGACCAACGAGCCACATGGCACAATGTATTATGATTTTCTATGTATTTCATAAATATAATGAATAATATGAGACAGAACGAAATTTATAGGGCACTCCGCAATACAATTATTTCAAGTTGGTGTCTCGCTCAAATAGTGTGATGATACATAGATTTTCGAAAATTGATTGTGGCCTATGCTTACGGGATATCAGTATGTACCATATTTTTTTGGAAAATTAAAGACCAATGTATATCCATCCCACTAAGGGACACATTGGGGCCTACATTTTTCACTTTTTTAAAACTGTTTCAAATAAATTGCAAACAAGTATGATTATTTAAGTTACGAAAACAATGATGTAGAAAGCATAATCTTATGTGAAAATCACATTTGAGATAAAAATAAAATATATTTCGCACCAAAAAGTGAAAAACCTTTGAAATGTGCCAATGCGCCCCCTTCTCCTATAAATGAGTTTGTGTAAAATGTAACCTGGGCTACCTGTCCATCATTTAATTGAGTTCGATTGACGCGTTATTATTGAATAAAACGGTAATCGAACCTACGACCTCTCGAATGAGGGTATCGCGTTCTGTGAAGCGTGAAGCCTCTCTGACCGCAGCATCGTTCAGTGCGTGCGTAGTGCGTCGAGTGATACCGTCCGAACTGGACCGAACGTACTTCGGCAGTCGGACTTTGGCCGTCTTGGTCTCGGCTCGGGCGAGATTCAATGAAATGAGGTTAAACGTCTAAACGAGAAGGTCGAGTTGAGAACTTTATGTAATCAAACAGGCTGGCCACATTTACACTCCGTACATTGAAATGCTGAGGCGAAGAAATCGAAGGAATAGACATGAGAATAGAGTGTGTTGAGGAACTACTGTCCATCTGAAAAACTGAAAATTTTGGTTTTACGATGATGTATGTTACTCCATTCCATGATAGGTCATTGTATATAATTAAATACAATACAGTGTTGTAATTCCAACTAACTATCAATCAATACGTATACGAAATATTATGGACTAGAGAGATGTCTTCTTCACTATCAACACGTATCAATATGATCATCAATATCATACAAATCGTCGAAAGTGTAAATATGACAACTTATTTTTGGACACAAAATGGGTTATTTTATTAGCTTACCTTTGTAATTTATTTTCATACACTCTTGTTTGTTGGCCCAGAAGATGTTTTTTAATTTGTATTGGTTTATTTTTAATTCAGTTAACTTGTACACCATATTTTTAGCTGAGGACCTAAACTAGGACGTTAAGCTAATTTACTTTCCTTCGATATGGGTCTCGTAAGGCATAAAGAAAACGTTGTAACAACAAACATGTTTAATGCCAATAAATAAAAGAAATATTTATTTTCCTCAACTGATTTCTAATTGGGGACATTTTGCACTGTTGGCTCGAGCGCTAAGCGCTCGACTCTGATTCGGGAGGTCCCGGGTTCGAATTCCGTCGAGACCGGCAATCCTGACTGAAGGTTTTTTCCGAGGTTTTCCTCAGTCGTTAAGGCAAATGCAAGGGATTGAGTCCTCTTAAATAGCCCTCGGACATCACTTCACAATAACCTATCCGCAATATACCTAGTTAGCTGAAGAGGGTCACATCGGTTAAATCTGATGTGTATACCCTACAGCGGGCATCCTACAAAAATTTATTTATTTTATTACTATAGACTTCGTAATTGGACAGGGACAACTCTAAATAGCAAAAATACACTATATAGTAGTGAACACTTTGCTTGACCATACCTGCAAATCACGGCTAATAAAAAAATTAAAGTACCCAATGTCTAAACGCAGACAATATATACACACATGGAATTTGAACGTCCATGCAAGAGTGGCTCTTATACCGCCATTGCAAACCAGTGGTGAATATAGCCCTGATTCATAGAAGGGGGGGGGGGGGGGAATACAAGATTTTCAGATAATTATTATAAAACGAATTTGTAGGTAGACTGGTAGAAACGTAAAATTTTCGAATTGGCAGCTTTCCAAAGGTCTAAAAATACGTTAAAAATCGAAAATGGCATGAGAGGTGATTGTAATGATTGGCTACGCAATAAAAATCATAATCTCAAGTGGGAGGCCGATCGTCACAACGCCCCTTCCCCCCCTTGTATCATGTATCCGCCGCTGTTCCAAACGGCGACGCCAACGTTGTAAGTTTGACTTCTCTTGTGTGATGGATGTTTGATTGATGCAATATGCTGCACCCAGTGCGCTCTACTCCTACTCCATCGAGTTCCAGTACCGCAGGCCCCAGTCATGGTTGAACCGAGGTTATTCGTGAGGAATTACTCACCTACTCTAACAAATTGATTCCCTAATAATGATTATTATAAACAATTACACTACGGTTATCGCACAGTTGTTGCGGGACTTGCCTCCGATTTGGGAGGTCTTCGTAGGCTTGGCACCGTCTTATTATGGGTGTGAACATTGCTTCTATAGTTCCGTATCTTCCACATAGATTAAATACAAAGATATGACCATTTTCATGTTGTGCAATTTTTTTCGTTGAGACGCTCTCGTGTAGTATAGGCCTAACATGCGCTAAGTTTTGGGTGTGTGTTACGCCCCCATTTCTCGTCCTAGGCTTGGTCTATGCAAATTAGCCTGCATCAACTAACTCATCAAGTGCAATATACTCGACTTGGCTCACTGGGCTGGTTGTCTTGTGTGTGTGCGTGCGAGATAAAGCGAAAGTAGTCTGGGGGTGCTCACAGACAAAATTAAACGTTTTTATTCAGCTTGAAAATCGACCAAACATGGGTGTCAGTGCATTTGTTTTTTACACAAAATTGCATTGCTTGCTTTTGCAATCGCATTCGTGTACTGGGAATGCTTGAGTTAGGAAATTTACATCAACGCATCCTTATTACTAGGAAGCTTCGCAAACACTTTTTTTAATCGCGTTGATGGATGAGCTTTTTTGTAAGTTTTTAGTTTGAGTGGGATCTCTTTACTTATCAAGTGCTTTTTGAACGCATTGTAGGTGATTGTTGTCAAGTTTCTAGTGTTACTTCTTAATTGTTATTAAATACCTCAAAAAACTTAATTAAAAACAAACTTTATTTAAATGGGTTCTGGATAATTTTTTCAACTTTTTCTTTCAAAAAGCAATACATCACCATTACCTTAATGTCCATGTAAAAAATATGAACGTTGTAGCCCCACCCGTTTGGTCAGAATCGGCTCAAATGTCACGAAAATATCGCACTAAAAATCCGAAAAAATCGTAAAAGTACGATATTCATGAGAAATATTTCTTCGATTGTACCCAAAAACGTGGCAAGTCTAAGTTCAGAGAAAACGAAGGTCCCCTCCAATTTTCATCAAGATCGCATATGCCGTTTGCCCGGTAGCGTGCGAACAAACAGACAGAAAAACTAACAAAAAACAAAACACCCGAGCTATTTTTCTTGGGGTAACGTAAGTGAAAAAACAAAAAAACAGAAAGTCAAATTGAAGTCTTCGCTTCGCTCATCCAATTACAATCAGGCTAGCCAGCTCGAGTAACTCCATCAGTATGGCGTTTAGTGTAGACAAGATACGATGTTGATTGCTGGCCCATGGTGTAACTCATTATTCCCTCAAAGAATATCATTGCACCATGGTAATAGCATAACTCAAACTGTAATTCACATGTATTTGGATTGGTTAATAGCAAAATTAAATAGCACAAATAATTTCACAGGCAATAATTATGAGTGATACTGTGTTTGGCTGCTGACTTTAAATGTTTATTCTTAGGGTACACCTTTGGTCCTACGCAGTAAATAGGGCTACCGGTACATAGTTTTTAGATTTGGGGGATTTCACAAATATCATTGCCAGAAGACAATGTTGTTTTACTTTTAGTCCATACTAAATGGATGAAACTATGTGTTTCTGTTAGTAAATTTGAAGTACGAATTTCCATTTTATTAGCAAACATAATTTCACGGTCAGTTACAATTGATTATGCGTTTGGCTTCTGACTTTTTGAATGTTTACTTACTCCTTTGATACTATATAAATATATATTTTGTAGATTTGTGGTTTTCACACATATCATTACCAGCAGACAGTTTTATTCCCAATAATTGGAAGAAAGTGAAACCAATGTTATTTCATGCTTGTAATCTGAAGTAGGCCTATGGGTAAACAATTTAGGTCTGAAGTTTGGCGTATGGGAGTGACACAAGTCTCACATTTTACTCAATTATCCCACTTGATTAATAATGTCTCCTACGTTTCGAACAGCCTGCTCCAAACTTTGAGTATGAGATTATTCCATCGAGGCTGTACTCTGAAGAGAAGATGAACGCTGCCTGCGCTGGTTGGTATCCAATTAGTGCGCAGATCCGGAAACCATCCGTCACTGAACCGCCTTGCTGTTGTTTGTTCAAGTATTGTCACACGTGTTCTGTACATGTTTAGATAGTTAATGAGCTGCTAAAATCAAGTTGTTGATAGATAAACATTGTGGACACTCATTACACCACTTCTGGCTATTTGCATTGGGCGTCGGGAGTCGGAGCACCAGGTGCCGGTGGGCTATAGCATTGGACACTCTCGCATGGGACAATCATTTTAAACAAAACTCAAAGTTCAAAGCTATGCATATTTGCTTGTATGAAGTAATATTGATCTTGCGAAGAGATATGCCACTATGGGTTGCAAAAGACAGCCTCTGTTCAGTTACAACAGTGAATATTATGTTGCTTGAAGAAGTTCCATTTTCTTCGGAATTTTGTTAGTTTGGTCCACGTTGATTGCATTGCTTCATTGGATGAGCGAAGCGAAGACTTCAATTTCACTGACCCCTCAAAAAATTTAGCTCCAATGTTTTTTTTTGTTTTTTTTGTATTTCTGTCTGTTTGTTCGCGCTCTACCGGGCAAACGGCATATGCGATCTTGATGAAAATTGAAGCGGACCTTCGAAATCTCTGAACTTAGACCTGCCACGTTTTTGGGTACAATCGAAGAAATATTTCTCATGAATATCGTACTTTAACGATTTTTTTCGATTTTAAGTGCGATATTTTCGTGACATTTGGGCCGATTCTGACCAAACGGGTGAGGCTACAACGTTCATATTTTACATGGACATTAAGGTAATGGTGATGTATTGCTTTCTGAAAGGAAAAGTTGAAAAAGTTAGCCAGAATCCATAGAATAAAGGTTTTAATATGAGTGTTTTGAGGTATAACAATTAACAAGTAACAATAGAAACTTGACAACAATCACCTACAATGCATTCAAAAAGCACTTGCAAAGGAAAAGTGGTCCTACGCAAACTAAAAACTTATAAAATAGCGCGTTTTCCTAGTAGCATTACACTGGTACGTATAAGTTACTCCTCATGACAGAATATTTACGTACCGGTATGAAAATAATTGAACCCTTTGTGATTGTTACAAAATTACCAGATCGAATTATGAGATTTTCATTTCATTAGTGGACATTTCAGCCCCTGTATCATTTATATTACCACCACATTTTTTTTTAATAAAGGGGGACTTTTAAATTACTCTCTGCTATAGGAGTAATTTTAAATTAGGCTATATTCATTTCAAGTGCTTCCTCATATCAAAATGGTGGAGTTAGTCAGTAGGTTTGGATACTAATCATAATGTTTTCCTTAGCTATGATCTGCATTTGCTGGAAGCGATATATCACCGGATTTCTTTCAATATCTGATTATCCGGCGCCCTTTGTAACGTGTTTGGATGATCAACTGTGGATTTCCAGTCTATTCATAATCAATGCAAGAAACAATTTATACATATTCTCACGATTCACAATTTATATTATACCGAGATCATCTCCCCCACCTCCCCCGAACTCAACATAACCGCATCGCTTTCCCGTTGAGATGTTTTTTTTTTTTTTCTGGATTGATTTCCATAAAATAATGAATGAAATGAGAAATAAACCCCATCGCATTCAATCATGACGTTAATTTATTTATGCACTATAAATTAAGAGAAATGAAAAATTTACAACCTACTCGACCCGGACAACACAGGCGACGTAATTTATTTAAAATATGAACAGTATATCGTAGTCCCGAAGAGATGCTTGAAAGTTAAAAAAAAACGTAATTACGTGAAACGAGAAATGTGAACGTCAACCCCTGCATCTGAGGAAGCCCTTGTCAGTTCTCCCAAGGAGCAAGAAGCATGTGGTGAGACCACCCACGTCCGCCTCAAGAGGAGCAAATCAGTGCAGAAGGGTTATAGGGAAATTACATGCTTTCTGACAAGTGTACACCATGAATAGTAAGCGAGCCATCGACCGCTGCTGCCTATGTCTGCCTGCCCCCGGGGGGGGATACAAACCTATGTACAAAACAAACAGAAAATTGACATAATTTCGATTAGGAATCCATTAGTTTTAAATGGTCCGTTCCCCGCTGTGGGGGGGGGGGGGGGGGCAGCAATCCCTGAACTGAATAAGAAAGCAGACTCCTCAAGACTGCTTGTGATCTTTTTTAGCGTTGGTATAACTCAACAGATAATTATTTACACTTGAAGTGAATTCAAGAAGGTTGATTCATAGCAGGGGTAGCCAACTTTGTTGATGTTTGGCCTGGTTTCAGCACGAGTATCCTAGTTGATCGGACCCTACCGACCGGTGAGGTAATCCTAGCAGCTCATCTCACAAGTACAAAATAAATAAATAACTTGATAATACCTCAGAATTCCCTCACTAGAGAAAACCAAACCTTGAGGGAGATGTGAAGCGTGGCTGATGGTTTAGCAAAGCAACATAACATATTGAACTAATTCATGCACATATTGTACAAGTAGAACGAACGACATGTTTTGTGTCAAGTCTGAAGGTCGACATCGACCCAAGTTGTTTGGCAATGTCAATTTGTTTGATGCGAAATTGCGAATGCATCACAATTACCAATTTATATTACTGAGTTGAGTGAGACCGGCGATACCAATCAATGCCAACACAATACCGTGAATGTTTTTTTTGCGTACTGATTTTATGATTTATTTTTATATTGTTCTATTTTCTTTTGGATTATGAACAAAATATAGGCCTAGTCAATTTTCCAGTGTGTCTACTTTGGATAGGGAAGGCATGAAAATGTTATTTATTCCAATTAGTTGGATTAGCTGTATTAAAACATTTAAAGTGACTACATGAATGAAATGTTCCTATAAAGCATAGGCTAATTTGAATTCATTCCCATTAAAAATACAAGAAACTCCCCACATTTGGGGTTTTGGTGGAAAGAAGAAAATTAATGCTACAAAATGCTAAATTTGGAAAAATTAATGCTAAATATTCAGAATATAAATGCTATTTTTTCATAGCTCTACTTATAGGCCTACATATTATTATTTCCAATTTTGGATTGCTGGTAAAAAAGAGTTATAGGCCTACAACACTGCAAGAATGATGATAACATTATATGCTTAAATTTTTTTACTTTGTCAAACTTTGTCGAAACTCGTTATATGGTGGGAGACTTATATAAAATGCAAACATATTTTTGTATTATATTTTACGTCACTGATGTAAATGTATCTTTATTCTTAAAAATAAATTGCTCTCGTGAATGAAACCTTAGTTTTGTCACCCCTGTTTCTTTTACATAATATTTGCATTCATTACGTCGACGAACACTGCTAAATGTTAATAATAGTACGGGAACATTATGTACATAATTGAATTCCTGAAGAATTGCCGAGATTAAAATTGAATTGGAAAATGTGATGAAACTTAGAAAAAACTAACTGAGAACTTGAACTCTGATTGACGAAAGGAAGCATGGGTGGCCAAATAAGTGAGTGAGTGCTTTATGACTGTAGATTGCGAGCGCCGCCCCATTCTAACGAGAATCGTACTCTGCTCGTGGTAAGAGACTAGTGAACTACGCTGTAGGTCCGTAGGCTACCTGTATGACAAATTAACAACCATTCCGTTTCCTCGTCAGTTCGTTAAGTACGAACAGCTAAGGGGGCACCCACAAACGTCAAACATTTCGTAAATTTGCTTGAAACATCGTGTTTGACAGCAAGTGGAAAGTGTGGGGGGCGTGATCAGCGTGTTGTAGCAACCTCGTAGTTTTCAAACCGTTTTCGATATTTGACGCGCTTGACAGCAATGTTGAATTGTCTGGGGACTACTCAAAATTTCGTACGAAAGAGACATTAGAAGATTCGAGGGAGAAGTTTGTGCCACCAACAATAGCTACAACGTCATGGATACAGAAGGAGACATTCTTTTGCGTGCTTCCGACGCAATGGAAGGCCTCTAATGAGGGTTGGCCAGATGTAACCCCCGCTGTGTCCACGCACATCGTTCAGTGTGGGTAGTAGCTATGCTGTCAAACTGCTTTGTCAAGCAACTTGTACGAAATGTTTGAACGTCTAGGGGCAAGCTTAAGATGAAGCGATCCCGGCGAGGGTACCTATTAGCTAATGGCGACTCGTTACTTCCGCAAAAAAAGGGAGAAACATTAACAGTGCAAGTGTGATGTAGAAGGACCACACACAATTTAAATTGAACGAAAACGAGGAGTAAGTGAAATTAACGAGACCCCTTACATTATTATTGCCTGGGAAATAATTGAGGGGGGGACTCTACCATTAAACGAGAAAGATTCGAATTTAAATGCCCTTCATCGTAGTCCTTCACTCTATTGTTCATTAATATTGTTGATGTATACAGACAGATTAAGTTTGTTGTCGGAATGATGCCCCTCATCAGACGCATCATTAAAAGGCTGGGCGGTATGTTTAACGGAATTGAACCATTAGGCGATTTCGTTTGATAACATACATATTTTTCTAAATTTGCCCAAATTTGTTATGGGTGTGTAAATTTGTGGTTGGACAAGCACACATTACAGAAAATTGTAGGTCAACAATAAATAATGATTATAAGGTTACGTTTGATAGATTTTCAGAATTGTAAAATGCAAATACGGAATTTTTCGATTTTCCTAAGCAAACATTCACACGTGGTATGTGAAGTGAGTCCTGAATGAGTGGACAAATACGAATAATTATGCGCATTCGATATTTCAATAATTCACTTGTATGTAGTCGTAGCTGCCTATCAATCAACGTCTACAATACATTTTTATCTTTCTGAGTTTTCTGAACATTCTAGACAAACCGTTGCCATCATCGTCTTGTCTTCGATTCGAATGTAGAGTTGCTTACTTCTAATACAATGCTGATTAGCCGGTTCAAAAGTCTCCTCACTGTCAACAGTGTTGGGTAAGATACATTTTTAAAGTACCTAGGTGTACTTGACTCATCATACTTCCTATATGCACATCCCCACCGGATAAGCTTGTAAATTGGAAACAATAAAGCCATAGTTCCCACATTCTCTTATTTGAACCAGGAACGTCGGTAAAGGAACAAAGGGGTAGAAAGTTAACTTTTGGTGGAGGTGCCGGGTCAGATGTAATTATTATTTATTATTTTTGTCGTAGAAAATACTTTTTAGATATTGCATAGCGTTTGTGAGACATAATTGTTATTTATTATTTCAATATAATTTTATGTGTTATGCAACTTATGTTACCAACTTTCTACCGCTTAAATTATCGGAATGTTCTACCCTTTGCCCCTTTACTGACGTTCCCTGTTCCACTAAGGGAACACGGAATGTCTCGCTGAAGTTTACTTTAGTCACTGTTCTGCTGAACGAACTGTACAATCTGGTTGCAAAGAGGAACACGTTTCATCCAGATGTGAGTCTTCCTCGCTCGTCTCGGCGATTACGGGATGTAGGCCCTTGTCCTTGGCTGGAACATCCCGTATTCGCACTTGTCACATCATCAACAGCTGATGTAATGCCAGCCACTGTGTGTGCACTTGTTGCGTTTACATTACTTGCGCCCACGTAGCGTACAACAGTAGCGAGTGATCATCAGATTGACGCTAAACGATGACGCTGCTATGTTGTTTGTTGTGTACGTGTGTGGGTTTGACTCCGACGCTGAGCGTGAAGATCCTGGATTGATGATCGAAGAAGACAAATCTTGTGTATCTATCATTCGGAACGATTTTTTAACAGGGTGTTTTTGAGATAAATCCAATGATTTAGTATTTAATAAAAATCATTGATTTTCATCAAATGCACTTTTTCTTTATTTTGATCAACAATCACAAGAGTTCTAGCTGATTTAGGCAAAGTTTTCCTTAAATTATTTTTTAAATTATATTTTCTGAAACGCTTGTGAAACACAAGTGGTGCTACAGTGACGATTTTTAAAAATATTGTTTCTACATCATTGGCTTCTATACCTCCTTATAAGGAAAAACCATTTCTTGAAATATAGTTCTATGTACGATTTTCTTTGTCAGGCGGTACAAATAGGAGTTTCGTACCCTCGGACGAAAAAAGGAGAAACAAAGTTATACATTTCAAAATATCACATGTCCTAGTCACAGGTAATAATTGTGTTAACTATAATAAATAAAAGAATCAACCATTCAATCGAATGCACAAAAATGCTTCTAAAATCGCATTATGGTAACATCTGCGTGCATGGACGGGAAAATGTTAAAAGGTAGTTTTGACCTTCTCAAAATACTTTTTTATGGTGTACCTACCACACATAACTACTTTAAAAAACAAAACAACATATTTTCGTGAAAATATTAAGCAATTGACTATTGAAAGAAAACTTCCACGGACCAAGTAGATCATCGCATGAAATTATTCACACATTATTCATATAGCAACTTAGCCCTACGTTATTAATTTCTTGTCTCAACAACAGCCAACACAATCTATTAATTAATAATTGTTCCATTCGCACTCAGGTCATTGGAAAGCAAGATGTGTGCCTAAAGAGCTTTTGTTTTATTATAGCAACCAAGCTATTTTATTCATATCAAGTGGTGATGGTGTGCAATGATGGATGTCATTGTCATGTAAGTTAATTAAATTGTGGTTCCCAATTACGCATACATCCATAATAAAATCACTGGGTAAAAGTGGAATAAAACCAGTCTGCATGACATCGTTTTGCATGAATTATACGTTGGAGTGTAATGTGGTTGTTTTGCTGTGTGGTCTGGCCTGCTGGCCTGGGCGGGACAAACCGCGTCACGATCCCGGTAGCCGAAGAATGACTTAATAACTAACATTAACAATGACAGCGACACCAAATGTCACGCAAACGTCTGATTGTCGTATGTCATGTACGTGGTAGTGGATAGAAATAGGCCTAGCAGTTCCAAGACCATGAGAAAAAAGAACAATGCAGAACTATTCTTGTTTGTCGTAAACGACGTAATAATGTCGATAGATGTTCCCAAACCATTATTTTTTATATTTTTCATTTGTGATTTGTTGACATCTTTCAATATTGAAATTACAACATTTTAATTTTCGCTGTCAGTTGTCGCTGTTAGTTTTCGTTATAATTGAATATTTTGTAGAATTGACGTTTCACTTTAATTGTATTTTGCTCTATTTCTATCTACCACATTAATTTTTATATCACGTGATTTTGATTTAATAGACTAGTTCAAAAGAAAAATATCAATTTTTTTAATAGAATCATTTTCTTATTGATAAGTTAGCATTCACATTGCACAATGCGTTTACCTTTAATAGTTTTAACATCAATTGTGTTATTAATTTTTAGAGTATGGTCCCATTGTTTTGCTCTTATCTGCTGGGCATCACCATTCGTCAGCGTTTATATTGCGTGTAAATATGTAGCCTTAGAAGGAAGGACCTTTCAAGCCAAGTGCGTCAAGATTTGAAACAAAAATACACAATTTTAAGGAAATGTATGGTATTATTGTAAAAGAGTGCAAATTGGCCTACCAGTATATTTCGATAAAGTCCTATTTGTAGCCCCAAGCTACATAAGAGATGAATCTCGTCTGCATGTAACGCGAATGTAAATGAAGTCGTATGTTTTCTTGAAAACCCTTCAGGATTGCATATAAATGGGCTAACTAGCGACTCGGTCACTCGAGTCGAGTATAGTATAGAATCTACTCGTAGAAGACTCACTTACTGCAAGCTGCAACGCTGCATACCGAGAAATATGCAAGGGAAGCAAACAAGGAGAGTTCCAGTCACTAGACGCCAAGGTAAAGAAGGCGTGAGAAATATAGGGTTGTGGAGCGAAGCAAGCACCCATATAAGCATAACTTTTCTGTCCGTCCGTCCGTCTGTGCGTGTTTCACGTCACACGATAAACACCGAATACTACGTCCGATTGACAAGCGATTTTTGGTGGCTGTCTCTTTCAACACGGGCCTTGGGTAAAGGGCTTGTGGTGGTTACCCCCCCCCCCCCCCCACGAAAGTTTCAAAATTCGTATGCACAGCACCATTATTGAATGCAAGAACAAGCATGATAATTTCAACCTACACCAAAAAGGTGAACGCACGTTGAATTATTTAATTTTTTCATAATTCTTTGACTAGTTTCGCTTTATATTTTATGTCGGCCTACTCCCACAATGTTGCTTGTTAGAGACATTTTCAAGTTTATTACGACGATAAAATATGTGTTTTATTTGGGATGGAACGGCCGTCCATCGCATCAATTGTACACACACCAACATGAGCACAGACGGAGGCGAAGAAACGCGTGTTTGTGTTTCCACCTTGTTAACAGGGAATATGAACACATAAACGAGTCCTCACATTCAGAGCTACTCCAGGGAATTATCTCTTATCATGACAGAATAATAGCGAACAAACGCGGCCCGACTACACTTCCGCCTCTCTTCTTCCGGTTTACGAACTACCCTCTTCCGGTGACTGCAGCGACTTCAAAGGCCCCGAAATTGTTTTGCATCGAAACGTCGGTGGAAACCCTGACAATGCGGATAACTCACCACTTAACTTGGAATTGACGAGAGTGAAAACATTTATGGGCGTCATATTTTAATGAAACTTCCATCAATGCAATCGAGTTGGACGATCGACCTCATTTCCGGTCGAAGATATAACTTTTTTTAAATGGACGAGTCTCTTCGTCACTCTGTTTGGTGGTAATGTTTACCAAATTTGCACATTTGAAATTGCATCAAATAGAACATAATACAGTATACGTTCCAACCTCAGGCTCAATCTAAATGTTCTCTGTTCTGCTGTGTCTTTAACGTGTTTCTTTTTTCAATTAGCATTTCACAAAACATTTTATATTGGGGTATTCCTAAAGTAATTTTAAATGATACACAAATTATCACCAATTCGATTAAACAGTACATTTCAATTTTCAATATAATTCATCACACATCATAAAATTGAAGTCTAAGTTTACCCAAGTGTAATTTATATTTAACATTGAATAAAATAGTAGGTATTAATTTAAGTAAAAATAATTTTAATGTATTTAGCGCCGCTTTCGAAAACTCTTACCAACTACATTTCAAGAATTTAAATTTCATTTTCAAATTCTATTTATCTCCTATAGGCCTACTCTTCGTAGAGGGGATAGGTATTAGGTACACACAAGGAAAACAGACAACACTTATCAACACCACACCACCGTATACACACAAGTGTTCACTCTCTGTGTATGCAAGAGTTTATGACGGCGTATACGTCAAAACCAGTTTACCAGTAAACTCTGCCTCTTTACGAAGTTCGAAAATAACTTTGAAGAGTTTTTCTCACAGCACAGCTCAGATCGTTATTATGACTGGTGGTGCTATTGTTGTTCTCCGTAACGACCCCACATCTTTATACACCGAGCCTGTACCCCAAGACACAGAACTCTTCTCCCCTCTGTAAGTGAACTCCAACCGACTCCGAATGCTATACTAAAACATAAATTAATGGTAGTTCATAAATAGTAAACTAAAAATAGCAAACTGCTTGCAAGCAACTGCAGACAAATTGACAAATTCCTTGAAAGGCGGTACATTAACGCTCGATGGCGTATTGGTTCAACTCTCAACTCACAATGAGAAAATTGATTATCCGGCAATACATCATCTTTACGTCTAGAATTAGCCATGGTGATTGTGTAACGCTAGCTTAGTCTACACTCTACAGCACGATGACACGTAGATCTGTATAATGCCATACCATGTGTTCGGTCGAAAACTCCCCATATCATTATAACCGATTGCACCCAAGTGATGTACATTGAATCATTGATGGACATTTGGGTCGTAATTTTTGTAAAATCCTAGCGAACACAAGTGATAACGTACACATGTTCTAAATTACCGCCAAAATATTCGAACATGTCCTAAAAGTGTAGATTTAGATTTTTTTAAATTTCGGGATTGTTTTTCGTATGATTTTGTTCACGTTCATGGTCCACTTATGATTTTGGCATCTTCTACATCAAATGGCATCTTCTAATCAAATTAATGATTTTTTAGTTTTGTTGGTGACAACGATTGTAATTCAAGATGAGATCTGCACAACCCAACGAGGGGTAAAATATTCAAATATAGTTATTTTATGACCAAACTATTCAAACAAGAGTATCCATATTACTTAAGCAATTCAAGAAAACAAAATTATGTTATATAAATTATAGAAGCATAAATTAATATATTGCCTGTGTTGTCAGGTACCCTACTCTGTCCTGTGTTCTGTTAGTAAAGTCTGCTCTATGTATTTACCTACAGAGGTAGGACCTCGGGAGGTCGTCGGATCAAAACCTGCCACCGGCAGTCCCGACAGAAAACGTTTACAAGATTTCCTCAGTCTGTCATATGCTGTCTCCCTGAAGAGGGTCGCGCCGGGTTAATTATGTGCCCTAGCGGGATTTCCGGATTTTGAAATGTGTTATTCATTGTGTTTTAAAAAATAAAGTGTATACGTTTTCGGACAGTGATTATTAGGTCCTCTCTGAGTCTGACTGAGGAAACCCTAGGAAATAACTTTATAGTAAAAATTTTCATAACTTCTGTCAGTATTTTTTAAATTATCACTTATGTAATAGGTGGTCTATTATTGTGCCGCTATGACTTTATTTATTCGTTATCACACATTTGTGTTGTGTACACTCCGATAGCGTGAAATTCCAAGTTCAAATAGCTTTCGGGAGAGAACCACACCTTCCGAGTTAGCTCCTCGCGCTAGCAATGTGCCAGTGCGTCGGTCTTGAATGCCTACCCACGCACGCCTCTGAGAACGCCGTTGTGTTCCAGGCCTATCTCCTGCTGATAAACACTATCAACGCATGTGCATCCATATCCCATTCACTCGAACTCTTGTGCAATGCGGTACAGAGTACAGTCAAGACAGGAAGTTTTGTATTCTAGGAACGCCAGGATGGGGATTTTAAATATTGAAATCTCCGTCTTTCTTGGAAAGCTAGATCAAGACAAACAGTCTTGGTATAAATTCACTTCATAATTTTAATTTCCAAGATCAGTGGCCTACATCCATTGATAAAACTATTCTAAAATATTATTATCGTTAGCCTTCATCCTTTCATCCATTGATAAAACTATTCTAAAATATTATTATCGTTATTTTGCACCATCATCTTTTCAACAATGCACACACTTATTAATTTAATATTATTTTGTTTTTATTAAACTGTATTTAATTAGGACTATTAACAATAATAAATTTTCATCAATTTCCTTAGATCTATTGAGACAGTAGATTTTCACAACAGCGACAGATCTTCGATTTCAGTGGAATGCAATTGCAAGCGAATTGTAGTAACTAGAATACTTTTTGCAGCCGCGTTGATTGATGAGCTTTTGAAAAATATCGTAAAAATACGATTTCTTTAAGAAATATTGCTTAAAATGTCTCTTAAATCATAACATATATACTTTCAGTGATTTTCAACGTTCCCATAAAGTTTTATCAAGATTGGAGTAGCCGTATGAAAAATCGTAAATGAACGATTATCATAAGAAATATTTAATCGATTGTACCCAAAAACGTGGCAAGTCTTCGTTCAGCAGATTTCGAAGGTCTCATCAAATTTTCATCAAGGTCCCATAAACCGTTTGTCCGGTAGAGCGCAAACGAACAGACAAACAGACAAAAATACAAAAACACACAAAAAAAAAACACACCGAGACAAATTTTTTCAGGGGTGGGTGAAATTGAAGTCTTCGCTTCGCTCATCCAATAATTAAAACATATTCGCGTATTTTCGCGAAAATTGTTCACTCAAAAATTACTTACTAACAATTTAATTTAATTTACTTTTTGTTGTTTCATTAACAATTTGTGCGTGTGAGCAAGGAAAAATTCCGAAATTATTTTGATGTTGACTGCAATTAAATGCATAGGTCTATTGTCTGAGGTATAGCATGCACAGTTTATTTAATGATGTCGCGCTATGCCCATATTTTCAGCTGCTAGCTTTTAAAGCACAGACATACCAACTGGCTGACTGACAGACGGACTACATACGCTGTCAAGACAGGCTAATATTTTTCATTTGTGGAACGTAAATTCTTAATCTAGCCATCAAGCAACGTGAAAAACCGCCACAAATCTTTTCTTGTCAGTCCAGTGCAAAGTCACGTATGGGCGCTTTATTACTTGTAACCTGACCGCGGGGCATGCACAAAACGCCACGCATAAACTAGCAGCAAATTTAATTGAATATACTTAAAAAGTCTTCGAGTTGTGGTATTCTTTGACAACGTCTCGAGAGTATGAACATACAGACGTGGGTTGTATGATTTCAATCATACACTGGGCCTACATAATAATTATTATATCAGCCTACATATTTTTTGGGGAAATCACTTTATATATACACTTTTCGTATAGTCAATGTGCGTTTGCTATAATGTGACCGGTACTTCAGACTTTTGGCAAAGCTCGAGAAAACCAGGCTTTGACGCAGAACGCAGAGGTAAAGTCAGGATCACTTGGAAGCTCTATCATTTGTCCTATCGGGTTGTGGTTTGCATCAAAATGTTAAGTAAGAATGTGTAATAGTTGGTATCAAGGCACATTTTCCAAATACTGCTCACTTTTCCTGGGGCGTAGTAACCGGGGGGGATGGGGGGGAAACTCCCCCCCCACTTGTGGGCTTGACCCCCCAGTGGGGGGGGGGGGTCAAGCCAGGTATGGGTGTCATTTGCTAACTTATAGCTTGTTGGGTGATTTTTAGAATTTTTACTACAGCCGGGCTTGCCAATAAAAAGAAAGGTTTTTGTTAACATTTTTTTAGAAAGATTCAGCAAGAGACGTGATTTGCGAGACTCGACTATAGCCATCTGATTTTAGACTAATATTCATTATATTTTGTGTGCAGTGTATTCACTCCCAAGCAGACTGTCGACCAATTTCAGTCAGGTAATCAATCTTCAATGCAATATTAGCTTCAAAATGTAACCCTTAAGCATAATTAAAATTCGCCTGAAAACGTGTTTTAGGCCACCTATCAAGGGTACCTTTAAAAAAAATCTCGCCTACGGCGAAAAAGCCTCCGGCGGATGGGGCTTCGCCCCAGACCCCGGTTTGCCCACCCAACCTCGTAGTCAAACTTGAGTGTGACCCCCCACTACAAAAATAGTTTCTACGCCACTGTACTTTTCTTATTAACTGACCGTAAATATGACACCAAACTGTTAATTTGTAGTAATTTCCCAATTTTGTGTAAGAGACAATTATTTGAAATTTCAAAATCGGCTTTGATAGAGACACGCGCTCATCCTTTGTGAACAGCCTCCCAAAAATGCAGATTTTTTGGATGAAAATTAAAGGTAAAAAAGCGGTACGTTCTGTATGTGAAATTAGCTGGATTTGACGATCGAGCGTTTTTAAATGGGCATTTAACATTGTAAAAAAAGTTGCCCCGAGCTTGGCAAACAGTCTTCATTATCAAGATATTTCACACGAGACGTATCCTATCCTAAATTGGAACCACGATACACTTCTACAGTTAACAGACCCCAAGTTAGATGCGTGCAAATTTAAATTACTTTTTGGTTTAGGTGTGAAAATTAGTAGCCGTATGCAGTGAGTTTTGAGAAAATATCAACTGTACTGTACATTATGGAATCATGGAGAATCCGCGAGTAGGTACTTCAAATCCAAGATTAAAACACCGGTTTAAATAGTACAAACGTCGAAATCCAAGTTCGCGCCAGTTAATTAGCTACAGGATTCCATACAGCACCATAGTTATTTTTGTTCAGTTTGATACCAGGCGTACGCTGTAACCGGGATTTAGATTGCACTCGCCTAGCTAGTTAGCAACATATGCCAACGTTGGCAATTTATGCAAAATACATAAAAATGGGTCGATATAAACTATCTTACTCTGGTTATTTTGATACTTTGTGATACATAAAAGAAAATCTTGTTCTTCATTGACTCTGAACAGTCGGTTAGAACCAACGGTTTGTGTTCGTCGGTTACATCTCCTGCAGAACCTGCAGTCAGATAGGCCCTAAATTAAATTCAAAATATCCCATTCTTGTCAGTTTGTTCTTTGGAATGCTAATCGAGCAATCACAACGCAGTAATTGAACATTCATTTACACTTTAACACTGTTTTCAGAAGGAATATAGAGCTGGTATCAAATTAAACCGACTGTCAAAACCATTGTGCTCACCGCTTCGTCAAGAGAAAACTTTAGCGAGAATTGTGTTCAAACAATGCCAATAACGTTCCAAATTAATTTCTTATAAGATTGAAATGAGTGAAAATGATCGCAGAACGAAAAGCGATTACTTTATACAAACACGAACATGGGTACAAGGTACAAGTGTACCTAAAAGAGCCGAGGGAGCGAAGCTATTTAATCAACATAATATGGTAGGCTACTTGTAGAAGAAAGAATAAAAATATCGTTTAAATATCGTCGTTGGTGGAGGTGCCGGGTTTTAAGAGGGACACAAAAATAGAAAATGGTGTAGGTGCCGGGCACGTGCATTTTAATACTTTCAGGGAGTGGGGCTAGCCAGAAAAGTGATGTTTGTAGTGGAGCTTCGCTCCCTTGAATGCAATTATAATTTTATATTCGCATTGTTGACAACAATATTGTTAAATTTACCTCGTTTCCTTTGTCAACCTTGACAAAATACTACAAGGTTCCAAATTAAATTTAAAAATTAGTTCATATTAAAATATGAAAATAGTAGTAAGGTTCTTCTTATAGGAAGCAGTTTGTGTTCGAGTTGGTGGTCTGTATGGTGCGTCAGCAACGGTGCTGCGACAGGTGGTCATTTCAAGTTTAACCGGGATAGCCTTTGTTAATAATTAGTAGTATTTGTATTGAACGATGTTGCTACTCTCTGATCCAATTAGTTGGTTTGTTCGACGGTAAAAGCTGCTTCAACATATTACCCCCGAGATCAGTCAGACCCATGGTTCTCGAACTCGAAGTGACAGCTCTTGATTGAGTCGGAGCTGAGGCCGCTAATTATAGAACGCTGCCGGCTCGATTAAAAGTGTTTCAGATTGATCAGTATGCTCTCGGTCAGAGATGCATAGTTGAACTTGAACATGTGTGAATGTGCACGGGTGCTCGTATAGAGTTCTCTAGACTTGTACCCTCAACGCTTGTACTCTAGACTCTAGAGCTAAAAACAAGAGCTAAAGACAAGTGAAACAAACAGGCTAGGCTATAGGTGACTCTTGTGATATATGTTATGCTTTGTAATTTTTCTGTCTCGTTGAGATACAGGGTCACACAGTTACAATAATTCTGACGGTGAGTTCCCTCGAATTATATACGAATTATATAGTCTCAAATAATTTCCAAGCTAAATCATTCCGGAGGCATTCCCAAGATAGCAAGTTTATACCATGACCTAACTACACAGGAGCTAAAATTTAAAAAAATGTAAGTGCTATTCGATTTCCGAACTGTAAAAAGTCCAGTTGGTTGGATCTAATAAAGAGGGAAATGAAGAGTTAATAGCACTTGTTCACTTGAAAAATATGTTTACAACTAAAAATTCCACTTAGGCGTTTTAAAGACCCGCCATTGCAGCTACATTTACAACATTATACGCTGATGTGAATGACTTTATAGTTGACAACCTGAGTTGAACAAGGCAATTATATTTGTTATATGTTTAGAAAAAGTTAGACAACCTTTATAACCGCAATATTATACTTTATTTTTACCTTTTCACGATGTTTTTACGTCGGTTACTGACAATTCACAACTCATAATGTTGACTTTTCTAAAAGTTGCTTTATTTGTGGGACTTACTGACATTGCTGCATATTATTGTCAAAACATGTCTTTCCTCTTCCAGCGTGAATGCTGGCAATCCTTGCCAGAAGCGTATTGGGTTTGTTTTCGCTTGAGCGGCAGCTAAGTATAGGTCGCGATTCAGAGCGCGTATCGAAGTCGTAGCTGACGTAAATCAACGATAATCGAGTATCCCCTACCATCAATCACCCGCCGTGGCATCGTCCTTGGCATCCACACACACACGCTGCACACAGAATTGACTAGACGACGTATCCATGGGTAGCTCGGATCGCAAATGTTACAACACATAGCCACTGCGCTTGCTTGTTTCACAAAATTTTATTCTAATTTATTAGACCGACCGTACTCGATTCGTCTTCAGACGTCTGTAAATAAATAGACGGAATTTTGTCTTTAAAGAGTTGCATATACATCTGAAAGATGTACCATTGATATTACCAAAACCATTAGTTTTTTAATATCCATGGGTACGGGAGTATCCAAAAGAGGGAGCGAAGCTACTTAATCAACAGATCGTCGAAGAAGAATACAAAAATAAAATAATTCACCTTGAGTTGAACACTTTGGTGGCGGTGCCGGCCGGGTAGGCTCAGCACTGAAAGGGGTTCGTTGCAATTCGCTCTTACAGTAAGTCAGTGTAGGTGCCGGGATATGAATGTTCAGACTTACTATCATACTTGTTGAAGGGCAATGCTGACAAAAGTGTTTTGTTTTTATCGTGAGACGTGACAAACGCGCAGACTGACAGACGGACGGATATAAGAGTGATAATTATATGTGAGCAACTGAGCATCGCTCCCTAATTTGTTCTTCATAAATGCCAGCCGAGGGATATATACAAATTTTGTTGACTGCTATAGTTGACATGAAAATATACAATATTACATATTATACAATGACATGAAAAAGATGCAATGATTCGAAAAAATTTGAAATACATGTCGACAAAAGTAAAACATGCTCATAAGCATGTAATATTATAGGTTGCAAGGGAAAATAACAAAAAGCGGGGCTTTCCCGTTCGTCACTGAACTTTTTTCTATATTTTCTTCCATCTGCATCCACTTTACAATTGGCTTCTTTGCTGAAATCAGTGGATGACCGGACAAAATGTGAGACGAGGGACGTTTGAACAAATTTGAATTAGTGTTGAATATTTTACGTGCACTGTGCACAGAATAGTATTTAACTTCGTGTGTAAATGTGACCGGATATTAGCATATATTTTTAGAAAATATGTTTCCAAAATGATTTTTAAAATCCACATTGGTTTTTGTGTTCGAAAATTGTATTGTGGAGAGAATACTTTATTTAGCATAATATGGCATCTCGTAACATGGATATAAATGTCAGTTAAAAAAATATAAATAGTCACTTAATTTTGTTTGCGTGCATACTGTATATAATTATAAACAGTTCATTACGTGTAAAACTTATGACCTGCTAACACCTTTAACACGCAATATTGCCAATAAAAAGTGGAGCTGCCATTTTAAGAATTAATTCGAGTTTCGCATCCCATGAACATTTCCTAGTCAAACTTCCATCGATTTCCTCTTCACATAAACGTTTTAAAATTAAACATTATTATAATATGTAGGCGTCAATGTTGCTATCCTCATCAAAACTGAATGATTAATATTCAGGCACATTATTCTGAACCAATAATATTGGCTAATACTGTCGGCCACACTCATACAAACCTACTTCCATTTGGTACCTGCGCTAGGCTTTTGAGTGCAACGCAAATCAACATGTGTGAAAGCTGATTTAGCTTTATGGTGAGATGTGATATTGTCGTTAATGTTTGTCTCAGCTGTGCTTTGAACCCAGTCAAATGTAGATCGGTTGCTTTGGAATTCGAAATTACTATCGTTTTAACTATTTAGGTTTAATTATGTTTAAAAGCTTTGTATCAGACAATCTGGTGGTGTCTTAAGTGTTTCTGTCAACAACCAAGAATTGATTGGGTAATTTTTGAGTGCTTAGCAATGCTGTATACTCGAAAGGTTTATATTATTATATATTTGATTTGGAAGTATAAATATAATATCATTGTTTTGAGTCACTTGTCTTATGTTGGCTGGAAACCAATCTCGTTGATGGATAACTAAAAGTTATATGACACGAAGAGTATATGAGTTATAATATTTTCTGTGCTTCTGTTTGTTAACTAGGAAAACGCCAAAATCGTTGTTAGACGAGTGAGCGAGTCATGTGTTGAGTACCTGGTAACATTCCGTTTCCTTCCCACTACATAAGGTTGGATCCATGGGTCTTTCCTCCCTAGCCTATAGGCTAGAGTGGCGCATTATGGCCTAACAGTTGACGTGCACTTATTCCAAACATACTCAAAACCATATCATCATTTATAACTTATATATCAATCAACTTAAATGCAAGTGTTCCCAGGTACTCAACACATGTCTCGCTCACTCGTCTAATAACGACTTTGGCGTTTTTCCTATTGTAGTTGGCTAAGGCGCCTTTATACATACCTTATGGTTCTGTGTGTAGTGATGGCACTCTTTTAGTGGGCTGCAACATTACAACACACACATATATAACATAATTTTGATACGCCCTTGTTTTGTTTATTGAAGTTTTACTTACGATAACGAGCGTATATTGTGGAAATAAAATTTCTTATTGCAGAATCGATGCTAATAATTCTCATGCAGTGCGGTTGGAGTAGAGACAAAGAACGACAATCTTTGCTCTCAGACGGTAGCTTGGTGGTTCTTTCACGTTATTGTGCAGAGGGCTGCAGGTGGATCAGTGGGGTCGGTGGCGGTTGCTCAGGGAACGTCAGGTCGTAGCTGCAAGGGTAGCAGATCAACTCCCATGTTTTGTCAATGTTTTAGGAATACAATTCAGTTTTGGCTCGAGTAGAAATTGTCGTAGAAATGTTAAATTCATATAAGTGAAAAGCCAAACAAACCATTATCATTTTCATAAACAAGAAAATATTTCTAACATCGCCTTTTCGATTTCAAATTTGAGGAAGTCTGCCGTACCAAGTTTCCGTGGCTTACACTTTTGACTGGGAGAATGAAGTGGGGTTGCAAGTTGCTTGTAGTATCTCGTGTAGTGCAAGAGGTTGAGTGGTGTGCATGACAGATGGCTACAGAGAAAGGGCACGTGCTCGGTTGCTCGGACGCCGACAATTTGTACGAGGTTTGACCTGTTGCTCCCCCATTGATCGTCGCAATCAAAACTAATCAGGCTCCTCGGGCAGTTTAGTTTCCTAGTGGACAAACGGACAATGCATGCCTGATGTGTATGTGGGCATGCTTTCCATTAATGTCTTCCTGCTTAGCCAAGTGGTTTGCGCTGTGCTATTTTCGCGTTGCATTTCTGTAGTCTGACTTCATGGTTGATGGCTTGCAGACTAGTGTAGAATATGAGCAACAAACAAGGCACAATGGAGTCAGAAACCTGATACTGGGAACATTGTGTTAATTTATTAGTTTGTTAGAGAGTGTTGAAGTTATCAGTATTGTCTTGAACTATTGTGTCAACTGTAAGATTATGAGTGGTGACATAATTGACTATAATAACACAAAATTACTGTATATATAAGTGTGGCTCGTACTCGGATTGTTCTATACGCTTAACCGTATGAGCTACCGTACAAGCCTATATAAGTGGTTGGTGTCATCATTGCGGTAGTCTAGTACTTCGTCTGGAAGAGCAATACTACTGGATAACGGCCATCGAAAGTTAACTACAGAGAACAGAACCAATTTATGAATATAACAAATTACATTTCGCTCGTCTGTCTGATGATTTGTTGTATTGTTTGGTCTGTGTGATTGCGATTCTCGACACGGTGTAGCAATGATAATTTGCACCATGGAGCGTTTCCATCCAAGTGCAATAGTATAGTGTGCCGCTCTGTTCTTATTTTCACCATTGTCCACCAGCATGATCTTATTTCTGAGCGACTGACAGTGACAGCTCAATCGGACGCTGCACGAACCTCGATTCAGGAGTATCCAGGTTCCATTCCCGCCTCCGGCCAACATTGCTTATTGGCTGCTATTGTAATCAGGGCGTCGAACCAACATTTTTAGTTGTTCGGTTAACAAATATTTTACCAATTGTTCAGTTCTAACCATGTTTCACAATTTTGCTTTTCTTTGCTTTTCTTAGCGCTATAGCCTATATGCCCTTGTGCTAGTGATGTGAGTCGAGAAATTTCTCCGGAGAAGTTTCTTGAGAACGAGAATTTTCTCCGAGAAATTCTCTGAGGTTGGAGAACAGGGAGAACTTTTTAAAGCTATTATTTTAATAAAAAAATTATAATATAAACACGATAATATATGCATGGAAACCATTAAGGATAGTCTATACACAAAATAATCAGGCACTGTGGTGGAGACTGATTTGCCACATAGCGTAGCTACCCCACAGATGAATGATGATGGTTTGTATTTTGTTAGTGACGATGAAATCTCTGTATTCCTTGAAGTCCTTGATGAATCAGAACATTTTCATGTTTCCGAGTCTACGGATGATATTGATATGCCACTTATGGACTTTGTTCAGTAGGCCTAGAACTAGGTCCTACCAGGGCAATCTACTTTTAAAAAAAACATGCATCTCTCCCAAAAATTCTCATGATTTCTCTATTTTCTCCTGTATGGAGAAATTAAAAATAAAACTCGAGAAATTTACATCACTACCATGTGCATACCCTAAAAGTGCCATGTTTTATTTAAATTACTACTTAAGTTGCGTAATGATTATTTATATTATTTCTATAGTTTCCATTTAAAAATGAATAGCTTTTAAAATAAACTTCCAATAATAAAAATATGTATTTATTGAGAGTTTCTTTGAACTCGCTTGTTAAAGGGGAAAAAACAGTGACTGTTAAGTAAGTATTTAAAGAAACACTCGATATACATTATATTTCCGGGACAAATAGCTAACGAACTATATCAAAAATATATATAATTCAAGTACCTACTTAAACTTTTTCATAAAGCAGTAACTATTGCAAATGATGGTTTTAGAATGACGTCTAACCATGAATAAATCAACATCCGTTGGTTTGGTAGTTGATACTTAAAACCGGAATAGCCAAACATTGGAAAGAGAACAAAAACAAACGCAATATTCGCTGTGCGCTTGCTCAGAAATTTTAAACAGCAGTTTCGATTTTCTTTGAACATCTGGTTACAAAACCAGTTAGTCGAACATTTGTGATACATATTAATTGAGAAAATGTATAACGCCGGTGAACCGCCTGAAGGTTGCACCGCGGTAGGTTAGGCGTAGCTCTAATGTAGCCACCGTTTGCTACCGTACGTTCCAAGCTAGACTTCTGTTCTGGTTGTAGGGCGTGGATGTTTTAATCATGTGAATGTGACAGTTGTACATCTTCATGCATCAACACATCTATAAATAGTAAAAAGAAGATTGCCATAGTGATGATGTGCGTCTTCTTTACCTACAACTACAGTAATTCGTACGCCCACAGATAACAGATTGGTACTCCTACTAGACTAGAGGTTACTCACAACTTCTCTTGGAAGAGAATGTAAAAATTACTGGGGATACCTTATAGTGGTGGCAGGTGGATAAGGCTCGACTGTTGCCTTCTTTTACATGCAGTTTGCATTGCTTCAAAATTATTTTAGTTTTACAAATGAATTTTAAGATGTTTACGCAAATACTAAGTTAACGTTTTCTTTAACAATTGTACAGTTTAAACACATTGGGTTTTACTTTATACGCACGAAGTCGACGCCAATGCACAGTGGTTTTACGATGTGATGTGTTAAATCTTTTATGTTTTGTAACACATTCCCGGGCAATGGGCATAACCACATTCTACTTTTATGCGTACTTATTTGAGTATGTTTTATTTCTCACTCTTTGTTTTTGAATTCCAAACAGTTCTGGCAATAAAGGAACCTTATATGGCAGTCCTTTCACTTTCAGATGGTATTAAAACATAGTCCGAGTCTGTTGGTCCAATATGCCGGTTTAGGCTGCATGCCTATATACTTCACATCTTCGTTCTCTTCGATTATACTTGTCTTAATTATTAAAAATAAGAGACTGCCAACAATGCACTATTACAAATCACGCTGGCTGGCAAACACTATCGCGGCATCGCCCGTTTATTGCACGCACGCACGCCCCAGTGTTATCACCGCCATTGAGTTGCCCGATAAGTGAAGAAATGTAAGTGTCTAGATTGTAGTGATTGTTCAAGTAGGCGTCTGTTCCCCAACGATGTGTTTTATGATCGAATAATAGACCGTGTCGATGACGTAAGTTTTGCAGCGTTATTCGACGGTGGCGCCCACATGCTCGAACCAAGTGGATGACATCATAATTTGCCCAGTGCAATGGAATGGTGGGACGACAGCTCCAGTTCGTATCACTGACTGGGAATTATCCTCTGTAAGAGTTATTTCGGTTTAATTGACAAGGACGCAATTATGTAGTGTAAGATCATACTAGTTTCGAGTCCTTGTGATGATCCGCTCTCCGCAGACGGATAGGCTCCACTTGCCCCTCAGCAGTGTGATCATTGCTGAGTATAGAACCTCCTAAGGTTCTATAATCTATACTCAATAGTGTGAGGTCTTAATTTGTATTCATCGTGATCTAAAGTGATTTTGAGTACGTGACAAGCAATTTTAATTGTGCAAATGTAGTGCTTACTATTACCAATGACTATGTACACCTTATTTACCATCAGAATTGTCTGGATCATTCCAAACAAAAGGAACAAAATTACATTATCCACATTCTCGTCGTGTAGGGGTGTGGTTTATTTAGGCAAAAATGGGTCCCAAAACTCAAAAGCTACCTGATACAGAGAAAAACGAGAAGAAAAGTAAAAATTTGTATTTTTGACAGAAATAAAAAAAAATGCCCCTATCTCTCTATGATGGAGGCTCTTTTTTAATTTGTTTCTAAAACATCATTATTTTAGTGTTCCTGACTTCTCTGAGTCTGAGACTAACAAAGTAATGAAGGCTTAGATAGCCCTTTGAAGCTAAAAATCGAGGCTGAATTGATTTTAAACAAAAAATATAGGGATTCGGCGTAAAATCGTCTGATACCCATGGACACGATGAGGTAACTCAAAATAAAATAAGCGTATTTACTGCTCAGAGGACAGTACTGTTATAGGGAAGTCTCCTCAGTCGTAGATATTAGCGCTGGTGTACAGAATAAGTAGATATTCACTTAAAAACTTTACTCTAAAAGTAAAAAACTGTCTATTCTACAGAGGTACAAAGTTTTACGTACGTTTACTCTCTCCCGCGCTTTTATTGTGAAAAGACGTGTGACGTCATAACTCAGTAGACAGCGTTGTTTAAATGAATAAAATTGACCACGGTATTCTAGATCACGGAGCTACATTCACCTTTCGAACAATAATTCATTGTTGACATTTTCTTTAATGTTATCATAAAACATTAATCGTTATAAATGTATACACACATTTATGCAATGCTAATTATTGCGAATTATTGTTTATTAGCATTTTTCAATCATATTAGAAACAACTTTCATTCTAAAAAGGCTTCTATAAGTAAGATAATCAGCAAAAATGTTGTTTTTACAATGACCACACGGTGATTGGTTGTACGGCTATGACGTAAATTGCCTTGTTTTTCCCGCCATTACTACTAGTGGTAGCGGTACGCAAAATAATACTGCACTTTTTGAACACGGTTTGCCACTTTGCACAGTTGTAGGTGGGACCAAAAGTAATTTTTAAGGATGTGGAGGCACTCGAGATTTCCCTTAGAATTCAAAATGGCGGCCATTTTTCAAAACGATGTTCTCAGATTTAAATTTTTTTTGATGTGTCTAATAAATCATGTTTGGTATCGTTTTCGTATATTTCCGACTCGAATAGCACGAAAATAATGTTAAAATAAAAATCCAGGTGAAATTCTAGAAGTTTAACATCTATTTAGTAGTATTTTCAAGAAAATCTTCATAGATTGGGTCCGACATAGAAACTCTTTACCCTACCCTTGTAAATGCTTCTAGCATAAAATTATTATGATTTAAATGTTTAATTTAAAACCGAAATTCATTTTTTTATATTTTGGCCAGTCATTGCTGCGGCAACCAGAGGTGCTCAACAGGTGGTTAATGATTATTGTGCTGATTAATATGCTCCCCCTTTTTAACGCGGTTTGGCACTTCGCTCAGTTGAAGCTGGTACCCAAAAGATTTTTTTAAGATGTGGAGGCATTTAAAATTCCCTTCGAATCCAAGATGGTGGCGATTTTTGGAAATGACCTTTGAACACAAAATTTTGCTCAAAACGACTAATAATATCATGTTTGGTGTGAAGTCCATATGAATTTGAGCCAGAGAACACGAATTTGACCTCAAAATATTAATGATACGTACAGTTTACAAATTCACTACGGCTATTATCACAAATCGACTAATTGATAGGTATTTAGTAAAGAATATAGGTATTTAAGATTTTCTGTTTAAAGCAATTTATTACTATGCCGCGTTCTTCACTAAGTTCACACATTGCTCTCTTGGCAGAACGCTTGCCTTTGGAATTAAAAGCAGACACTGTTTACAATCAGTGAATGCGTGAAAATCTCTGAGTGCTAATGGTCAGTGTGCCTTTGTTACCTATGCGCAGCTCACCATTTTGCTGAAATCAAAGGGGGACAAGCCTGATTTTCGTGCGGAAAAAAGTCATCTAATTCAATTTCCCTGTGCTGACTTGCAATGAATAGTTTAGAGAAAAGCTGCTCATCAGTCATCACACTTCTTATTCTTGTTGCCTGCAGACGTAATTTTTAGTTTAGTCGTGAAGATCTTTTTGTTCACTGTCTTTAAGGGTTGAAAAGTAGTTATTAAGTTATCAACTATATAGTATCTCCCTTACAACCTTATACAGATTGATGCCATCATCTACAAGAGAGTTTAATGTGTCAACACCTTCCCTGCTCACTTACACCCGGCTGTCAATTACTAAAAGATCTTCGCTTAATTCCAAGAACGTATTACCAAATTCTAGAAAACTGTCTTTGAGTCGACAACTGCTATGAATCAATAATAATAATATTGTTAAAATGTAGCACTAAGAATCCACTTTGTAAATATAAGTACCTAGCTTACATAATACCCACTATAGTGGTATCATTTATATATATTTTATACATTATATACTTTATTTATACACATAAATTTATTATACTTTGATTGAATACTACATAATTAGGTATACATACCAAGATTCAACGTCATCTGCCATCTAAACCTGAATTGCCACAAAATATTATGCGCCCACACACAAGCCTCTCTCATTCACCTTCATATTATGTAAATCAATGTTTGTTTTCTATGTTATATATTATCTGTATCAATGAAGTTGAATAAAAGCGTGCTAAATCTGAATCTGAAATCTGAGCGCAAGTGTCTTCCCTAAACATAGTCTGGTATGCTGAGTATTGCTCATGTTGTCGAAGAATACTTGGGGTTTCATCTTGTGCGGGAATAAATTCACTGTGTAACCTGGAGACTTTAGGACCTGCAACTGACCACCTCCAAAGAGCCACTGGATCTTCTGTTAGGCCCTCTACACCACGGTCACCCTTAATAAGAGCATTATTTTGTTCGTGTGCTTTATCTAAGGCAAGGGCAGAGAATGGTCTGGTAGTCTTGTAGATTATATAGTTTCTACTACAGAACTCACGGTGAACGCTGAGAGCTGTGTTTGAGAGCGCTTCAAGGTCTTTTAATGAATTGTCAATCAGTGAGAGTAATGTGGGTGATCAAAACAAGAAACCAAGGAACTATGCATTTGAGAGATTTTTTGAACAGGTTATAGCTACCATTTTTAAGTTGCCATTGGACTAAACTTTGCTGAGCTTGCATGGCCCATCTCAAATGCGCGCATTCAGGTGCTCCGTGGGTGCAGGAGAGCCAAAGCACCCACGAGATAGATTTGTGTGGGAGCTGTGCACCCACACAAATCATCACAAATCATCACAAACTGTAGTTCTTCTGCGCATCCACACACATACGGAATTGAATGGTAATATGCAAGATTTATGTTTTATATGTATTGTAGTAGGGCTGATTCGAAACTACCGCAAAGCCCCCAGTGCCAACCACTTAGCGGGGATGTAATATAATCTATCACCTCAGTGACTCACTTCTATTTGGTGGGTTTCCAGTTTTGACTGCACAAAAACTACATTATTTTGGTATTGCATTCAGCCCACAACTTTTTTCTAAAACGCACTAAATTACTAAAAACCTGATTTTCTCAATTTTTCGCCTATTGTTGGGTGGCTTGGCCCCCCGAACCCCCCGTGTGGTCCCCATATACTACCTCCGGGATATTAATTTCACCTCACCAGTAAAACTACTCCAGAACCGCCACTGCTCTACCCCATAGTTTGTCTATGTTTTGAGCACCCACAGTCGTTCTGAAAAGTTGGCGCCCCTCCTGGTGTTGATGATTTATGCTGAACGGTTGGTAATACATTACCAAATTTTGCATGCATGTAAATGAAGTACTTTTATGTATAGATATCCACACTTAGTTGCAAATAATGAGCCAAAAAGGTCCATTGCGAGACATAAGTCCAAAACGCGAAAAAATGGTAAATCCAAAACATGGATTTCAATTCTAGAAATTATCACCAAACCGTTCATATTACGATGAAACCAAATTAACCTGCTAGCTCATATTGATTTAATCTTTGATATCCATTATTCAAATATACGTTAAAATAATCTGTACACTTGTAATAAATTCCCAAAGTTCACAAAAATTGAGTAAATTACGGAGATTTTACGATTTGTGAATTCAAAATTATGAATTAATTTAGGAGTACGCGTAATTGATCTCATAGATGGATTCTTCATAAAAGTTCGTGTGAAATATTACACCGACGTTATTAACCGTTTACCCGAAAGAAAGAAAAACAGAAAACTGAGTTCTGAAACTCGTCTCCGAGCCAGCCTCAGCGACTCCTCTTAACAACGTCACAAAGTAAACACAGGCCAAGTAAACTCCAGTATTGAGTTTAAATTCTACAAAATACTCAGTTTCTCAATTTTTTGTTATTTTACTCTAATATTGAAGTTATATTTGTATTCTGAGAGTCACTTACATACGAAAATGACTCCCAAACACAGATGAATTTGAAAAACTGCAAGAATTTTGTTACTAAGGTCAACATTCCAAAAACCGCCGCCATCTTGGATTCGAAGGGAATTTTTATTGCCTCCACATCTTAAAAAAATCTTTTGGGTACCAGCTTCAACTGAGCCAAGTGCCAAACCGAGATAAAAAAGAGCAGCATATTAACCAGCACAATAATCATTAACCACCTGTTGAACATCTCTGGTTGCCGCAGCAATGACTGGCCAAAAAGTAAAAAAATGAATTTCGGTTTTAAATTAAACATTACAATCATAATAATTTTATGCTAGAAGCAATTACAGGGGTAGGGTAGAGGAGTTTGTGCGTCGGACCCAATCTAAGAAGATTTTCTTGAAAATACTACTACATACATGTTAAACTTCTAGAATTTCACCCAGATTTTTTTTTGACATTATTTTCGAGTTATTCGAGTCGGAAATATACGAAAACGATACCAAACATGATTTATTAGGACACATCAAAAGAGTTTTTGTATCTGAGGACATCGTTTTGAAAAATGGCCGCCATTTGAATTCTAAGGGAAATTTCGAGTGCCTCCACATCCTTAAATATTACTTTTGGTCCCACCTACACTGTGCAAAGCGGCAAACCGTGTTCAAAAAGTGCAGTGTTATCGTTTTTCATGTCGTGTACCGCTACCACTATACGTGTAAAACTTTAAGATCACTTTTATGACTGAAAATATTTTATAAATAACAAAAATTTGATATTAATCAGAAACTGGCCCTGAATACAGTAGAATATTAAAAAAAGGTGTGAGACTTTTGTATAACGAGCCCCACAAGATACCAAATAAGCAGAGGGTGGAGAATTATGTGTCGCAAAACTCGGAATGGGAGAAAATGTCAACACAAGTAGGCCCACCTGTTTCTAGAAATACGTATTTACTTTTTTGCATACAGCTAAAATCAGTTTTGTTTAAGTTAATGACAACATTTCTGCCTTTAAAGTTTGTTCTGTCGTGTGCATATAATTATGATGAGTCTATTTTATACGATGTCATACAAATAAAACCACTGCAGTTGTTTGGATTATGCGAAAGCACGTCGAGTTCTCAGGCAAAGTGCTTGGAATGAATTGCATAATGCATATTATCTCACACGTGCAAAATAAACTATTACCACCATCTCTTGTTTTCTTCACGCCTAATTGGTTCCTCTTTCTACACACTTTATTCCCTATAAAAGAACATCCCGTATGTTCCCCTCTGCGGCTTCAGCTAACTTCTTTTAATTACTCTCAGCCCGCTAATAACGAAGATACACACGAAGCGTTCCTTGGAAGACTCTGGAGTCCATCAGAACCTCGATGTAGAATAAGTATTTATTCCTGGGATTACCGTAATTTATAATCCTAAAACTGGAATCGATCAGTTCCTGCATGTAGATTAAGTAAAGCAGACGGTGTAAAATAATGTTCTTCTGAACATTTAAACCTATAAATTAGATTGACAACCGTAGGTAATGGAGTTTGTATGTTTACAACGTTTTAGTATGCACTGCACTATAATATAATATTATATACCTACATAGCCTCCATGTTTCCAACTCCTACTTCGTAATGTACTTTGCTGTACTTGTGTATCTAGGCAACATTACGAAATTAAAAATTATCGAGGGAAATACGGTTAGGTATATTTTTTAAACTGGATATGTGTACCATTTTCAATATCTGAGGTTGAAATATAAATAACACTCTTTGGAATGAAAAAATATATAACTTATAAATGATTATTTTCAAACCAAGAAAGTACGTGAACGTGATAAAAAGCACACAACCTAGACTTGGCAGTCATACAAATCCATGCACGACGTTCAGTGACCAACGTCGCGAGCAAGGCGCACATCAATCAGAAAGTGGCGGCATGTCCAGGAATGATGTTTACTTCAATGGTAGCATCGTCCAAACATCTCAATCTCACACAGCCACTGATGAGCGGTCTCTCAATTTATTACGCTTTCTACCATCGATGGGAATTACTAGTTTGTTTGTTGCTGGATAGAGGATTTTAATCAGACCCTCAAATAGCATAAGACCGCTGTTCATTGATTAAAAATGCCGTGCCGTAAAGGTACCTTTATTACAGCCGATGTTGTAAATAACTCGCAGTGCTTTGAAGCGGGGAATATCGTGGGTCCGTGGGAAAATAATTTCTCGTTCCGTGATCAACACCTTCTATTTCCGTTATTCTAGTTTTTAATTGGGGATATTTCGGGTGGTGGTGAGTATAAAATTGTACGCTTGCAACGTTATTGCCTACAATTTAAATGGCAAACGTATGTTTGGGATGAGCTTGATAAAGATCGCATCGCAAACTCTAAATCCAATTTAATAAAATACTCCCGTAACTCCGGAATATCGATAAGCAAAGCGAAGAGTAACAGTATTATATTAGTCCTTACGTATAGACGAGTCAGATGTGACCATCGTCAGAGACCAGTTGAATGTTATATATCACAGATAACAGACGTAAGTGTAATACATTATCTGTGATAATAACAAGCACTGGTACGGGACCCAAAACTGGTATGCGAATCTACATAAGCTAATCAACAGATTGCCGAAGACGAATACAAAAATAAAATAATTCGTCGTCCTTTGATCTTTGGAGGTGGTGCCGCGTAAGCTTTACCACGTAAAAAAGTGTTGCCTCTTTTTCACCAAAATGGTGGAGGTGCCGGGTCATAACTTTTCAAAACTTCTTGGAGGGACAAGCCGCTCCCTCCCTCCCCCCTAACACCAAGGCCATAAAAAACATTCTGTATCATTCTTGTTGAAAGGCAATGCCAACAACATAAACACCCATATCAATCAATTGAATTGATTCCCGGTATCCTATCCAATATGCCCTCATTCATTAGGTTAGACTCAATTTATATATTTCACGAAATCAGAATTAGTTTTAAGTTTCAATACAAATATTAATTGATAAATTGCGTAATTGACAATTTTTTATTTTAGATACCAAAAGTTCGGGTTGGTTGGTTATGCTAAAAAAAATCTTGCACTTGTTTTGTCCCCACTAAAACCGCTCTAACCTGTCTCGTTCCCGTGTTCCAGCGATGCATCCCCGGCTTCGAGAACGCCGCGTTCAACGTGCGCGTGGACGCTACGAACACGTGCGGTGAGAACGGCGCGACCGAGTTCTGCGTCCAGACGGGCAACTCGGGCGTGAAGAAGTCGTGCGAAGTGTGCTACGCGGGCCCGGGCCCAGAAAGCCACCCTGCGGGATACCTCACCGACTTCAACAACAACGACAACCAGACGTGGTGGCAGTCGGAGACCATGTTCGAGGGGATACAGTACCCAACCAGGTCAACCTCACGCTGCATCTCAGTAAGTACCGACACAAACAAAACATCATCATCGCCGTTTACTGCTTCTGCTAGGGCGAGCAAACTTTTCCACTTCTTCCTATCCTCCCACAAATTATCTCTTCCATTATTTATCCAGCTCTCTCCTCTTGCCTCTAGGTATCCTTCCATCACTTCCTTGGCCTCCCCCGTCTTCTTATTCCATCTTTCATACATTCTCCTGGGCATCCTATCTTCCCCCATTCGCTTCATATGTCCATACCATCTCAACCGTGTCCTCCCAAGCATTTCCCTTATGTATGTGTTTCTTATTCTATCCCTTCTCGTCTTGTGTATAATATAAATCCACTAAATGTTATATTAAAATAGTTACTATGGCAGCATGCTAACTAAAGAACATCCCTACCGATAACTATATTTAGATTTTTTTCGAAAGCGCGTATTGTCTATGCTTAGCTGTTTTATACTACAGATTCTATGCAAAATACACTGCAATTGGAGGATAGCTATCAGCTAATAACAAAGTATATTTTATTGTGAGTCATAACTTTTAAGAAACATATTCCAAACATTGAAAGTAGAAGTGGTTTGTTGGATAAGGTAAGCAAGAAGAAGTTCGTTTTACTTTTATTACTTATAAAACTTGCGTCATTATCGTGACTCGGTCAATTTCAGAGGCGTAATATATAACCTCATCGCAAATTGATCCGGCGAACATGTAGCAGTACAATTAAATCGTGAGCCGCCTCTCAATTAGCTGTTTATTTGCATGTTGCAAGTAATAGATTAGCCACCAATCATCAATCAAGCAAGACGCCATTTAGGCTTCGTTCCGTTTACAACTCGGTAAACATCTTTGATCTCGGCTAGAATTCCTGTAAACGACTTACTCGGCTGTCATGTTTCACCCACCCCACCCCGCTATTTGTTGATGCTGTACTTGAGTTTAGTGCTCTCCATCTCATGACATGACGCATGACTCATCAACTTGCGAGGCCCTCCGACCTCTTTGTTTTAATGGCGTGTAGTGAGCTCTTTGCTGGCGGGATAAAGATGGAAGAACACGGGGCTACTTCTCTGGATAGATATTGCCATTAAAAAGTAAAGAAGTGCAACATCAGCATTTCCGTAGGGAATACGACACATTTGGCAGTTGGCACGTAGCTAATCGAAAAATCCGATATATACATGAAAATTTACATACCTAGTTGTCGATAAAGAATATTATGTACATCCCTACAGTCGTAGATTTTTAATATTTTATGTCAATCAGCCGGTATCAAGCCACGAATATGGTCAATTTTACACTTTTTAACAAAATCCAAAATCCCGAAAATCAATTTAATATTTTAAAATTATTAAAAGTAAATTTGTTGAAAAGTGTTACTGTATAGCCCTATATTTCCACTTCTGTGACAATTACCAAAAATTCTACACATCTGTGGTGTCGGTCGGCCGAGCGAACATGAATTTATGTATCTATATCCTCTTAAATAAACTAATCGCGGAAATAATAATTCGTATTATTGGTAATTAAATGTGTTACAAAACATTACATATAGATTGTGCACTTAGTATCGTCGTACTCGTAGCTGTCAATTCCTCCCCTTCATTCTCGAGTGACCAGTCAACGTTGCGCCAACCCCTTCTCTCATCTGATGCTAAGATTTGCTGGGTTGCACGATCTGGGTTGATGACGAAGGTAAACCGGTGATCTACCATTGGGTGCTAATTGAAACCTATCAAAAATATTTCGTGTGATATAAATCCAAAATTATTTTTTCAAATTGTATTGAAACGATGTGAACGAGTACTTGAACTGGAAACTAAACCCCTGCATGGTATCTCCTCATGTAAAGCCTTTTCGATAGTCCTCCATGTCCCCTGCCTCCAGCCCTGATGGTATCTCGAGCACCATGCCATGCACTCTGCCGGTAAACAAAGGCTTGTAAGTGGTACTGGCCGTGCACAAGCACAAGAAGAGAAGCCCTCGAATTGATCTCCATCTCGATGAGAGCCACACTGAACTCGAACTGGTGAATGACGAGGAGAATTCACGCGGCCGGCCGAGCATTCATCAGATCACACTCGCGCTCGCCGTTCTTTCTTCGAGTGTTTCCGTATCGAGATGGCTCTGAGTGCCTCCGAGTTTCATCCACAGATCGTGATGTACTCCTCGGAGTGACTTAATTGCAAACAATATAAAACCTCTTCTCTTGTATGAAACAATTTGGAGGTGGAGATACACGGCGGAAGGCGTTTGTGATTCGGAGAGAGATGGTTCCATACTCTTCACCTCGACTGTGGAGCTCCTTTATTTTAATGAATTTTGCCTGCCCATATCGCAGGAAGGCTAATGCAGGGCAAGTGTGGCCCTCTGTAGCCTAATACAGTGATTACAGAGTTACAAGTTCAGATCATGGACTTAGAATAGTAACTCACCTTGTAAATCCATGTTCAGATCATAGAGATGTTCAGATTAACATTAAAACAAAAGACAGCAATTGCGAACATGACATTTATAGAGTTAATCGACGAGCAAGGCAAAAGGCGGATAAGGGTACTTGAAGCGGGGTAGAGGCTCGTGGACGCGACACGAGGTCATGAAGCTCATTCCTGCCTCCTGCGTGAAGACGTTGCACGTAAGCCCCTGCGAGAGTGTCGAGTCGAGAGTGGAGCTCCTGGCTATTTGACGCCATATGCCATTATCGTACAGTGGTGCCCTCATCCACATGTCTCAAAGAATAGTCGTTTTGATGGACATTAGCAATAATTGTCCCATTTGTCACAAATAAGCAGTCAGCATCAGTTAACCGTTTACCTAATTTCTCATAGTGAAATGGATCCCAGTCGACGCAAACTGTTATGGTAATTAATATCACATCATGAGATAATAATAATATTTTTGGTTATAAGGTTTTGATGGAACAGTGGATGAAGAGAACTATACCATTCATTCGACTCGATGAACAACACTAGACAAAATTAATGTTCTAGGCAAAAATATATAAATACATATATATATATTAAAATATCTCTTTAAATCACAAAAATTACACATTATTGGATAGTTATTGTTTATGGAACTTTTGCACATACCGGTACTTGACGTTCGCTGTATAATCATCTCGGTCGTTCTACCGTTGAGTATGGTTCAACCGTCCCATTCAAGTGTTCTTACGACTTGGGCGTTCCTCCGATCTTTCACTCGCTAATCCGCCACCGTAGTTCGGTTCGGTCAAGTATAGCGTTTTACTAATTAAAATAAATCAGGCTCGAATTCGTTCTCATACAATGGCCCCGTGTGTGTATCTTGGTGACCTGTGTACCCTCGGCGAGGGTCACGGACGCCGGTCAAGCAACATCATAAACCACGAGCCTCATACTCGCCTCACGAGGAACTAATGACTAGTGACTAATTACTATGGGGCGATCGTAACTCAGAACCACTACGAACATTTGTACATCTTTATTACGGATGTTTGTTTTATTTATCGGTTGGAACAAGGTTTTAGAGTTTTAATTAATATACCTTAGAGCTAGCGTTAAATAATTTATGTTGATCGAAGAAAAACACGAAAAATGGTGTTTTGACCCTATTACTTATTTTTTGTTTGGACGACAAAATAAAGATGAATAAATAAAATATACATAAAAGCTTATTTTGCATACATTTTTTCTTACATTTTTTGGTAAAACATTCACAAGAATGTTTTCCATACGAAATATTTGTTATTACATTATATTATTATTGCACTTTGTGTATCACTCTTATTATGTGTAATATTAAATACGTTTCCGGAAACCATTACAAGGTGAGGCTCCCCCATATCATCACTTTTCCGTCCGTCCGTCTGTACGTCCGAAACAAAACGAAAACGATTTTTCACACATTGACCTTCAACACGGGGGTGAGGGCGGTGAGGCCAGCCCACCCAAAAGGTGTAATTTTTCTGTACTCGCTACCTCCACCATTGTTGAAGACTGGTAAGCGAGGAGCACTAATTTTATTGTGTCCGCCTCTATATACTCGGCACCTCCAGCGACAATGAGATTTGAAAGCTGGGAAGAAACGTATAATTTAATTTTTGCTTCCCTTCCTCTTTTGGTTACATCCGTGCCCGTGCTTATAGGTTAATTTAATAAAATATAAAATACAAAAAATCGGGAAACGTAAGAAAATTATGTATTTTTAACGATTATAAATTTAAACACAAATAAATATACGCAATGAAGATAATCAATACAAATCAAATATTGACAAGATAAATAAAGAAGAGTTATCCAGATAACTTTTCTCTATTTTGTACTCGAATGACGTATACTTTCTGCCCTGATCAATATATTATTGTTGTACTCGTCTTGATGCTTGCACTGGCGATAAACATCAATAAACACATTTTCCGGAAAATTACACATTCTGTGTTTTACTATCTTGAATTTCTAACACATCTAAAACAAACAATAATAATTGTGATAGAAAATACAAAATGACTGCTGGCAAAAATGTCTCCCATTTGTTCAAAATAATTTATAAACAATTGAAGAATGTTTATGTAATCATTTTGTTTCCAATTAAATACGATTATCGAATTTGTAGCTAAAAATGTTTATGCAACAACGATTATCGAATTTATCTAAGAATGTCTATGCAATAACAATATTGGCTAAATTTGATAATCGCATTTAGTTTGAAAGTTAATTTTCAAGAAGATATTGCAGGGCTGTATTTCTTGCTCATGACACCTGTTCAACAATTCCTGTTTCACAGGTTAGCGGTCACGTCGCGTAATCATAGGTGTGCGTGTGCGAGTAGTTGCAAGATAATGTCCAATGCATTATTGAAAATAATAAATCATTCCTTAACTATGAAAATAAAATAAAACAAAGCAATTTATCTGCTGGAGACCAATAGAAATTCTATTACGTACGTACCTCTTTCAGTTAAGATATTAATTTAAAATCAAATTTATGGTTGAACGAGAGATATTCACTTTCGTTTAAATTTAGCTTTGAGTACCGTGAAAGTGAGTAGTTGTCAATCATTATACATCGCAATAAAACTACAACATATAAGTCCTAATACCTGTGCATACCAAAGATTTTGTTGCCAATTAGTGGGCATTTATTATGTGAATGTGTGAATATTAATTGGTCTAGGCCCTAATTTGGCTGGGCCTTCTAATCATACTACCTACGTGCATTGGCGAGAAAACGAAATAAACGAATTAACGAAAATTTAAAAAATATATATATTTAAAAAAAAATGTGCTATAATAAAACCTAATTTTCGATTGTCAGTATTGCAACATTACGTTTTCGTAGGTAATATAGCTTTGAGTTGCATGCAGTGAGTGCATGTGGCATGTTGGCAAAGCTTACTCGAGGACATGGAGAAGATGGTACGCGATTGAAATTCCAACTATAGCGTTGTTATAGAGCATTTACATCTCAAAAATGATCGGCGTCGTTGACCAACCCGAGTGAAATTTAAAAGATGAAATTACATCCTTGGTGTATAGTATACCGTGCTTGGTGCATGCACCCCTATAATTCGAACTTCGTGGCCAAGTCTGGACCCTTGATCGCCTCACCCCTCGGTTAACCACGTCCTCAGTGACTGGCGGGCTAATAGAGGTCTGTAATGAGTCACGCGATGCCTTGTGTGTTTACTCGCCGCGATAATCAAGTGGTATCACCCGGCTATTTCGAGTTTTACGCCGGTAATTGTCTGTTTATTTGGAGTAATTCGTGTTCTTGCGATGGTCTTTAGCCCCCGCCTGTTTGCTCCGAGTCGATAGCCCCGTTTTAAACGGTCTCATTATAACCTCGGTACGAGCGTCTCACGCTCCGCTCTGCTTTCCTCGTCAAGTCTTCTATTATCTTAATTCCCAGACGCTTGTTTGTGTTTTCGATCGGTTTTACACATTTTTTACTTCCCCTTTTCCCATATTTATAATTTTCTTCGAAGATGTGACCGCATCCTTCCCCCGATCATTCCGAGAACTGTATTTTTGTATTACTTCAGATTTGGCTTTGTTGAAGGATATCTTGTCATTGTGAATGTTTTTAAACATTTTCACAAACATCCTCACTTTTGGGTACACATCAGTTTTGACCCGGAAATTACACTCTCGGTGACTATGGTATATTTGTATTGAAAAAACACATTCAAATTTTGCATAGAGGTTACCGATGTCGCACTTGAGATCGTGCACGTTAAGAAAACTTCTTCTTCTTTCTAACGCCCAGAGCTGGATTTAAACCATTCTCTGCCTAGCCGCCCAGTATGGGGGGGGGGGGGCGTTCACTCAACGGTATGTAGGTCCGCTTCATATTTCCTCTTTTCCAATTTTTTTTTCTGCAATTGGTCCTGCAATTGGTGGTAAGAAAACTGCAAAACATCAATCAACCAATTAATCAATTAAGCAAGCAAGCAAGTCAAATTTAAATTATTTTCCAAATGTTTTAAATTTAGTAATTTTTAGTTTGCTCGAACTGTTTTATATACACTTGTCCGAGCAATTTTTTTTATGGCCTAGAAAATAAAATTAAAACATACAGGAATCATGTCATACTACACATACATTTTAGACTTGCTTACTCAGCAGCAAGTAATGAATGGTATTATTGTAATTGTCACTTGCTTTACGTTACCAGTCATGCAAGTAAATGGCTACTCTCCAGAATGTTCTAATTGGCGCCACTCTGTGCCGGGCGTTGGTCACACATTCTCCTATCAGACGTACATGTTTGCGATTCCTGGCGAGCACAGCTGGCTTCGCAGGGAAGAGCATGACCCTCTCACTAGCAATCCTAGCAATTGAAATACAGCCTCGGACGGGGTATCTTATATAAATAAACTTCTGTCCGAATATACGTGCCTTGCATTCAACATGAAATATACTTTTATTAACTTTAAATTTACTACCATGTCCTCTTTGGATGTCCACACTTTCCATCATAACGCACTGCCTAAATAAATAAATTAATAGTCTCCCGAGTTTGTAAAATCGTGGCTTCAAATGCAACATTGAAATTGTCACAAAGTAAATTCTACATTTTGAGGGCTGGATATCGCGTATTGTAAGCCACACGTGAACAACGTCAAGGAGAGAGAGCACAGTTTACTTGTGTCCTCTCTGGATGTCCAGTGTCCACACTTTCCATCATAACGCACTGCCTAAATAAATAAATTAACAGTCTCCCGAGTTTGTAAAATCGTGGCTTCAAATGCAACATTGAAATTGTCACAAAGTAAATTCTACATTTTGAGGGCTGGATATCGCGTATTGTAAGCCACACGTGAACAACGTCAAGGAGAGAGAGCACAGTTTACTTATTCCTCTCTGGTGTCCAGTGTCCACACTTTCCATCTACGCACTGCCTAAATAAATAAATTAATATCTCCCGAGTTTTGTAAAATCGTGGCTTCAAATGCACATTGAAATTGTCCAAAGTAAATTTACATTTTAGTGCTGATATCGCGTATTGTAGCCACATGAACAACGTCAGAGAGAGAGCACAGTTTACTATGTCCTCTCTGGATGTCAGGTCCACACTTTCCATCATAACGCACTGCCTAAATAAATAATTAACAGTCTCCCGATTTGTAAAATCGTGGCTTCAAATGCAACATTGAAATTGTCACAAAGTAAATTCTACATTTTGAGGCTGGATATCGCGTATTGTAAGCCACACGTGAACAACGTCAAGGAGAGAGAGCACAGTTTACTTATGTCCTCTCTGGATGTCCATGTCCACACTTTCCATCATAACGCACTGCCTAAATAAATAATTAACAGTCTCCCGAGTTTGTAAAATCGTGGCTTCAAATGCAACATTGAAATTGTCACAAAGTAATTCTACATTTTGAGGGCTGGATATCGCGTATTGTAAGCCACACGTGAACAACGTCAAGGAGAGAGAGCACAGTTTACTTGTGTCCTCTCTGGATGTCCAGTGTCCACACTTTCCATCATAACGCACTGCTAAATAACATAAATTAACAGTCTCCCGAGTTTGTAAAATCGTGCTTCAAATGCAACATTGAAATTGTCCAAAGTAATTCTACATTTGAGGGCTGGATATCGCGTATTGTAAGCCACACGTGAACACGTCAAGGAGAGAGAGCACAGTTTACTTATGTCCTCTCTGATGTCCAACTTTGTCCACACTTTCCATCATAACGCCTGCCTAAATAAATAAATTAACAGTCTCCCGAGTTTGTAAATCGTGGCTTCAAAATGCAACTTGAAATTGCCCACAAGTAAATTCTACATTTTGAGGGCTGGATATCGCGTATTGTAAGCCACACGTGAACAACGTCAAGGAAGAGAGCACAGTTTACTTATGTCCTCTCTGGATGTCCAGTGTCCACACTTTCCATCATAACGCACTGCCTAAATAAATAAATTAATCATCTCACGAGTTTGTAAATCGTGGCTTCAAATGCAACATTGAAATTGTCACAAAGTAAATTCTACATTTTGAGGCTGGATATCGCGTATTGTAAGCCACACGTGAACAACGTCAAGGAGAGAAGCACAGTTTACTTATGTCCTCTCGGGAAATGTCCAGTGTCCACACTTTCCATCATAACGCACTGCCTAAATAAATAAATTAATAATCTCCCGAGTTTGTAAAATCGTGGCTTCAAATGCAACATTGAATTGTCACAAAGTAAATTCTACATTTTTGAGGGCTGGATCGCGTATTGTAAGCCACACGTGAACAACGTCAAGGAGAGAGAGCACAGTTTACTTATGTCCTCTCTGGATGTCATTTCCACACTTTCCATCATAACGCACTGCCTAAATAAATAAATTAACAGTCTCCCGAGTTTGTAAAATCGTGGTCTTCAAATGCAACATTAAAATTGTCACAAGTAAATTCTACATTTTTGAGGCTGGATATCGCGTATTGTAAGCCACACGTGAACAACGTCAAGGAGAGAGAGCACAGTTTACTTGTGTCCTCTCTGGATGTCCAGTGTCCACACTTTCCATCATAACGCACTGCCTAAATAAATAGATTGACAGTCTCCCGATTTTTGTAAAATCGTGGCTTCAAATGCAACATTGAAATTGTCACAAAGTAAATTCTACATTTTGAGGGCTGGATATCGCGTATTGTAAGCACACGTGAACAACCCGTCAAGGAGAGAGAGCACAGTTTACTTATGTCCTCTCTGGATGTCCAGTGTCCACACTTTCCATCATAACGCACTGCCTAAATAAATAAATTAACAGTCTCCCGAGTTGTAAAATCGTGTCTTCAAATGCAACATTGAAATTGTCACAAATAAATTCTACATTTTGAGGGCTGGATATCGCGTATTGAAGCCACACGTGAACAACGTCAAGGAGAGAGAGCACAGTTTACTTATGTCCTCTCTGGATGTCCGTGTCCACACTTCCATCATAACGCACTGCCTAAATAAATAAATTAACAGTCTCCCGAGTTTGTAAAATCGTGGCTTCAAATGCAAACATTGAAATTGTCACAAAGTAAATTCTACATTTTGAGGGCTGGATATCGCGTATTGTAAGCCACACGTGAACAACGTCAAGGAGAGAGAGCACAGTTACTTATGTCCTCTCTGGATGCCAGTGTCCACACTTTCCATCATAACGCACTGCCTAAATAAATAAATTAACAGTCTCCCGAGTTTGTAAAATCGTGCTTCAAATGCAACATTGAAATTGTCACAAAGTAAATTTACATTTTGAGGCTGGATATCGCGTATTGTAAGCCACACGTGAACAACGTCAAGGAGAGAGAGCACAGTTTACTTATGTCCTCTCTGGATGTCCAGTGTCCAACTTTCCATCATAACGCACTGCCTAAATAAATAAATTAAATCTCCCGAGTTTGTAAAATCGTGGCTTTCAAATGCAACATTGAAATTGTCACAAAGTAAATTCTACATTTTTGAGGGCTGGATATCGCGTATTGTAAAGCCACACGTGAACAACGTCAAGGAGAGAGCACAGTTTACTTATGTCCTCTCTGATGTCCAGTGTCCACACTTTCCATCATAACGCACTGCCTAAATAAATAAATTAACAGTCTCCCGAGTTTGTAAAACGTGTCTTCAATGCAACATTGAAATTGTCACAAAGTAAATTCTACATTTTGAGGCTGGATATCGTATTGTAAGCCACACGTGAACAACGTCAAGGAGAGAGAGCACAGTTTACTTAGTCCTCTCTGGATGTCCAGTGTCCAACTTTCCATCATAACGCACTGCCTAAATAAATAAATTAATAGTCCTCCCGAGTTTGTAAATCGTGGCTTCAAATGCAACATTGAAATTGTCACAAAGTAAATTCTACATTTTGAGGGCTGGATATCGCGTATTGTAAGCCACACGTGAACAACGTCAAGGAGAGAGAGGCACAGTTTTCTTATGTCCTCTCTGGATGCCATGTCCACACTTTCCATCATAACGCACTGCCTAAATAAATAAATTAATAGTGTCCCGAGTTTGTAAAATCGTGTCTTCAAATGCAACATTGAAATTGTCACAAAGTAAATTCTACATTTTGAGGGCTGGATATCGCGTATTGTAAGCCACACGTGAACAACGTCAAGGAGAGAGAGCAGTTTACTTATGTCCTCTCTGGATGTCCAGTGTCCACACTTTCCATCATAAGCACTGCCTAAATAAATAAATTAACAGTCTCCCGAGTTTGTAAAACGTGTCTTCAATGCAACATTGAAATTGTCACAAAGTAAATTCTACATTTGAGGGCTGGATATCGCGTATTGTAAGCCACACGTGAACAACGTCAAGGAGAGAGGCACAGTTTAACTTATGTCCTCTCTGGATGTCCAGTGTCCACACTTCCATCATAACGCACTGCCTAAATAAATAAATTAACAGTTCTCCCGAGTTTGTAAAAATCGTGCTTCAAATGCAACATTGAAATTGTCACAAAGTAAATTCTACATTTTGAGGGCTGGATTCGCGTATTGTAAGCCACAACGTGAACAACGTCAAGGAGAGAGAGCACAGTTTACTTATGTCCTCTCTGGATGTCCAGTGTCCACACTTTCCATCATAACGCACTGCCTAAATAAATAAATTAACAGTCTCCCGAGTTTGTAAAATCGTGTTCTTCAAATGCAACATTGAAATTGTCACAAAGTAAATTCTACATTTTGAGGGCTGGATTATCGCTATTGTAAGCACACGTGAACAACGTCAAGGAGAGAGAGCACAGTTTACATTATGTCCTCTCTGGATGTCCAGTGTCCACACTTTCCATCATAAACGCACTGCCTAAATAAATAAATTAACAGTCTCCCGAGTTTGTAAAATCGTGTCTTCAAATGCAACATTGAAATTGTCACAAAGTAAATTTCTACATTTTGAGGGCTGGATATCGCGTATGTAAGCCCACGTGAACAACGTCAAGGAGAGAGAGCACAGTTTACTATGTCCTCTCTGGATGTCCAGTGTCCACACTTTCCTCATAACGCACTGCCTAAATAAATAAATTAACAGTCTCCCAGTTTGTAAAATCGTGCTTCAAATGCAACATTGAAATTGTCACAAAGTAAATTCTACATTTGAGGGCTGGATATCGCGTATTGTAAGCCACACGTGAACAACGTCAAGGAGAGAGAGCACAGTTTACTTATGTCCTCTCTGGATGTCCAGTGTCCACACTTTCCATCATAACGCACTGCCTAAATAAATAATTAATAGTCTCCCGAGTTTGTAAAATCGTGTCTTCAAAATGCAAACATTGAAATGTCCAAAGTAATCTACATTTTGAGGGCTGATATCGCGTATTGTAAGCCACACGTGAACAACGTCAAGGAGAGAGAGCACAGTTTACTTATGTCTCTCTGGATGTCCAGTGTCCACACTTTCCATCATAACGCACTGCCTAAATAAATAAATTAACAGTCTCCCGATTGTAAAATCGTGTCTTCAAATGCAACATTGAAAATTGTCACAAAGTAAATTCTAACATTTTGAGGGCTGGATATCGCGTATTGTAAGCCACACGTGAACAACGTCAAGGAGAGAGAGCACAGTTTACTTATGTCCTCTCTGGATGTTCCAGTGTCCACACTTTCCATCATAACGCACTGCCTAAATAAATAAATTAACAGTCTCCCGAGTTTGTAAAATCGTGGCTTCAAATGCAACATTGAAATTGTCACAAAGTAAATTCTACATTTTGAGGGCTGGATATCGCGTATTGTAAGCCACACGTGAACAACGTCAAGGAGAGAGAGCTCAGTTTACTTATGTCCTCTCTGGATTGTCCAGTGTCCACAACTTTCCATCATAACGCACTGCCTAAATAAATAAATTAACAGTCTCCCGAGTTTGTAAAATCGTGTCTTCAATGCAACATTGAAATTGTCACAAAGTAAATTCTACATTTTGAGTGCTGGATATCGCGTATTGTAAGCCAACCACGTGAACAACGTCAAGGAGAGAGAGCACAGTTTACTTATGTCCTCTCTGGATGTCCAGTGTCCACACTTTCCCATCATAACGCACTGCTAAATAAATAAATTAAAGTCTCCCGATTTGTAAAATCGTGTCTTCAAATGCAACATTGAAATTGTCACAAAGTAAATTCTACATTTTGAGGGCTGGATAATCGCGTATTGTCAGCCACACGTGACAACGCCCAAGGAGAGAGAGCACAGTTTACTTATGTCCTCTTCTGGATGTCCAGTGTCCACACTTTCCATCATAACGCACTGCCTAAATAAATAAATTAATAGTCTCCCGAGTTTGTAAATCGTGTCTTCAAATGCAACATTGAAATTGTCACAAAGTAAATTCTACATTTTGAGGCTGGATATCGCGATTGTAAGCACACGTGAACAACGTCAAGGAGAGAGAGCACATTTTACTTTTCCTCTTGGATGTCATGTCCACACTTTCCATCATAACACCCCTAAATAAATAAATTAACGGGCTCCCGGTTTAAATTGCTTCAAATGCAAGCATAATTTCAAAGTAAATCTACATTTGAGGCTGGATACGCGTATTGTAAGCCAGCACGTGAACAACGTCAAGGAGAGATGCAGCACAGTTTACTTATGTCCTCCTTGGATGTCCAGTGTCCCACTTTCCATCATAACGCACTGCCTAAAAAAATAATTAAACTCCCGAGTTTGTAAACGTGCTTCAAATGCAACATTGAAATTGTCACAAAGTAAATTCTACATTTGAGGCTGGATAATCGCGTATGTAAGCCACATGAACAAGTCATGGAGAGCACAGTTTACTAGTCCTCTCTGGATTCCAGTTCCACATTTCATCATAACGCACGCCTAAATAAATTAATAGTCTCCCGATTGTAAAATCGTGTCTTCAAATGCAACATTGAATGTCACAAATAATTCATACATTTTGAGTGCTGATATCGCGATTGTAAGCCACACGTGACAACGTCAAGAGAGAAGCACGTTTACTTATGCGTCTTTTGGAATGTCCAGTGTCCACACTTCCATCATAACGCATGCTAATAAATAAATTACTAGTCTCCCGAGTTTGTAAAATCGTGGTTAATGCACATTGAAATGTCACAAAGTAAATTCTACATTTTGAGGCTGGATATCGCGTATGTAAGCCACACGTGAACAACGCAAGGAGAGAGAGCACAGTTTACTTATGTCCTCTCTGGTCCAGTGTCCACACTTTCTCATCATAACGCACTGCCTAAATAAATAATTAAGTTCCCGAGTTTGTAAAACGTTTAAGACATTAAATGTCACATTAATTTCATTTCTATAACGATGCCCAAAAATAAATTAAAAAATTTAAACGTTCAAAATTATTGTTTAGTCACATTTATCATAAGGGGGTAAAATAAAAATAAAGGAGGAAATTTTAAATGCCAGGATTTTCAAGAAAATTCCATTGACTGGATACTATTAACCCCAATAAAATCAAGCCAGAGCAAATTGCCCTTTGGAAAAAGGAAATTCACATATAAACTGTAATAATAATAATGTCCCCGATTTGAAATCTGGGTCGAAATTGAAAGCACAAAATAAATTCTCCCTTTTGATTTGTAATTTGGGGCCCAAAAAGGGAACGCGAAAAAAAAATTTTTTTGGGTTTTATCCCCCTTTTTTCCAACTAAAAAGCCAAAAAAACAAGACGTTTTTAAATTCCTTTAAATTTAATCCAAAAAAATTGGGGGGAAAGGGGAACCCCAAACCCCAAAAGGAAGCCCAAATTTTCCCTTTATGTCCCTTTTTCCCAAAAAAATTTTTAAATTAATTTTCCCGGTTTAAAAATCAACTTAAAATTTTCCAAAAAATTTTTTTTTGGGGGGGGGTTTTTAAGGGGCCAAAAAACCCGGAAAGGGAAAAGTATTTTCCCCCTTTGGGCCGGTTCCCCTTTACAAACCCCAAAAAAAAATTTTAAAATTTCCCCCTTTTAAATTTCCTTAATAAACTTTTTTAAAAAAAATTTAAATTTCTTTTAAACCGTTTTAAAAGGGGAAAAGTCAAGGGAAACCCTTTTTAAGTCCGGGTTTGGGTTTCCCTTTAAAATAAAAAAGGGCCTTTTTTAAAAAAAAAATTTTTTCCCTGAAATTTTAAAAACCCTCCAAAAAATTTAAATTCCAAACCCCCGGGGGGGGGAAAAACCAAAAACCCCTAGCCGGCCCCTTTTAAACAAAGCCCCAAAAGAAAAAGGCCCTTTTTTGGGGGAAATGCTTTTTAAAAAATTTAAATTTGGGTTTTAAAATGTTTACTTTAAAGGGTTAAAGAATTTTTTTAAGTTTTTCTTTTTTACCCCCAACCTTTTAAGCCCCCGTAAAATAAAAAGGGGGCCCGGTTTTATTGCCTTCGGGACCATGCCCCAAATTTTTTTTTTAAAAACCTTTTAAAAAAAATCCCCCTTTTTTTAAAAAAATTTTTTTTAAAAGTTTTTTAAAAATTGCCCAAAGTAAATTTCCCTTTTTGGGGGGATCCTATTTAACCAAAAACCCCGGGGGGGGGGAAATAAAATTTTCCCTTTACCCCAATTTCCCAAAACGCATGGGCCAAATAAAAAAAAAGCCCCAGTTTTAAAAATCTTTAAATTTCCATTAAATTTCAATAAAATTTTAAATAATTAATGTCTCGAGTTGTAAATCGTGTTTCAATGCTGATAATTGTCACAATAAATTCACATTTTGAGGCTGAAACGATGTAACCACGTGAACAAGTCAGAGAGAGCACATTTCTATTCTACTGGATGCCATGTCACACTTTCCATCATACCATGGCTATAATATTAACTCCCGAGTTGAATCGGTCAACACATTGAAATGTCAAAAGTAATACATTTTAGCTGATATCCGTATTGTAAGCCACTAACACGTCAAGAAAAGAAGTTTCTTTGTCTCTCGGTTCAGTGTCCACACTTTCCACATAAGCACTGCCAATAAATAATACGTCTCGAGTTTGTAAAACGTGTCTTCAAGCACTGAAATTGTACTAAAGTATTCTACATTTTAGGGCTGATATCGCTATGTAATGCCACAGTAACATCCAAGAGTGAAGAACAGTTTACTATGTCCTCTGGATGTCCGTGTCCATTTCCATCTAACGTAACATGCCTAAATAAATAAATTAATAGTCTCCCGAGTTTGTAAAATCGTCTTCAAAGCAACATGAAATTTTCACAAGTAAATTCTAATTTTGAGGGCTGGATTGCGTATTGTAAGCCACACGTGAACACGTCAAGGAGAGAGAGCAGTTTACTTATGTCCTCTCTGGATGTCCAGTGTCCACTTCATTCATGCTATATCTAACACTAAATAAATAAATAGTCCCGTTTGTAAAACTTGTCTTCAAATGCAAATTGAAATTGTCACAATAAGTAATTCGCGTTTAATGCCACACTGAACCGTCTAGAGGAAGCACAGTTGACTTATGTCTTTGGAGTCCAGTGTCCACACTGTCTCCATGATACCACTGCCACAATTTCATTCATACCCTGAGTTAAAAATTACTTCAAATGCACATAATTGTCACAAGAAATCGTTTTATGCTGGATACGTGAAATTGTCACAGTAAAACGTTCAGATTGAGGAGCTGGATATCTATGTCCCCTGGAGTCCAGGTCCACACTTTCCATCAGAACCATGCTTATAATAAATTTCTCCCGAGTTTGTAAATCGTTTCACATCAACATCGAAATTGTCTAAAAGTAAATTCTACATTTTGAGGGCTGGATTCGAGTTTGTAAACACGTTACAAAGCAAGATGAATGTCACAAGTTAACTTATCTCTTGGATGTCCAGTGTCCACATTTACACATAACGCACTGCCTAAATAAATAATAAGTCTCCAGTTTGTAAAATCGTTCTTCAATCCATGTTGTCACAAATTTCATCTAACGAATTGTATGAAATAACAATTTAGTCCCGAGTCGTTAAACTCTTCAAAGCAAGCATTGAACTTTCACAAATTAATTTAGTGGAACTTTCATTAGCCCAAGTTTAAATGTCAAAGAAATTAATGTCCAGTTTATTAATCTCTTATGGATTGATGTCCACACTGTAATCAACGTCAGTGCTAATAATAATTAATGTCTCCGAGTTCGTAAAGTGTCAATTCACATTGAATGTCATAAATGTACATTCCATTTGTGATACGCTCAATGAACTAATAGTACACGATTCAAGTGGTTAATGACTGATTTTCCAATAGTTCCACTTTGCATCATACGTCTAAATGAAAAAATTACATGCTCCGAGTTTGTAAAACGTGCTTAAGCAACGAGAATTGTCAAATGTAAATTTGAATTTTCAGTGTGAATTCCGTATTGTAAGCCATAAAACTACAAGGTCCAGTTTAATTGCTTATCCCTTGAGATGTCCAGTGTCCCACTTTCATATTAACGCTGCCTAAATAAATAAAAGAATCTCCGATTTGAAAATGTGTCTCAAATGCACATTGAAATGTCCAAAGTAAATTTCTTTTAGTGCTGGTATACGTTTTGCCACATAAAACGTCAAGAGAGTAACAGTTTACATGTATTGTCCTCTCTGATTTCCAATGTCCAAATAAATTTCCATTAGTGCTATGCCGAATTGATAATAATGTCACCAGTGTAAAATCGTTTAATTCATCCTGATTGTACCAAGTAAATTTACATTTGAGGCGCTAAATATACTTAATGTAGCCAAGTACCATTTCAAAGGCTAAAAACATTATATGTCATCGGTGTCAATGTCATTTCATCATACGCTTAAGCCAAATAAATAAATTAATGCTGCCGTTTGTAACTTCTTCAAATGCAACACATTTAAGCTCCTAAAATAAATACATTTCATGCCGAATCTAATAAATCTAAATCGAATGCAGAAAACAGTTACTTATGTGCGGTATGTCATTGTCACACTATCTACGCACTGCTAAATAGATAAAGTAAGTCCCACAGTTTAAATCGTGTCTTCAAATGCAATTAATGTCACAATAAATTCTACTTCTGAGTGCTGGATTCGAATAATCACACTAACTACGAGTTTGAGTAAATGCAAATGTTAAAAATGTCTCATTATGCCAGTACACCTTTTATCATAACATCGTAAATTAAGCAAATTAATATGCTCCAGTTGACATCGTGTTCATATCACTGAATTACAAAATTCACATTTGAGCTGATAAATCGTATGTAACCATCTTGTAAACGTCCAAAGCAATAAATTTAGTTATTCCTCTTGGCTGGAATGTTGAGCACATCTCACAACGTCATGGCAGTACAATTTAATAGCCTCCCGATTTAAATCGTTCTTCAAATGCACTCTAAATTGTCACAATATTAATTCTAATTTTTAGAGTTTGGAAAATCGTTGTAAGCCACACTAAATCGCAAGGAAGAGTGCATAGTTTACTGTCGTCTCTGGATGTCCAGGGTCCACACTTTCCATCATAACGCACTGCCTAAATAAATAAATTAACTGTCTCCCGAGTTTGTAAAATCGTGTCTCAAATGCAACATTGAAATTGTCACAAAGTAAATTCTACATTTTTGAGGGCTGGATATCGCGTATGTAAGCCACACGTGAACAACGTCAAGGAGAGAGAAGCACAGTTTACTTATGTCCTCTCTGGATGTCAGTGTCCACACTTTCCAATCATAACGCACTGCCTAAATAAATAAATTAACTGTCTCCCGAGTTTGTAAAATCGTGTCTTCAAATGCAACATTGAAATTGTCACAAAGTAATTCTACATTTTGAGGGTGGATATCGCGTATTTGTAAGCCACACGTGAACAACGCGTCAAGAGAGAGAGCACAGTTTACTTATGTCCTCTTGGATGTCCAGTGTCCACACTTTCCATCAAACGCACTGCCTAAATAAAAAATTAATAGTCTCCCGAGTTTGTAAAATCGTGTCTTCAAATGCAACATTGAAATTGTCACAAAGTAAATTCTAATTTTGAGTGCTGGATATCGCGTATTGTAAGCCACCGTGAACAACGCGTCAAGGAGAGAGAGCACAGTTTACTTATGTCCTCTCTGGATGTCCATGTCCACACTTTACCATCATAAGCACTGCCTAATAATAAATTAACTGTCTCCCGAGTTTGTAAAATCGTGCTTCAAATGCAACATTGAATTGTCACAAAGTAATTCTACATTTGAGTGCTGGATATCGCGTATTGTAAGCCACACGTGAACAACGTCAAGGAGAGAGAGCACAGTTTACGTATGTCCTCTGGATGTCCAGTGTCCACACTTCCATCATAACGCACTGCCTAATAAATAATTAACTGTCTCCCGAGTTTGTAAAATCGTGGCTTCAATGCAACATTGAAATTGTCACAAAGTAAATTACATTTTGATTGGATATCGCGTATTGTAAAGCCACACAGTGAACAACGTCAGGAGAGAGAGCACAGTTTACGTATGTCCTTCTGGATGTCCAGTGTCCACAACTTTCCATCATAACGCATTTCCTAATAAATAATTACTGTCTCCCGAGTTTGTAAATCGTGCTTCAAATGCAACATTGAATTGTCACAAAGTAAATTCTCTTTTGAGGGCTGGATTTTCCGTATTGTAAGCACACGTGAACACGTCAAGGAGGATAGCACAGTTTACTTTGTATCTACGGTAAGTCCAGTGGTCACACTTTCCATCGTAACGCCTGCCTAAATAAACAATTAATAGTCTACCGAGTTGTAAAATCGTTTCAAATGCAACATTGAAAATTGTCAGTAAATCTACATTTAATGGCTGGATATCGCGTATTTTAAGCCCGGAACACTTTGAAGCACACGTGAAAGAGAGGAGCACAAGTTTCTTATGTCCTCTCTGGATGTCCAGTGTCCATCATCTACCTTCCATAACGCACTGCCTAAATAAATTAATAAGTCTCCCGAGTTTGTAAAATCGTGTCTTCAAATGCAACATTGAAATTGTCACAAAGTAAATTCTACATTTTGAGGGCTGGATATCGCGTATTGTAAGCCACACGGTGAACAACGTCAAGGACTAGAGCACAGTTTACTTATTCCTCTCTGGATGTCCAGTGTCCACCAATTCACATCATAGCACTGCCTAAATAAATAATTAATAGCTCCGAGTTTGTAAATCGTGCTTCAAATTGCAACATTGAAATTTCACATAGTAATTGTACATTTGAGGGCTGATATCGCGATAAGTAAGCCACACGTGAACACGTCAAGAGGAGAGCACAGTTTACTTATGTCCTTCTCTGGATGTCTCATTCACACTTTCCAATAAATACGCACTGCTAAATAATAATTAAATATCTCCCGAGTTTGCTATAATCGTGCTTCAAATGCAACATTGAATTGTCACAAAGTAAATTCTACATTTTAGTGCTGGATATCGCGAAAATTGTAAGCCACACGTGTCACAACGGGCCCAAGGACGAAGCTACAGTTTACTTATGCCTCTCTGGATGTCCAGTGTTCCCACTTTCATCATACGCATGCTAAATAAATAAATTAACTGTCTCCCGAGTTTGTAAATCGTGGTCTTCGAAAGCAACGAATTCACAAAGTAAATACACATTTTGAGGCTGATATCGCGTATTGTAAGCCACACGTGAACACACTCCAAGAAAAGAAGTTCACGTTTGAAATGTCCTTCTCCTTGAATGTCCAGTGTCCACACTTTCCATATAACGCACTGCCTAAATAAATAATTAACAGTCTCACGGAGTTTGTAAATGTGGCTTCAATGCAACATTGGAATTGTCACAAAGTAAATTCTACATTTGAGGGCTGAATATCGCGTAATATGTAAGCCACACGTGAACAACGTCAAGAGAGAGAGAAATTTACTATGTCCTCTTTGATGTCCTGTTCCAACTTTCCATCATAACGCACTGCCTAAATAATAAATTGAAAGTCTCCCAGTTTGTAATATCGTGGCTTCAATGCAACTTGAAATTGTCCACAAAGTAATTCCCTACATTATTGAATGGCGTTGAAAATTGGTAAGCCAAACAAAAGTTAAAAACGTCTAAGGGATGAGAGCACAGTTTAGTTAGCCTCTCTGGAGTAGGTCCACTTACTTTCCATATGCCATGCACTTAAAATAAATAAATAAATAATCTCCCGAGTTTGTAAACGGTGCTTCAAATGCAACATTGAAATTGTACAAAGTAAATTCTACATTTTGAGGGCTGGATATCGAAGTTGTAAGCCACACGTGAACAACGTCAAGGAGAGAGACCAGTTTACTTATGTCCTCTCTGGATGTCCAGTGTCCACACTTTCCATCATAACGCACTGCCTAAATAAAATAAATTAATAGTCTCCCGAGTTTGTAAAATCGTGGCTTCAAATGCAACATTGAAATTGTCACAAAGTAAATTCTACATTTTGAGGGCTGGATATCGCGTATTGTAAGCCACACGGAACAACGTCAAGGAGAGAGCACAGCTTTATTATGTCCTCTCTGTGTCCAGATGTCCACACTTTCCATCAATAAGCACTGCCTAATAAATGAAATTAATTGTCTCCCGAGTTTGTAAAATCGTGCTTCAAATGCAACATTGAAATTTGTCACAAAGTAATTCTACATTTTGAGGGCTGGAATATCGCGATTGTAGAGCCACACTTTGACAACGTCAAGGAGAGCAGGCCACACTTTCCATATCGTACTGCCTCATCGATCCAGTGTCAACACTTTCCATCATAACGCAACTGCCTAAATAATGAAATTAAATGTCTCCCGAGTTTTAAACTGTGGCTTCAAATGCACATTGAATTGTCACACAAAGTAAATTCTACATTTTGAGGGCTGATATCCGCGTATTGTAAGCCACACGTGAACAACGTCAAGGAGAGAGAGCCACAGTTTACTTATGTCCTCTCTGGATGTCCAGTGTCCACACTTTCCCATCATAACGCACTGCCTAAATAAATAAATAAATTAACAGTCTCCCGAGTTTGTAAAATCGTGGCTTCAAATGCAACATTGAAATTGTCACAAAGTAAATTCTACATTTTGAGGGCTGGATATCGCGAATTGTAAGCCACACGTGAACAACGTCAAGGAGAGAGAGCACAGTTTACTTATGTCCTCTCTGGATGTCCGAGTGTCCACACTTTCCATCATAACGCACTGCCTAAATAAAAAATTAACAGTCTCCCGAGTTTGTAAAATCGTGGCTTCAAATGCAACATTGAAATTGTCACAAAGTAAATTCTACATTTTGAGGGCTGGATATCGCGTATTGTAAGCCACACGTGAACAACGTCAAGGAGAGAGAGCACAGTTTACTTATGTCCTCTCTGGATGTCCAGTGTCCACACTTTCCATCATAACGCACTGCCTAAATAAATAAATTAACAGTCTCCCGAGTTTGTAAAATCGTGGCTTCAAATGCAACATTGAAATTGTCACAAAGTAAATTCTACATTTTGAGGGCTGGATATCGCGTATTGTAAGCCACACGTGAACAACGTCAAGGAGAGAGAGCACAGTTTACGTATGTCCTCTCTGGATGTCCAGTGTCCCACACTTTCCATCATATCGCACTGCCTATATAACTAAAATTAACAGTCTCCCGAGTTTGTAAAATCGTGGCTTCAAATGCAACATTGAAATTGTCACAAAGTAAATTCTACATTTTGAGGGCTGGATATCGCGTATTGTAAGCCACACGTGAACAACGTCAAGGAGAGAGAGCACAGTTTACGTATGTCCTCTCTGGATGTCCAGTGTCCACACTTTCCATCATAACGCACTGCCTAAATAAATAAATTAACAGTCTCCCGAGTTTGTAAAATCGTGGCTTCAAATGCAACATTGAAATTGTCACAAAGTAAATTCTACATTTTGAGGGCTGGATATAGTAAGCCACACGTGAACAACGTCAAGGAGAGCACTGTTTATCACCAAATTTAAAAAAAAATGTGTTATAAGCCTATATTTTTTGTTTTGTCAAAATATTTAAATGGTTTTGTTTATTCACTACACATATGACATTTCAACTTCACATCACGAGATGTCCAACTGCATAATTTGTTTAATTTCCAGCTTATGATGTGTGTAACTGCACACATCCCATGGTATGGCTAAACCTCCCTTGGTTTCTAGGAGCACATCGTCGCGATCCATCTTGTCGTTCCATCTAAATTCTAAAGTTTCGCTAAACCAAAATCCTTCGACATACACGTATGAGCAAACACTTCCTTGATAACCACATTATTATACGAACATCGATCCATTGTTGGCTATCTCGTCCAGTCCAGCCACTCCGACCTTACCGTGACCTCGTGGCCCTTGCAGACCGGAGAGACCCACCTCTTAATCCACTTTTCCGGCGACGACGTTGACCCCGAACACGAAGATATATGTCCGATATCGCCAAATGATGGACGACGCCGAACCATTGAACTCCAAGTAGAAATTCAATTGTATTCAAATTTACAATTCAGAAGCTTGAATTCACTCTCGCGCGTGGCCGTCGTCTGGGCCAAACTGTGTCTGGTATGTGTGACGCACGTGCGCGTAGCTGGAATAATAAATATATATTTAAATATATACATCTTCAGAATATAGATTCAGGATTTTCACATTGCTTCCGAATTATAAATAATCCATTTGTTTTATTTTTGTATAAAAATATAAATGTGTTTGTTAAAGATGAAACTAATTCCATGTTCATAGTGGGCATTGGGTCTAAGTGTAGCATAATTTTAGTTTGTTGAAATGAATACAGCAAGGGGCTCTGTAAAACAAATGCCATGCTACCGCATCACACTTAATTGATGTAGCAGCACTCTCACATGAAACCAATGAACTGAAATGAAGGACAAACAATACAGAATTGTCTACCAACAAAGTAGAACATTGCGAACTTATAGGAATCAAAAAGTTAAGACTTTCAAAATTTAACTTATGTAGTTCCCATGGTCGCGACTTTTTAATTTCTATAACTTTGTATTATTTTAGTTTGTGGATGTTATTTAGAACCTAGACAACCTATGGCCTGCCATTCACTTTTATTAGTTTGTTTAATTGTTGTTGTATTTATTTAAAAGTTAATTGAACTTTTACACTCCTCTTAGGTATAGGAAATTATCTTTATTACGTAGCAATATTTCGGAAAGTTTCACTCTCCTTCGACTGGCTGACATTATTTACAAAGATCAAACATCTGACAAAGAACAACCATCTATGTGGATGAATAATATCAAGAATATTTACCCATGCGTGCGTTTAGGGGGTGGGGTCAGCAATCGGCAATCCAAACTGAAAGTTTCAGTCCAAGATTTTGATGAGTTAAGTCCTCTTAAACACCCCTTAAACATTTCCCTCACAATTGCCTTGACACAGATAACACTGTAAAAAAAAACTATATTTAGCCACCATGCTGAAGAGGGACACATGTGATGAAACTGATGTGTTCCCTACAGCGGGTATCCTCAATTTTTTTTAACTTAAGCTTTAATTATTGTTTAAATTTAAAACATCTTCTTTAAATAAATCGGCATTGGGCTTAACCCGGAGTGTAATACCCAATTCTGAGATTCGGTAATGCGAGCATGCCACAGTAGGAAAATATTTTCATTTTCTTTGATAAACTCACGGTGGGCTAAAACCTAGTCTCTCCATGAAGCAGACATACAACATTATGCACAGCTCTGTACGAATACACTTTGAGCTAGAGTTGCCATTCAACGATAGCTAAGAACATTCCCATGAATCAAATCGTTATCACTGCAACTTGCAATACATTTGGCTCAGGCTTGCTGGCACGTACTTGTTCTTGTTTCTTCAGGAGATGCATTTGCATTAGATTACCGAAAACAATGTCAGAGATGCAATGCCAAAGTTCTAATCGCACATGCAGTGTAGACTGTAGAACGTCCCCGCGAGGTACACGGTTTTGCTCTGTACGAAACATGCGGAGAAGAGAAAAAATTAATATGTTGCATAGGAATTAAGCGAAGGAAATGCGCGCTGTAGTTTATTGCTTCAATTTACCCAACCCTATTACATATGTAAATTTAAATTAAATTCACTGCTCGCCGTCAACAACCATAAAGTACTCTGTGCTCGACCGCGCTCTGTAAGGCACACTTTGTACAACCTCGTATTGCATCTGTCTCTATAATTGCATCGCGATGCACGCGCACCCTAGGGGGATTGCGCATTCTGAGCCACCTGGGATAGCCTTAGCGCATTCTGAGCCACCTGGGATAGCCTTAGTATCCACCTTGTCTCCCATTGGTTGTTAGTTGGTCATGTTGTGCATCCCTTTGGTAGCCTTCAAGTACATATTCGTCTTGTAGTTCTTTGTTTCCAAGTTTTGTTTTTGACTTACCTAAGCTCCAAAAGCCAGAAGAAAGGCAAAGCACGCTTTCGGATCAGCTGAAATCTACACAATAATGTGTTAAAATTTTGTTTTTTGTTTGTTTGTTTTTTGTTTATTTATTTATCCATAACAGAACAAATTTCCAGAGATACATGGATTTGATAAAGAGTAATGTACCCCTAGCGATTAACAATGATGAGATATTATACTGTAATACAGGACACCTTATCAATGAAATCTTGTAACATAAAATGTTAAAATTTAACAGTTCAAATAATTAAGATCAAACTAAATTTATCGAAACTAAATTATACATAATACAGTGATGACATCTATTCTTATTCTAGTTACGAAAATAAGATAACTTAATTTTATCGGTATTTACAGTGCATTATATTGTATCAGTAATGTTTGTTGTTATAGTGTGTGGGTGAGCGGTTTTATGTTTGTTTGCAATTTGTTTACAGTGTTTTAGTATGAACAGTTACATTGCAGATGCATGCATGATGATAAACAATTTATTTACAAAGTTTGAAAGCACTTTTTCTTGGTTTGTGCAATGGTGTCAGCAAATAAGTCCAGGTTAATTCCATTATGAGATTTGGATACCTTGTTATAACTGTCTGAACACGGATAACCACAGAGTTTTTGTGTAGATCTATTCTAGATTTTGATGTGTAGAAGAGGTTAGTGTGGCGTGGACGCCTACTAGGGGTATTGAAAGAATCAACTCTAGCAAACCAGGACAGTCTATTTCGTTTCTCACTAGCCTTTGAAGAAATATAATATCCGAAGTCAACCGTCTGGATTCTAGTGACTGCAACTTAATTGTTTTTACAGTGGTTTGGGTAATCTTTCCTGTGATAGTCACACCTTGTCTAGTACAGAACCACTCAGTGGCGGCTTGAACCCCTGAAAACCCGCGGGGCCAACTTTATAGTATTACACCCACCCACGCATGGTCGCCCGCAGGAATTTTGGCTGGGTGGGTAAAAGCTACGGCTTGTAGTTTCGTCGGACAAGCACGGGGGGTTTGGGGGGCGGAGCCCCCCAACAATAGCGCCGCAGGCGAAATTTTTGAAAATCAGGTTTTTTAGAATGCGTTTGGTGGTTTTTGGAAAAAAGTGGGCTGAATACAATACCAAAATTATGCAATTTTTGTGCAGTCGATACTCGAAACTAGAAAACCACCAAAAGGAAACCTTCAAAATATTCCCCCCCCCCCCCCATTTTTTTGTCCTTTAGTCAAAAGCTACAGTTTCTCAACATTGAGATGGGCGGTTATTAGCTTTTTTTGTCCACTGAGATAGGGCTAATCTGACTTTCCCTTACCTCGCTTTTGCAAGCCTTTTATAGTGACGGTCAAAACTCGCATTAATCCATGGAGTGGTATTCTTTTCAAAACTCAAGACGAACGACGGTCAAAATAAAACAATAGCGCCGCAGGCGAAAAATTTTTATATACATGTTTTTAGAGTGCATTTGGTGTGTTTTAGAAAAAAGGAGTGGGCTAAATGCAACATCAAATTAATGTAGTTTTTGTGCAGTCGAATTGACATTACCAGGATATTTAGGCGACGTGTGTACCCTTCTCAATTTTTAATATTAATTTATATAAAAATGCAACGAATATTCTAATTCACAACTTAACTATTCTAAAATAAAAGATTTATTTTTATAATAGAGTGGAGTTGATTAACCTGAATATTTATTTTATTTCATTGGAGATAGCAATAGTTGGATATGTCCTTGATTTTCTATTATAGTTAGCTTAAGGCGCCTTACAATAATGTTATTTATATTTTTAGGTGTGTTGTTATTTTCTATTTTTTAATGTATTTAATTATTTTAATTTAAATTGTCTTACCACAGCACTAACACAAATCAGTGTATACACTTTTTCCTGTTCTACGCAAGTAATATAATATATAGGTGCCCCCCTCCCCCACCCCTACCCCTTGCGGACACCCATACCAACGGGGCACCACTGGTAGTAGTGGTTATAAAAAAAAATATTAGACTCTGATGGTACCGCGCGTTTGGGAGACCTTGTTCTTTTTCAGTTTATTTGTCACGATCTTTTGAGCGCGCATTTTAAAACCATCACAATTACATTCCCATTTGACACGGGTATTGGCTTGTTCGGGAAGTTTTCATCATATAGGCATGATACTATTTCTTTTATAGCTCATATTTATATAGCAAACACTCAATGATTAATTGGCCTACTTACGTCCACCCCCCACCCTCCACCCCATACACCCTGAGCTGACCACCCACCCACCTATTTCCCGCGGGGCCATGGCCCCGAATTTGTATGGTCGGGCCGCCACTGGAACCACTTTATTAACGGTTTTAACGGGCGGTGCAAGATGGCGGAAAGTGATAGTAAAGGCGACGAATATAAGACAATAAAAGAGTTAAATGTACAAGAACTACGTAGTGAATAGAAAAGAGGGGTGAAGATAAGTCGGGTAATAAAAGTGTTCTGATAGAAAAATTGAAAACTATCCCAAACCGATGAAGGAGAGGACTTCGATAAGTATTTGTTTGACATGAGAAAAGGAGGCCTAGGCCTAAACCCGTCGGAATGTAAAAAGGTTAGTGCGTGGGAAAGAGTGGTAAAAGCTAGTGAAGGAGAAATAGAAATGGCAAGGAAAAATTAGTTTGTGAAATGGAAAAGAGAATGAAAATGGAAGAAGAAAAAGGTAATCGATTTATCCTAGAGATAGAAGAGCTAAAAAAAGAAAATTAATGAAAAACTCAGAGATAGAAAGAAAACGGAAGTTCGAGACTGGCCGCCAGATTGCAGAAGTGACAGGGGATGTCTAATATGACATCGTGCCGACTTGGCTAACCTTTCCCCTCTCTGTCTAGCGTGGCGCGCGCACCATGCTAACCCGTCTCAGTATGCGCGCGCATCACATAATGTCTGCCGCTCAGTTCAAAGAAATAGTTAACCTTATTGACTGAGGAAAATAAAATAAAAAAACCTTCAAAACCTTAACGTTTCTATTTAAAATATAAATTACTTTTACCCGGAAAGGATTTCTATTAACTATTATTTAAAAATAAACAAAAAATACCTTCTAAATCTTTAACATTTCTATTAAAAAAAAAAAAACTTTGTTGGGGGTTTGAACCAGCGCAGAGCGAACCCTACCTTAGCAATCCCATCTGTTACCACCCTGCTACTGCGCACTGTGTTCGTCGTCCGCGTATAAACGTATATAGTGGCATCGCAAGCGAACCGTGAGCGCGCGGTGGTGGGGGAAGGTTAGCAAAGTCGGCCTTTAGATTCAACCGGGGATGTCGAGGGAGCGGCTAGTGGTAACCAACACCACCGGCAGGGAGCAGACCAAGGCCAAGCTGCAGCTGTTACGAGGAACTCCCACAACAGTGGTATGTCGGCCACGCCTCCCTGCATGACGTTCACTGACGCTGTCATGAGTGGGCCCTAACCTCCCCAACACCTGCAGCCACTTCCAGATCCAGCGATAGGACCAAAGGTCAGAAATATAGGCCAAACATACAAACAAACAATTGTGATAACGCCTAAAAAAAAATCTCAAAATAGCTTCCAAACCAAAAAAATCATCAAACAAAAAAGTAGATCCTTCAAACATAAAAATTGGAGTCAACAAAATGCGAGCATCTCAGGAAGGTGGAATAATAATTGAGTGCGAAAGTGAAGGGGATAGTGAAAAATTAAAAATGAGTGCCACACAAGAACTAGGAGAAGATTATGTAGTTAAAAGCACAAAAAAGAAGAAACCAAGAATGCTAATACATGCAGTAGACGAGGAAGACATTGATAATGAAGAAATGATAAGAAAAATTATTTCGCAAAATAGACTAAACGACAAAGACGACAACTTCCACATGAAAGTGATTTATAAAAAAAAAGTGGGTCATATGCTAACAAACGTGGTCATTGAAGTAGATTTAAAAACAAGAAATACCTTGATGAGTGACAGAAAAAATTAATATGGGATGGAAAAGATGTGACGTCGAGGACTATGTTCACATAATAAAGTGCCTAAAGTGCCAAGGTTTGGGTCATTACGCGTATGATTGTAAAATAGTGTACCCTGTTCCTACTGTGCTGGTCAACACACTTACCAGCAGTGTTGTGCTGAGCATGTAAACTGTGCGAATTGTATCCAAGCAAACAAAAGATATAATATAAATATAAACACAACACACACTGCGTATGATAAAGACTGTGCTTCCCTGATATGGATTCACAAAAAACCAGATGAATAAAGTAGATTATAATAGCTTTGCGTAGCAATCAAAAACGATGGGCTTATAATGTATTTAAACATTCAAAGTCTTATAAAAAACAAAGATGAACTTAGTCAAATGATGTTACGCTACAAACCATTAATCGTATGTTTGTCAGAAACTAGAGTCACGGAAGATTTTAACCATAGTGAAATTCATATAAACGGATACAACACATTAGATGCGATTCGATAAGCCGAAGAACAGGAGGTGTTATTATGTACATAGACTCTAAAATTAAATATAAAGTGGTAAATCGCTATAGTGTTAACCCAAACTATTGGTGCCTAATTATTAAAGTAACAAGTGGAAACAAGACAATCAAGAACCTAACTATAGCTTGTATATATCATTCCCCTAGTTCAGCAAACAATGTATTCTTAGATTTCTTCGAGGAAATCTGTGATGACCTCCAATCAGCGAAGGGCCAAGTGCTAATAACTGGAGATTTTAATATAGATCTTCTCAAACAAGGGACGTATAGTGATAGACTTCGACAAAGCATTTTAATTCATGGACTAAAACAATGTAATACCTCCCCAACTAGAATAACGGATTCAAGTAGAACTCTGATAGATCTCATTATATCAAATAACCATAATCTAATAACAAATACATTAACTCAACCTTGTATCACAGATCATGAAATATTAACAGTTAACCTAGATCTAAAACAATACCTTCAAAAAGATGAAAAAACATACAGAGAAGAAAATTTACCGATGACTCTAAACATAATTTAAATACATATTTACTTGAACAGGACTGGTTATACAATGTGACTGATGTGAACCAAGTTGCTAATAATTTTGTAAATAATATGGTAAATGGTCTCAATGAAATGGTACCCGTAAAAACGGTAAAAGTTCCTAGTATAAATATAGATAATCCATGTTTAACGAGGCAGTGTTAAATGCCCCAAAAAATAGGGATGATAGTTATAAGAAAGCCAAATATACAAAAAGTGTAAGCGACTGGTCTGAATATAAAAAGTTACGAAATGTTTTTACCTCAGTCATGAGACAAGAAAAAAGTAAATATTATGAAGAGATAATAGATAAATGTAAATATGACACAAGTAAAATGTGGAAAAATATTTAAAAAATTGTAAATAGTAATACAAACAACTGTAATTCTATTGTTAAAAGTATACAGTTTGAAAAGTCTGAAGCACCATTTGTTAATGAGGCAACGAGTTTTAATTCATATTTTGTAAATAGTGTAGATAAAATAATAACAGGTATTGGAAATGTGGACAGTGACTGTAATATAGATATAGAGATGATGCCACAAAAAACCCAAAGTGCGATGAAGCAATTAGTATCTTTAAATATACATGAACTTAAGAAAATAGTTATGGGATTAAGTACAAAGAAAGGCACCGAAGAAGGGATATCGACAGAAGTTTTAAAAGAAACATTTTCAACAGTGGGATTCGGACTCCTGCATGTAATTAATACGTCACTGGAAACTGGAACATTTCCAGATCAATGGAAGATCTCTACAGTGATACCGGTCCAGAAAATCAATAATTCTCATGTCTGTAGTGATTATCGTCCTATTAATTTATTACCAATCTATGAAAAAGTATTAGAAATTGTTGTTCACAAACAACTATTGACATATTGTGAAGAAAACAACATATTTCACTCGAACCAATCTGGGTTCCGAGGCAACCATTCGTGTGAAACGGCTCTTCAATTAGTAATTAACAAGTGGTTGAATGACAGGGACAAGAAAAAACACACTATTATAGCATTTTTAGATTTTAAAAGAGCGTTTGAAACAATAAACAGGAAACGACTAATAAATAAACTAAATCATTACGGCATTGAAGACTCAGCACTCAAATGGTTTAAAAGTTATTTAGAAAATCGAAAACAAAAAAACTTCATTTAATGGTAAATCGTCGGAGAAAATAAACAATGAAAATGGTGTACTCAGGGTTCAGTCCTTGGCCCATTATTGTTCATTATTTATATCAATGATATCTGTAATAGTGTAGACATATTTATAAACCTGTTTGCTGACGATACAATAATCTCATTTTCATGTTATAATTTAGAAGATTTAGTTACTGTTTTAAACCGCGAATTATCAAAACTGTTTAGGTGGCTGACTGTAAATAAACTCATGCTGAATACTGCCAAATCGAAATGCATGATTATTGTAGGTAATAAAAATGAACGCTATGATCAACAAAATATGGCTAATGTAACTATAAATGGCGAGACTATTGGCATAGTTGATGAAATGAAATACTTGGGTGTAATTTTAGACAATAAGCTAACTTTCTCTAACCATATAGCATATATAAGAAAAAAAATAAGTAAAAAAATAGGATTTCTAACTAGAATTGGCAAACACTTATCATCATGGTCACTGGAACTTGTATATAAAACCATAATCCAACCCCACTTTGATTACTGTAGTACGGTCATGTATGGGATCAAGGAGGCTGACAATCAGCCTTACAGTATTTACAAAATAAAGGTATGAGAGTGATACTAAAGTGTAATAGATACACTCAGATTGAGTTGATGCTGGAAGTTCTAAAATGGATGTGTGTACGTAAACGACTAGAATATAATACATTAATTTTTGTGTACAAACTGAAAAACAATAATTTACCGGTTTATTTTTCAAATTTCATGTTGTATAATAATGATGTACATAATTACGACACTAGAAACAAAGATAATTTTAATCTAGGACACAAAGGCCATAAAATGTATAAATAACCTGTCGTTGTTCAAACGTAAATGTACTAAATATATTTTAAGTATGGGCCCATGTAGTGAGTGGGTAGCAATATATTGAATAATATAATTGATGTAATGTATCTAACAATGTATACAATAGCATTATGCTAAATAAACAATGCTTACTTACCCTTTCTTACCGTTGTTGCAGCCTCTCTACACTTTGAATTTTGGTTACATGGTAAGGAGACCAGATAACACTGCCATAGTCTACAAATCGGCCTTACAAGAGCGAGGTACAAACAACGAATGGTGTGAAGAGAGAATTTCTCGGGGGCACGATCGCCTTAGGAAACCTAGCAATCGAAATGCTTTACCCAGCATAGTTTTTGTAGTGTCTATCGAATGACAGGTCCGAGGAGATAGTGACACCCAAGTCTTTCACATTGTCCACCCTTTCATGTAATTGCACCAATATTGTAAGTAGACTGTATTATATTTTTTTTGTTTGAGAATGTTATTGTTAAGCATTTTGACAAATTTAAATACATTTTCCAGGCATCGCACCAGCTGTTAAACCGTTCAAAGTCTTGTTGTAATTTAAGGCAATCTTGCAGACATTTTAGGGGGTAGAATAATTTGCGTCGTCAGCGTACATAATAATGAAAACAATCCTGAGGCATGATGTAATATTACATAAAAACACGTTGAAAAACAGGGGTCCAAAATCCTAATATTGAACCTTGGGGGACCCCAGAGGTTACACTTTAAGGTTTAGAAGAGGTGCCCCCCAAACGACAGATTGCTTTCTATTATGTAAGTAGCTAGTTAGTAATTTAATCATTTGACCAGATACCCCAAGCTTTTGTAGTTTAAAAATTAATAGTTGGTGATTGACGCAGTCGAAAGCCTTTGAAAAGTCAGTGTATATTGCATCTACTTGTACAGAGTTGTTAATATTCTCAGCAATTGCATTAGTAAATACGGCAAGATTAGAAGTTGTGGATCTCTTGGGCATAAACCCGTGCTGTGATGGGGGAATGCTGTGCTGTACATGACTAAGTAGATGAGCATACACAAATTTCTCAAAAACCTTCGAAAATATTGATAGTAGTGATATCGGCCTGTAGTTGGTAATAGCTGTCTTGTCTCCACCCTTGTGGACTGGAGTGACGTACGCGTGCTTCCACCTGCTGGGATACGCCCCTCTTGCAGCATGCGGTTGTAGAGTAAAGGGGCAGTGGCACGGCTAACACGTCGGCACACGCTTTGATAATAAACACTGGGATGTTGTCGGGTCCTGGCGATTTGCCTGTTACAAGGCTCTTTAATTTTTTAGTGATATCTTGCTTTGATATAGAAAAGTTACTTATGTAGTCTGATGCCTTAGAGTTATCGTTAAAGTGTGGAAGTTCGTTGTCGGGTATCACGTCGTTCGGTTGAAATGAAGATTTGAAAAAGTCTGAGAACATTTCACAACAATCAGATACATTAGCCGCTGTTGTGTCATTGTACCTCATGTCTAACGGAATTCGTCTAGTTCTAGATTTTGAATGGATGTAGCTCCAGAAACGTTTAGGGGACGAGCGAAGTGACGCCTCCACGTCTTGCATGTATAGGTTGTACTTTTGTGCTTGCAGTTTTTTAAAGTCACGTCTTAATGTACTAAACTCAATGTACTCACATCGCAGGCCTGACTTTTTCCACCTCCTGTGCGCTCTTACCTTTGCATTGAGACAGTCAATTACGTCAGGTCATACCAGTGTGGGTACTTGGTCGGGTTGACGCTGATTTCAGGCACAGTCTCGCCGATTGTTTTCAGAAGGAGATCGTAAAACGTTGTGCAGCAGTCTTCAACACTTCCACCACGCATCAAGTCCCACGGGCAACCACGTAGTTTGTTGGCCAACGCAGGGAGGTTTACTCTCTTCCAGTTGTACATTTTCCTGTGCGGTGGTTTGTAGACCCCTGGGAATGCGGGGAGAGACATGTTGCATGACAGAGCGGAGTGATCGGAGTTTACGGGTGGTTCTGTGGTGTGGATATCTGATACTTTGAGTTGAGGGGTGCTGGGGGTGGTAAGAATTAGGTCGAGAATGTTATTGTTGCAAGTAGGTAAAAGGTTGTGTTGTGACAATTGAAATTCACTTATTATATCCATGAATAAAAGATTAGGTGCCGACAGGGAGGTTAATGTTGGTTGCAAACAGTTTTCGGAGTCTCGTTTAAGTGACCAATTAATGCCAGGCAGGTTGAAGTCTCCGCACAGAAGCACACTGTCACTTTCTCTCATTGTTGACTGGACCAGAGATAGAGACTCTTGTAGTTGTTCTAGTAATACTATTGATGGTGGGGGAGGTAAATAAACACAGCCAATGAAAACACTGCGACTTTGATTTAGAATTATTTCAGTCCAAACTATTCACAGTCTGATTGATGAAATTATACATAAAATAATGTTTGTTCTAGCAATAGTTGGTGCTATTTACTCTTTTGCTTTGAATTTCAAACAACTTAGTAAATTCGGTATTTTTACCAAAATTTTTATTTATTTATGTAAACTCAATAATACATTATGACAAAAACTTTTACAAGAGCTCAAAAGGTTTTTAAAAAAATGATCAGATCGGACATGATTTACGTGATGATTTACATAATTTATTAATTATTTTAACACATATAATGTGCTATTTTTCTGTGGTTAACCTTTCCCTCAAATTCGGTAATAATGCGCCGTATCGAAATAATACAAAAATTGACCATTGATCCTTCTATACAAAGTTTGTGAGATCTTTGTAACATTCCGCTAGATCCGTACATGTTGCACATTCCTCGGGTAGTCTTCAGGTGTCTGTCTTGTCTCCTGTTTGTTTTCAAGCCGTGCTCGCGGCTCGCTATAAAGAATAAGTTGCACCGCAATATTAATGAGAATTTGCATATAAACCAGGATAATTAGTCTCACCGTGCCCGAGGGAACATTCTTGCATCGGAGGTTGTTTGATGGCCCCAGGGTCCAGTAATTATTAACCGCGCATTACAAATAGTATTATACGGGAGAAAAAGTGCTGTACTACTCATCAGTGTCTCGGCAATCTCAAGGACAGAAGGCCAAATATGATATATTTATATCACAATAAAAATTTTAAAAAACTTTTTCACCACTCTTATTATGACTTACTGTATCCAAGAAAGCAATTATAAATATTAGTTCCGGTCAGGTCAAGTTGATCTTTTCCGTGGAAGTTTGTACTAAAATGGAATATATAAAATGGGCAAACAAACAGATTTTCCATTAACACTATAGTTGGAGTTCTTCATAATTTTATTCTGCGATGCTAATATGTTATAAAATTTTTTAAAAATGCATTGCATTCTAATATTATTAATGTTGTGTTATCACTTGTTTACTATTTTAGAAGATATTTTCAATTATATTTGTTACTACATATATATTATATTTTTTTCTGAATTGCATAATACGTAGTGACAAGTGTTCCTATATGGGTCTACCCTTTACGACTCAACTTGTGACTTAAATTCTGCACAATACATGCCATCTTCTTTCATAGTATTATTCATGAAACTACAATTTAGTCAACAAATTCTTCTCATAGTAAGCAAACACCAGGAAACGAGTCTGATAAATGATTAACCGAAGAAAGACTATAAATAATAATAATACCACATGACTAATCTTTGGTAATACCAAGAGTAAAAGTTTGTTTAAAATTGTTATTCACCGAATACAAGGTTCTCTTAGCGAGAGAGTATTTCCAATACACGCGAACTGTTGCTGTATTACTTACTTACTAAACAATCTTGAGAAATGAATTTTGTCTTCATGTAATTCCTTTTCTACGACGATCACACCCGACAAGGAATAAAAAACTTACAAAGTATTTTTCATGTGATGGGGGAGTTACAAGCGCGGCTTTTACATAATGTCTGATTGCATGGGATGTGTTGTGGGCAGTGCTCCAGTCTCCCGGGGCGACCAATCTTGTACCGGTGATGTATTATATGTTATCACTCAGAAACTATCAGAAAGATGATCTAGATAACACAAACCTGAGAACATAACTACACGAGTGACATGGAAGTATGAGAGCATAGAGGAATGTGTGTGTTGGTGGCGGTTTTGGCGATTGCGAAATGATTCCACTCAGTTTTACATTTTTACTGGTGTAGACACGCAAATCGATTCTTCATCGATATATCTCGTGTGCCATATACATGTTTTCTTTTGTCTCATTATGCAACCAAGTCTAATCTATGTGATCGATAGCTCTAGACGATAACAAACATGGTTTACTTGGCAGAGGTTCTTCCAACGAGTCATGCCCCTTGTAGAACTCCTTCCAGTGTTAGTGCATTGAGCTTGAGCTTATACGCGGTGTTAGTGTCACTTTAGAATACCAACGAAAGTTTGAAGATAAGATCCATGCTAGCCAGGCATGACAATTTTAAAATTCCACTAACCCCCAAATAATTTATTTTTCTATATCTTGTTATGATACTTAATGATTAAAAACTATTCAGTCACAAAACACTTTAAAATCTAGTCTCAAATTATGTTACCGTCAGGGAAATGGGTTATAATTTATTTAAAGTTAATCTCTTGGTATGATGTGCATTTCAAATTTACTGCACTTCTGCTGCCAGACTCAATGGGGTGTTTGGGTGTCATGTATTTACGTAACGAATCGCACTTCTCTCACGACTCATACAATCTTCCACTTCATCGAAATCTTTACTTGAATATTGATTGTTTTAGAGGGCAATTTTGTGTTAATATTTCCTAGCCAGTTGCCACGTGCGGGAGTGACAGTGACAGTCCTTCAATACCCTCTGACTTGACATTCACTGACACCAACTGACATTAACTGTCATATAATATAGTGCATGTGCTGGTGCAGCAGGTAGACACCAGGGAACACTTTCAGGGCCCGAGTGTCTCGAGTTTTGTAAACTTCTGCCTGTTATCAGTGGAATCAGTTCTTCATCTTCATCATCATCATGCCTTGCGTACGGCGAGATGACATGCAGTCATACCGGCATTAATATTCAACGAGCTAAGTAGAGATAACCAGTCAATGCTTACAGATAGATGATGATGGGCGGGATGGGATGGGATATTGATGGACGTGTAATGATAAATGATATCCGATATACAACTTATCGATTATCAGATTTCATGCTGAATATTAAACAGCAGCATCGATCACCAAGGGTCGAGAGTGGAGTGAGCCACCCAAATCGAACCACCGAAATCGAACTATATCGATCTTCCAGGGATGATAAACAACAACCAGCAGTGAGATTGGATAGCACGCATGCGCAGAAGAGTGGTTACAACAGAAGGTCTCCGTCCTACTCTTGATTTGCTGCTGTCAAATAGTTCGTTGTTACATTCGTCGTTTACTCAATAGTATTATATACATGATTTTCATGGCCATTTTAAATCAAAACTGTATAAACTAGGGCTCGTTTTAAATATCACGATGTTATCAAAAGATAAATAAATCTCGATATTGATAAGAGTACGTGTTTACCAAACAGAAATGTAACAACATGTATACTTCGATTGATAGCTAGTGGAGTTTATACAAAGTGCAAGTACATTATTGCTATACTGATTTCTCGTTGTCAATGTTGACGATCTTGTGTTGTCTTCTTGTGACAGTTTGTGTTGTCTTCTTGTGACAGTTTGTGATGTCTTCTTGTGACAGTTTGTGATGTCTTCTTGTGACAGTTTGTGTTGTCTTCTTGTGACAGTTTGTGATGTCTTCTTGTGACACTTTGTGTTGTCTTCTTGTGGCAGTAAATTCTGTTGATTTTGCACTGTTCGTATAACTCAATGGTTGTGAGCTAGGTGCTCGCGACTAAATCTTGACTTAATGTTTCGTAAATAATCGTATTGACGTTTTCCAGATAATAATATATCCTTAACTTCGATTTAAGTGTGTGAGCGCCATACACTAATGACATTTGAACGATTTACAATTTATGACCTAAAAATAGTAGGACCTTTTTTAGTTTACATATTGCCGTGTTTCTTGATATGATAATAATTATAAGAAGCAAACAATAAAATAGAAAATAAATCTTAAATTTTAAAGTTTGGTTTTGTAAAATCAATGTATGTCCATTTTTTGTGAATCGAGCCCCAACTCTCTGACGTAGTTATCACTTTGAGGAGATCAACGTTGCTAGGCCACGCACGCTATAAAAGGCTACAACAACACCAAACCCAGCACCACAAATCAACACGTGCTTTTTATAGACTATACGATGTGATAACCATCCACATCACAGGCAACCCGCTTTTCGGGCTCGACGATTCTGGAGTGAATGGTCGATTCCATTAAATTCGTTTCATAAAATGGAAACATCTTGAAGTGAAGAGTCAAACTAGAAGTCGCGAACGCGATTTGTATGTTGCAATGAACGATAAACCTTGTTTGTTTATTCAGCGCTCGTCCAATATGGTTATCAGTGTTATTTTCTGGAGGATTTCTTCGATTTAGTATTAAGTAATTGGATGAGCGAAGCGAAGACTTCAATATTTCACTGACTTTTCCAAAAAATTAGCGTGGGTGTTTTTTTATTTTCTATTTTTGTCCGTTTGTTCGCGTTCTACAAAGGCAAACGGCATATGCGATCTTAATGAAAATATGAGGGAACCTTCGAAATCTCTGAACTTAGACTTTCCGCGTTTTTTGCTACAATCGAAGAAATATTGAATATCGTTCTTTTACGATTTTTTTCGATTTTTATTGCGATATTTTTGTGATATTTGGGCCATCACCAAATGGGTGGGTCTACAACGTTCATATTTCACATGGACATTCCGGTTATGGTTATGTATTGCCATTTGAAAGAAAAAGTTGAGAAAGTTCGCCAGAATTCATAGAAATAAATATTTTAATATAAGCATTTCAACCCAAAAAGCTCATCCATCAACGCGACTAGAAAAAGCGTTCGCGAAGCGGCCTAGTGTTATAAAAATCACTTCATGCCATGTACATGCGATTTTTTGGGGGGATGGTTACTTAAATTTAAGTTTTCATTACGCTCATCCCATCAACAACAAGTCAAAAACAGTATAAAATTCGTGACCTTGAACAGAGATCGTCGCTAGTGTGTATCGAACCCACGCACGTCGAGGTCCAGGAATCGCGGATGGAGCCGCAATCAAGTGATCGTTACGATAATGGTCTACGCTCCGACACAATCAACAAGTGAATACAAATCCGCCCATAAATCGCTTGGGCCTCGCGTTTCTGCGTTGTGAATCGCAGGCGCGGCCGAGACGTGATCTAGCGCGGGCATGGGGCGAGGACGGATGTCGTGGGTGACAGACGGGCCTAGGGGTAGGCTACGTGTTCAAGGTGTGTGTGTTTTATTAGTGTGGTATTTTATACCCCCCCCCTCCCCCTTCCACAATATTAATTGCAGATTTATAACTTGGATGAGCGTAACGAAGACTATTTTAAAACACCGAGAAAAGTATTTTTCGTCTGTTCGCTCTCTACTGGGCAAGCAGCAAGAAGTGTCACGTTTTGGTTATTCTCGAAGTCACATTCTTAAAAAAATCAAATTTTTTCGATTTTTTCGATTTTCTTACAGTTTTTGGTATAATTTTTCGCTCTCTGCCTGACAAACGGCTACTCCAATTTTGCTGAAATTTAAAACAGAGAATTTTTCAGCCCTTTAAAACTTGTTATTTTCAAAATTTGGGGTTTTCATAGAAGTTTTTTCTAATAAAATAAAAATCGCTCTTCTGCGATGTGTGTTCAACTCTTGTTGATTTGTATATTTTAAAGGGAATGCAACCTCGGTGACTACAAAAAGTCCTACGTACCGGTCCCCCTGAAACGTAACGACCCTCGGGCCCGTCCGAAACGAACACTTAAAATAACCCCCGCGTTCAAGTCCCGGGAAGGAAAAGGCCCTAAGTACAGCTCTACTGTCCCCTCTGTACCCCTAACCCTCGAAATTTCCCCGTTTAGTGTTTTTATGTACCATATTTTTCGCAACCGTCCCTGTACCCTAACCTTCAATATCGCCCGGATTATTGAAAATTTATGCAAGCTAGCCCCTTGGGGGTTAGGCCTATTTTGCTCCACGGTACGATATGAAAATTAAAACCTAAGTAAGCACTCCTAACAAACCGGGGGGAGGCCCCTCTCATACGTGGGGAAAAAACACAAATAAAGACAGTAACCTAAAAAACATGGTAGACATAAGGGTGTTTGACGTAAAAGGGGTGCCCTGTTGAGCACGATTCCCTTTTAGGATGTACCCCCTTTACCCAGTGCGCTGTGGTGAGCCTCCCCGCGGGGATCCCACGCCCCTGGGAACAGCTGGGGGGTTCACCCCTTTCTTAAAGTTCCCACTATGAAAAAAAAAAGCTTATGCGTCGCAAATGTGACAGCTGAAGGCCGTGCTTTAATTAAATGTTGGGGTTGTAAATGCTTGGGGGATTAAAGGTCTTTTACAGCCCTAATAATTGAAAGTGATTAATTCGGATATAAAAAAGGTTTTTTTTTAATGATTCAAAGTTATGCAAACAAATGAATGAAAAATGAAATTTAGTGTGAACTTGGACCCAAAAGCAAAGATTTAATTTAAATTACCGTGAACATTACATAAATGAACAATAAGTCTTACTCTAGACAACCAAGTTAGTATCAACGATTCTTGTTACGATACTGTGTGAAGTGGGGTGGGACGTACCCCTCTATTGGGCACTTCATGGGGGTTTAGGCGCGCTGTAGGCCCTGGGCCCCCTCAGGGCGAATTCCGCAGTGGGGATTGACCTGTTTCCCCATTTTGGCGTCCCTGGGTGGCCCTCGAAGTGAAAATGTAGAAATGTACTTCTCATATGTAGACAGGGTGGCAAGATTATCACGTTGAAATTGGTACTAAAAAAAGATGATTTGGTTGATTAAATCCCTAGCACACTGGACACGGGTGACAAATTATAGTTCGACTGTAAATGCCCTAACTCGGGGATATTCTTTTAGTTATAAAGTTTGCCCCCCCCGGACTAAATGAAAATGTAAAATTTTAAAATGAATGTCCATTGTCACGGGTGTCGTCGACTCCCCGTGGCGTCGGTCGTAAAAATAGTACCACATACTGGGGGCGGCTTAAACACTCCCGATTTACCGAAATGGTGTTAATGTGTTGAAACAAAAATAAAAAACCGCAAACACACTTGAAACCCCGTCTCTTATACGTGGGGGGTGGGTTCCCATTCCCCTAAAATGCCTGCTTCGCCTGTTTGTAGGCCGCACTGGGAAGATTTTTTTGGAAAACGACTTGCTCGTTTTGAAGGCTTGAATCTCAGGGGGACGATGCACTCGTGTTTCCCCTCTCAAAAACGCCCTGCTTTCGGCCTAGGTATGACGTAGCCCCATGTCACTGGCCCATCCACCCGTTCCGCTCGTGATTGTCGACACTGGTGAAACCACTTTTTCCCCGGGCCGATCCAGGTGTACCCCCGCATACCGTTTAAAAGCTACCCCGTTTTGCACGATTTAGACCACAAAATTCACCCCGGGGTACAGCAAAAAACATTGCTGACCATTAGCCACCTTAGCTTATCGCACAACCCTAGGCATTCCCCATATGACCTCAGCCAAAACCCATAGCTTTCCTATTAGGACAACTTTTTTACATAGACATGTAAATTAGCAAAAATTTTAAAAATTTGAAAATTTTTGATTATGTAAATTTGAAAAATATGTAACTTTTGGTTTTAAAAAATTAAAAAAATAGGGCCCCAACAGGGCCCCCGCCGGGGCTGTCATTCATCCCCCTTAATTTCAGCGGATATTGGTACACGTCCCGCAGGAAGTTACCCTCAAAACACTACATAAAAGGCAGCTCGCAGGCAAACCCAAAAAAGTACACACATGTTTTTTTGAAATCCCCCTTTAAAAACTCTAAAAATACCAGGCCCCTAAGTGTGCGTACTTTCTAGGGGGGTTGCCTTGGCCATATTACTTTAACAAAAATAAAAACCCAAACTTTTGGCTTATTCCGGACCCCTAAAATCCTACCTAACGTTACGTTACTGACCCTTGTGGCCCAAAGTAAAAATTAACCAAAAAAAAACAAGTTCCCAGGAAAGGGAAAGTCCCCCCTAAACCGATGCAAAAACTTGACATTTTTGCCACTTTTTTCTCAAAAACGAGAACACAAGGGTTCCCCGCCTAACCCCCTTCACTACGCCATGTAGTTGAAAAAGGGCCTGACCCGCTCAACGGCTCCTGGGGCCCGGGCCCCTCCACTGCGGCGCTTCACTCCCCGGGCTGTCACCCGCTCATTTTGTCACCCCACCTGCTGCCACACCATGACACTGACTCGCTCGCGTACGTAGGGCGGACTACCCGATGAAACAGGATAGTGGTGCGGTCTACATCCACTCCCTCCCCCAAACCAAAACTCTCCGGACCCATGCCTGACTACGCTTAGTAGCCAAGTGCATATCTCGCACGATAAAAATTATTTAAAACCTGTTTCGGTTACGCGCCTACGCCTGCCTACCCAAAGTAGACCCTAGTCGTAGACAACTGACAAACTCCCTTGCCCTTACGGTCTCTACCCACGGAGGCTAAAATTCAATGACGCTAAGTGCGGTCTCCCGACTTTAAAAAAAGACACGCCCGTCCCCGGGAAGGAAAACAAAGAAAAAAAGACGGGAATAAAAAACAATTTAAAAAACCAAAGTCCCGTACGTCCGTGACTTTACAAAGTCAAAAGACTAGGCTCGCAAGAAACTACACCGAAGTTTTTCCCCCCGCCTACTTCTCACACTACACTGAGTGGGCGGCCCTCTGACGACAAAGTCACTGCCGTATCGCAACAACAAAAAAGGTTTGACTCACTGGCCTGGACCGGGACTCAAATTTTTAATATAAAATTTCAAAACTCTAGGGGAATTTAACTGACTGGACAGATCCCAAAACTTGCGACAAAAAAACTCAAAACCCCCACTCAAAGGGTGTGGTGTGCCCACACAAAAACCAAGGACCTCTACTACCATCTCACAACCAGGGAGGCTACGAAAACATCGGGGAACCCTACCCCGTGATCAGAGGTACCTAGATTCTATCGCTGATCCCAGTCGACTCAGATCGCGTATTGTCACAGGTACGCCTTTCTGGGTGCGACTCGTTAGCCCCACGGGTACTCCTGGTCACGACCACGAGATCTCAAAAAGTGAATCCTGGCGAGGGGAACAACATGTACGTGGGGTATGTAACCACAGTTACTGGTTCTATCGTGGTACCTTCTGTACAGCGTAATAAAAGGGCGTTGCTTAGGAAAGTTTCAAGTCATTAGTTCCCTGAGTTTTGGGGAAAGTCGTGAGTTATTTCTCCCTTTTGCTGCTTCCAATTGTGCTGTCCTGCGACTCAAGGGTCGATGACCTGCGCGTAACTAGCGTCCCCTTGAACAAAACTCCCGCCAGCTGTGGCGTGCAGACACACGTGCCGTCCGGGGGACATTCTCCACTTACCGGCGTCTAGCGCGCACTCTCTCGGTGGGCCCACTTTCGTTTTCTCTCGCCGTGGTTTTTCCGCATTGCTCGCGCTGGGTATGGGTTCGATCATCCCCCTCGCGTCTTATTTCCCCCACCTGTGTCCATTACACCCCCGTCTTACCTTTCTTCTCCTCGGACTTTTACAACTTAAGATTATAATATTGTACACTCCTTTTTTCTACACCTAGCTCGTCGGGCAGCTCGTACGCTTGTCCCTGCGATCGCACTGACCGAGTATGGGGCCATAAACAATAGGAACATCTTTCCCCGCCTCCTTTTTAGCAAAATTAGACCGTTATTTTTTCAACAGGACCAGGTCGCCTACATTCAGGGGGTGTTGTCGTATGTTTTTCCCGCATGGAGCTTTTTTTTCTCCTTTTTCCCGCTTGTCTAACGGGCTTTACTACATTTCACGCATCTCGGCATGATTTTTGCTCGGCTCCTCCCCGGTACTTAACAGTTTTTTACAACCCCCTCCGGTTAAAATTTTCATGAAAGTTCGTACGGCGTTCACCTGTGTCTCGTGCACGGTCGTGTTAAAAATAACTCGATCTGGGGAACTATTTCACCCAACTAGCTGTCTCTGATTGCGTAGGCTCTCAGAAAGCGCCCATCTCCCTCATTTTCCGTTTTACCAGGATTCGCTGCGGATGGGGTATGGAGAAAGGGACGCACGTATGTTTTGAGCCCCTAGGGTCCGTACCAGATACGCGACGTTACCCATACCCTGTCGCTCAGCAACCCTCCCGGGGGCAAAATTAGAACGTAAAGCTCTAGCTTTTTAACACAAGCTTTCGCCTGGGGGTACGCAAAAGTACAGTGCGAGTATTCAAAAACGTCCCACGAAGCAAGAGACCTAGCAGCGCCCTGTCCTTTAGGTAAAAGGGCCAAAGAGATCTGTAGCTGGGTAACCCGCTCTTCTGGGGGGGCGATGGGTTGGTACGCGCCGTGTAAAGCCAGTTGCTGTGTTTACTTTTGACAAGGGGCGCAGGCGGAAGCAACTTTCGTACGGGCCTCGCCATACCTTTCCAATAAAACCCTTCCTGAATCGCCGCCAAACATTTTGGTGAACCCCAAATGCCCCAACTCTAGGTGGTACGCCCACACTACTCCTTCTCCATACTTCTGGTTTTCGCATACTTTTCCCAAGTGGGTCCGGTCCCCCCGGGTTGCGGCGGTGATACTCTTTTTAACCTTTTCCGTCCTTTCCGGGCCCCCCCTTGTTTAATTACTTTCCCAAATACTCCGTCTTTACCTGATGAAGACATCGCCTTTCATCTTATTTTCGCCCCCGGGGAAACTGTGGGTGCTGAACGCCTTTCCCCTTCTCGCTCTTTGGGCTGGCATGCCTCCTTGCGCCAAGTTGGGCTGGCCGTGGAGGGAGAAAGCCCCTTTTCGGGTCCTCCCGGTGTTGCCTCGACTGTCACTCCTCCCTGCACCCCCCAAATCCGTAGTTTTGTTTTTCCCCGGGGGTTTCCCTTTTACCTTATTTCATTTAAATCAAAATTGACCTTCAAACAAACTTCTAAATCTCAAAGGTTCGGGGGGTCGGCCCTTCAACCCCTACAACCCCTTTTTTCAAAGACTCTCCGCGATTTGGGGTCCTGGCGTTCTTCCACCCGAAACCCGGGTTCTTCCCCTAGACTCCTCCTGGTGGGATTTTTTCTGGGGTCCGCCCCCGGGTTTTTCAGCGTTTTGCGCGCTTCTGTTGGCTTTGTTATGGCCAGACACTCGCCTACACTTTTCTCATGGGGGCCCCCGAGCCCCCCTTACGTCCTTCCTCCCTGGCGTCGCCCATGGCGTCCTCTTGCCTGGGCACCCCCCGACAGCTCGGCACGTAGCGACGCGACGCGCGACTCAAGTTCCTTGCACAACGGCGCTCTGGTAGTGCTCAGTGTGTATGGCCTACTCTGGCCCTCCCGCTCTCTCGCGCTCCCCTCTCTCTTTCTCTCTGCGGGTGGGTGCAAGGGGGGCCAGCTGCTCGTCAGGGGTCGCTACATTGGGGCCTCACCGAGTACCTTGTCCTAGTACGGTGGCGTTGTCGCGGGACGTCGTTTCACCTCCGTAACTGCTTCTCTCTTTTCTGGGCTAAAAGCTCTATCTTTCTAGTCCTATCTTCCTAGCAGTAGTCGCAGTGATCCGTCCCGAGGTTTCTTCCCAAGATTCAAATTGCCCTTGCTGTTTTTTACTCAGCTCCTTGACGGACTGCGTCACCCGACCCAGCTTTTTATTTATTCCGCGTCGTGTAAGCAATTTTCCCTGGCATACCCCCTTGGGCGGCAATCTTTTCCTCATTGCCCCCTACTCTCTTTACTGGGCCTTCACTATCCGACTCTCCAAGCCCGTTTCCCCTTTTGCGTCTCACTGATTTTTCAGGGTCGCGCTGCCCGAGGTCTGGATTGAGTCTCCTCCCATGCTTTTTCGGCTTCTCGTACTCGCATCCACTGTCCATGACCCTGAAGAAAATGGTTCGACACCGTTTGATTTTTCTTTCCACTCGCTCTCCATGTTTTTTAACCTTCTATATTCTTTTTTTCTTACTAGGCATTATCTTCCGATAGATGGACGGAGTAATTTCCCTCTCTGGGTACTGCTGCCCAGGGGGGGTCGCCTCCCCCTTGGGTCTCGTTACCCCATCATGCTGGCCGTGAAAAGAACATTCCCGAAAACCTTCGGACCCCCTCGTCCCTTATTCCACATACTCCACGCCGGCTCCACGATTGCCTTTGGACTGCTGCGCTTCTCCTGGGTTTTCCCCTTCCCCCCATCTTGCCGGTTTTTAAAGGTTTTCCCACTTTGCCCTGCGTGTGCACTTGGCAAACCCCGGGTTACCAAAACCGGACGATTGCCTCGTTGTCCCACAAACTTCCCCAAAACCAAAAATACTAACTCGAGTTGACCGTGATGATTACTTTGTGTCCCACGTTGTCGCGCCACTGAAACGGAATCAACCCCGGTGACTACAAAAAGTCCTACGTACCCAGGGGCCCCCGAAACAACGACCCCGTTGGGCCCCCACTGAAACGAACACTTAAAAACCCCCCGTTCTAACTCCGGAAGGAAAGGTCCCAAGTACAGGGTCTACTGATACCCCACTTAGCCCTAACCCTCGCAAATTTTACTCGATTTGTGATTTTTGTACCATAGTTCGGGGCAGACCGGGGACCCTTTTCCTAACCCTTCGAAGTATCACCGGATTATTGATAAATTTTGCAAGCTAGACCCTCTCGGGGTTAGGCCCATGTTGTCCACGGCTACGATATGCAAATTAACCTAAGATAAGCACTCCAAATAACTCAGGGGAGGCCCTCTCATAGTCGGGAAAACACAAATAAAGACAGTAAACCCAGCAAAACATGGTAGACTAAGTGGTGTGACAGGAACCGGTGACCTGTTGACAAATTTCCCCCTTTAGGAATTCCCAACCTTACCCCTGCGCATGGGGAGCCTCGCCGCTGGAGTCCCACGTCCTCGGAAAAGCTGGGTGGTTTACACGTTTTAAAATTACCACTTGACAAACAAAAAACTTAGCGTCAGCAAAAATTGACGACTGAAGGCCCTGCATTTAAAATTTAAAAGTTTAGGTTGTGAAAAGACTTGGGATTTAAGGTCGTTAGCTCCCCAATGAATTGAAAGTGATTAATTCGGGTATCAAAAGGTTTTTAATGTTTTAATTATGCAAACAAATGAATGAAAAAATGCAATTAGGTGAAAGCTTGGATCCAAAGCAAAATTTGAATTTAAATTACCGTGAACATTACTAAATTGATACAAAAAATTTACCTAGATAAAAAAAAGTTAGTAGTCAACCCATTCTTGAGTTACGTACGTAGGAAAATGGGGTGGGAGTACCCTCTACTTGGCACTTCGATGGTGGTTTAGGGCCCCGGGAGGCGCCCGGACCCTGGGGGGAAACCGCAGTGGCGGATTAACCCCTTCCCCTCTTGGGTCCTGGGGGGACCTCGAAGTGAAATGTAGAAAAGTTCTTACTCAGTATGTAACAGGGTAGGGAAGAATATTCACGTTGAAAATTGGGACAATTAAATGATGATTTGGTTTATTAGATGCCCCACCCGACTGGACCACGTGGTGTACAAATTATAGTTCGACGTGTAAAATGCCCTCAACTCAGGGATATTCATTTAGTTGCATAAAGATTGCCACTCCCGGACTAATGAAAACTGTGAACTTTTAAATAGAATGTCCATTGTCTAGCTGGTGTCGTCGACTGCCCGGTGGCGTCGGTCGATAATAGCTACCACATACTGGTGGGCGGCTTAAAACACTCCCGATTTACCGAAATGGTGTTAAATGTGTTGAAACTAAATCAAAACCGCAAAACTAGCACTTGAAACCGCTCTCTTATACGTGGAGAGGCGTGTGGTTCCATTGCCCTAAAATGCCTGCTTCGCCTGCTTGATAGGCCGCACTCGGAAGATTCTTTGGAAACGACTTGCTCGTCTGAAGGCTTGAATCTCAGTGGACGATGCACTCTGTGCTTCTCCGTCTCAAAAACGCCCTGCTCTGCTGGCCTAGGTGATGACGTAGACCATTGTCACTGGCCACATCCACCCCGTTCCGCTCGCTGATTGGTCGACTACTGGTGAAACCAACTATTTCACTCGGCCGATCCAGGCTGCTAGCCCGCATACCGATTGAAGCCTACCTCGTTTTGCACAGATTTAGACGCACAAAATTCACCCCGTTGGTACAGCAAATAACATTGCTGACCATTAGCCACTTTTAGACTTATCGCACAAGCCTAGGCTATTCCCATATGACCTCAGCCATAACCACTAGCTTTCCTATTAGGACAAGCTTAATTTACATAGACATGTAAATTATGCAAAAATTATGTAGAACTTGAAAATTATTGATTATGTAAATTTGAAAAATATGTAACTTTTAGGTTTCAAAAATTGAAAAATAGGGACCAACATGGCCGTCCAGGGCTGTACAGTTACTAGGTCAGTACGAGAGTCTAAGAAACCTTTGAATTTAGATGTGGCATGAGTTAATCAAAGTTCAGTCAAAATAATTTCTCCCATGAAAATCGCACTATAATCACTATTACGACTTTCTTCGGGTGGAGGGAGTTCGACCACACGCAACATCCATGCATCAACGTGACTAAAGGAAGTGTTCGCTACAAGCGGCTTAGTTGTCAATATAGACACTATAGCTATAAGTTTTATAACATTATTCTAGTTTATTTTTACAATTCCAATGCATGAAGCATGTGGTAAAAAACTTAAAAAAAAAAAAACAGTTTGGACGTAGACATTCTTATGCCTTTGGATGAAGTGAACTTATCCAGTGACGTGTATGGACGTTGCCATTAAAACCTCTATTTCTGCTTTATGAAATAACACAACAATTTGCCAAGACTATTGATTACACTACACACCTATACATCTGTGATTTCATTCTGGCCCAAAAATACAAATCTTTCAGTGGTTATTAAAACGTCTTTTGGAAGTTTTCTCTAAATCGTTTAGGTTGCTAGGTTTATGGGAGAAGAGAACCAATGAAACTCCAATCTCGCGGACAATATTCGCATCAAATTGTGATGCCGCGTAGCGAACTGGTAATCATGCTAAAACGGTGTAGTTTATTCCGTGGTTCCCAACTGCTTCTACCTACCTCTTACATTTAAATTGATGCTACGCCTCGGCTAAGTCGAGCACCATGGTTTGTTATTTTTATAACGGGAATCTTACAGTTCATCTTACAGTATCCAAAATATATTTTTTTAAATTGTTGGGCTCTGTAGATTAGAATGTTATTTTACTAGAATTTTCATTGTGAGTATGCATTATACAGGACTCGAACACACACCTCTAGGCACCCGCCGTCGCAGAGCTGCAGTGCCCAACTCAACACAAGGCTTGGTGAAAATAATTAAAATGGGGATCGTGTTTGCATCCTACAGTTGTCGATAGGGCGTCTTCTGGAAATGTCATGAAACCCGTTTCTCGAATGCCACTTTTTACGGCAAGCAATATTAACAGTCTGAACTATTTACTATAGGTCTATCATTCCGATTTATACAGTCTATGCAGGGGTAGCTCGTAAAGTCGGAATCTTGGCTAGGTTTGTTATGGGTGCAATCTATTTTATCACTGCAGCTCTGTTTTTTGTATCATTTACAAGATACTATCTCGTAACTTTGGTCCATCTTTTCTTCAACATAGAAGGCCCGCAACGGTTTAAAAAATGCAACATCATCGACTTTACTTAGTTTTGCTTTCACTTTTAGTCTTTGGGACTAATTTCTTTCAATCGAAATTTTCGGCAACAAATGCACCAAATAAGGTGCATACTCAACTATCAAATACAAAACTTTGTCAGATTTTATTTTAAATAGGTATTTTACATAAATGTCGGATAACGCCAACAAGGTTATTCTTATAACAGGGTTTATATGTACTTTCATTGATCACAATACACTGGAATGATTTGTAAATTAGCCTATACATTATACAGGCCGATCCCGACTGGGGATGACAATTTTCTGCTCTCAAGATCCGATTCCGAGCTGAGTCGGCTGACATATATTACTTGTTCATAAACTACAAATAAGATACAAATTTAAACAAAAACAACTAGTTTTCCAAATAATGTTTTTGGCATATAAAAAAAATGATTTTGAAAATGATCTAGACCTAGTTCTTGTTTTAATAATTCAAATTTTGTTCATTTGAACATGTCTTTGTTTATTATACACATACTATTGAAAGCTACCTGAAATTTCAGGAGAATTTATAAATTTTTGTTTGCCATTATAGAACCGCCCTCGAAACCCTTAGCAGAGAACCAATCATCATCACCAGTATATTATTAGTAAAGCCTAATTTCTGCATCTTAGTCAACCTAACCTCAATGAGTGCTCAGAGGTCGCGCTCGCGCGGGGTGTAGCCCATCCATACTACTTGGCATGCGTCGCACGCCTCAACAACTCGGGCTATATCAATGAACCGACGTATATCCTGCCCGTGCAGACAAGCTGGCTCTGCGGCAGCTTCAATGAAATTCAGCGTGAGGTCAGTCGGTTTGTGCATCATTATTCATGCAAGTGCAACTCACTCGGATGCGCTACTATCACAGGTGCCATCTATCTCCCTCGCTCGGACTCTGCGCGCAAGGTGCACCGTAGACGTCGTGGGCGGCGGACGAGAGGGACTGTGACGCGTGCATGATCTCGCGACAAGAACGATGCTAAAGGCGATGGGCGATATCAGGGAATCCCAAAGATTAACGGGCATAGACCACCGTCAATATTCAACGCGAAGTAGCAGTTTATAACATTACACTAAGCATAAAAAACGTGCACACTTTTAGATTCGAGATTTAATTAATTATTTAATACCTATATTATATTTGAATTAAAAACATACTGCTTATTATATTTGTAAAATAATAATATTCGGCTACAATACGTTCCATAGGTCTACATTATAATTAAATTACCATTATACCCATCTCGCTCCTTGTTTCTCTACAATAGACTCTTATCAACGAAGTAAATGTTGTTACAATTTTTGTAAAATAACGGAAAGAGGATACAAAAATAAGAATAGACTATAATTTTGACTGCTAACCGAGCTCAAAGCAGTTTGAGCTTTAACACCTCCGTCCGAGAATCAGTGACTTGGCCTGATGCTGATGGCCCCAGCGTCGTGTCGTGTGTCGGTTCTCGACATGCGTGGTCGTGATTCCGAGCTTATTAGGCGGACAAACTGTTCAAACGTTTTGCCGAGGGGTTCTTGTTCTTGAATATATTCCAATCCTTTGAATTTTATGATTTGATTTTCTCATCCAGTTGCCCCTTAACTATTGCCTATTATTGCTTCGTGTCTAATATGATTCTTTTCTATAACATTTCAAAATCTTTCCTTCCACATTTGCTCCTTATTGTCCTTTCTTATGTGTCACTCTCTTCAAACCAAAGGATTATCGTTCTTTCGCGTGTTTTATCCTTTTCATTCCAAGATCCAAGACTTTTTAGTGTGACACCCTTGCGAATACAAGGAATTGTTGTACTTTCTAGTGTGTCACCCTTGTCCACCCAAGGGAGTGTTTTACATTCTCGTATGCTTGTCAATTCAAGGAATTATTGTAGTTTCAAGTGTGTCATGCAGTGTCACCCTTGTCCACCCAAGGGAGTGTTTTACATTCTCGTATGCTTGTCAATTCAAGGAATTATTGTAGTTTCAAGTGTGCCATGCAGTGTCACCCTTGTCAATCCAAGGGAGTGTTTTACATTCTCGTATGCTTGTCAATTCAAGGAATTATTGTAGTTTCAAGTGTGTCATGCAGTGTCACACTTGTCCACCCAAGGGATTGAAGTACTGAACTGAAACAGAGTGGAATATTGAAGGGTCTTGCTCGTATAGTAACAACGCAGATGAAAATTACTTCTGGAATAATGTGTATAAAGGTAGTTATTTGAAAAATTGAACTAAAATAAATATATATATTTATTATTTATTATTTATTATTTATTTCAACAAATCAAGCTACAAAGTACAATGTACACTTAACATGTTGAAGAGAATCAGAGAGGGCATAGCCCCATAGCAAGAATGCCTGATTCCCTTCATTAAAACTAATTAAAATAACTTAGGCCTAATGTTATTTGAAAACAATGGATAAAATAGTCAATAAATTAACATAATGTTGTAGTATCAAAATATGGTAGGCCTCATGTAGTATACTGACATATAAAAACAATTTAACTAAAATATTCTTTTATTATATTCTTGAAATTTGGAGCATCTTTGATTTCTAGAGGAATAGTATTCCATAAAGTAACAGCACGGTTATAAAATGATTTATGATTTATAGAAGGTGTATTAAAAATGATTAGCCCAAATGCAATTATTTCAATGGCCCACTCGAAAAAAGAAAATCTATGTATCTCAAATCGCAATTTGGTCTTTTAATGGCGTTTTAAATCTATGTATACACGAAAAAATTCTCTCAATTATGTTCTAACTACCCATGAGATTAGCAGCTAATAGGTGTAGCCCATGTTTTGAAGGGCACTGTACTCTGGTATAGCAAGTAGGCCGCTTGTGCGAGCAGCCCAGCAGGGAGGATCACGAGCTGTTGGTCCGATCATCCGCGACGAGAAGTGTGAAAAATTAGAACGAGATGAGTTTAAGAACCCGGGAGTTGTGACGTCATAGACGACTAAGTATTAACTTTAAGTTAAACCGCGAGATGAGATTTCAAATAAAATATGAACCATAAAATATGTTTACCTACTGGAACAACAGATTGTAGAAAAGGATACACAAATACATTTTTCTCCATCACTCAAGTCTCGATGGTGGGAAGATGTCGGGTTGCTATTGATATCTAATTTGGATGGGGCTAGACGATGGGGCTAGACCCGCCCCTGAAGCTCCAAAGGTCAACAAAAACATTCTGTGTCATCCTTCTCATCCCTAAAGGGAAATGTCAACTAAAAAGCATGTCAATCCAAAGTATGATACATTTTTGTTACCAAATTGTATGCCGACCGATAGGTACCAATCAATCAAAAACTGATTGATACAAATCAAGGCTCTCAATTAACTATGACTATTTGACCTGAGATGAAGTATTGTTTACTTCTGGCATCAAACCTAAAAAATTGTGTTGTGTTTTTATAGTTTAGTTGCCAATTTTAAAATCAGAATGTAGGCCTATGCACGTAAGAAAACGTCATTTGCTGTTTTTTTTTTTTTTTAGAAGAAAGAAACCTTCACGTCAAATTTGAAAGGGCTCAAAAATTAAAATTGATATCGATAACAAACGAGTTCAGTTGTTACTCAACTAGCTATCATTAAGAATTCGAGTATCAATTCGCGTTGGTGTATGAGCGATAATGAATTCTACAACTTTATTTTTTTCCCTCCACACGAATAGATGAGCGAGCTATATTTCTTCCTCGCGTAATTCTAATCTGCTCCTAAACAATTCCTAAACGTTTGACCTTCGCATCGACGTGCTGTTTTCCTATTGGTATGTGCAACACGGGCCTAGTATGTTTAACTAATTGAAAGTTTTGTCTGGAGTTTTTTTTTTATTTCTATTAGTTAAAGAATGTTGATGTAAAACTGAGGAAATTTATAGATTGCTCTGAAAAGAAATATCGCTGTTCACAAGAAGATTGATCGATGCTAATTTATTTACAGCGGGAAATTACCTCGCAACTTATAGAAGCTGTTTTCGTACATCGTACATTACATTTTCAAATATTAAAACAACGGCGATACAGTTAGCCATCATCAAATAAAACTCTCTGAGCATTTTATCACTTTTCAGTTAGGTATACCATGGTAATGTAAATATTACAACAATCCCACTAATGGTTAATATTGAGTTAAATCAAAACGGCAGAAGGAACCGTGGAACGTTTTTCATAATAATATATTGTGCTGTTCTTTTAAAATCCAAAGATACGCACATGTCTCGTACTACTTTAAAAATTGGTTCTGTTTGCTTTTACTGAGTAGGCCTACGACCTACGACGTACGTTTGATTAAAATATAGTATAGGTCCTACATTATTTTACTAATATTTCTTTTCCTTAACATTTTTTCTCCCTTTTCCTATAACTTATTTGATTCATTTTTATTAATTTCACTTCATATTATGTAGAAGTAGTTGGTTGTCGGTTCTTTCAATTGCTCTAGGCATTTATACGAGATGTTTTATGGTTTGTTATTGGTCCAGAAGAAGTCGCACACATTTACATCGGCTATCTACATAATATAGTTGCTTGCTGGGCCTTAGTGAGACAAAGTGGAAAGGTTGTGGAAATAAGAATCTAAGAGACGGATACAAATTGTTGTGGTCAGGAGGAACAGAGGGTAGAAACGGTGTTGCATTCGTTGTAAGCCCAGAATTAAAAGACAATATCGTTAATATCACAAACCACAGTGAAAGAATTATACAAGTCTACATTCGGTGCAGTGACAGTATGACAATTGAAGTCATATCGGTATATGCACCTCAGACAGGAAGATCAGTTGCTGAGAAAGATGAGTTTGTGGCACAACTGAGAGCAATTATTTCATCCAATACAATTATTGTAATGGGTGATTTTAATGCCAAAATAGGAGGAGATACAACTGGATTTGAAGAAGTTATGGGCAAACACGGGCTGGGTATTAGGAACAGAGATGGAGAGAAGTTATTGGAAAATGTGTGGTCGGAATGCTCTACAGATAAGGTAAACAGTTGGTTCCAAAAACCGACAAGTCAACAAATAACTCGATATGGATATGGTGATGGCATGTCAGAGTCAATAATTGATTATATCTGCATAGGAAGGGAAGTAAGGAAATGCCTTGAAGATGTGAGGGTGGTGCCATCAGTATCATTGGACGGCGATCATAGATTATTGATAGGAAAATTTAGATTCTTGGTCCAAGAGCAAAAAATGTTGTTGAAGAAAAGACACAATCGGCTTAAATTTTGGGAAAAACTTCAATGTCCAGAATTAAGAAAGGAGTTTATGACAAGAATAAGTAATCAGATGCCCGACCAAGAATTGAAAGATGTAGAAGAAGAATGGCAAGAGTTTAAGAAGGTGTTTGTGTCAAGTGCAGAGGAGTTGTGTGGAAGAGCCAGTGGGAGAAGGAAGGAGAAAGAAACTCGATGGTGGAATGACAGGGTACAGACTGCAGTAAGGGAGAAGAAGCGTGCATGGAAGAAGAAAGAAGATGACAAGTCTGAAGAACATGAATATGAGTACCGTAGGTGCAAGGCAGCTGTGAAACAAATTGTGATAGAGAAAAAAGATAGAACAATGAAAGAATTTGCTAGTAAGTTAGAAACTGATTTTCAGGGGAACAAGAAAATGATTTATGGATTAGTAAAGTTAAAAATACAGCAAACAGAGGATCAAAAGCTTATGGTAAATAATTATGGAGAAGTCACTAATAATCCACAGGAAATACAAGACATGTGGAGAGAGTATTTCCAAGACCTATTGAATGTAACACCAATATCAAATTCGGAAGAAATAGAAATAGAAAAGAGTGAAGAAGATGAGGAGATAGAGGTAACTGAACAAGAGGTGGGACGTGCGCTAGGAGCAATGAAGAATGGTAGAGCTCCAGGAGTGGATGGAATTACAGTGGAAATGATTAAATCAGCCGGCGCTGAAGGAAAGTTATGGTTATTCCGAGTAAATTAGTGCAGCCTGGAAGCAAAAGAAAGTACCAGAAGATTGGAAGAAAGGAATTATTGTACCCTGTTTAAAAAAGGTGATAGGAAGAAGTGTCAAAAACTATAGAGGAGTAACCCTTATGTGTCAGTGTGCTAAAGTTTTTTAAAAGGGAATAGAACATAGATTGAAGGAGGTTGTCGAACCAAGTCTAAGAGAGGAACAATATGGATTTAGAAGTGGGCGATCCACTATCGATCCAATATTTTCTATCCGCCAAATCATGGAAAAGAGATGGGAAAATGGAAAAGGAATGCATATTGTCTTTTAGATCTTGAAAAGGCATACGATCGCCTGCCTCGAGGAAAAGTATGGGAATGTCTGGAGCAAAAGGGAGTTGTACGAGGTTTGATAGAGAGGATAAAAAGTACATACGTAGGGAGTGCAAGTTGTGTTCAGACAAATGAGGGTAGATCAGATTGGTTTGAAATAAATGAGGGGACTGAGGCAAGGTAGTGTTTTATCACCGACTCTATTTACTGTCGTAATGGATCAAATACTACGAAGAGTGGAACCGAATATAGACGGAAAAGACACTAGAACCTTAGTTTTTTGCCGATGATGTCTTAATTTGGGGTGAGAGTGTTGAAGAGGTGCAAGAAAAGGTGGATAGATGGAATGTAGTTGCAACAGAGTTTGGGTTAAGTATTAGTCAGAATAAAAGTGAATGTTTAGTTATGAAAAAGGATATAAAAGGCATGCCTAAGAATCAAGAAAAGTTAAGACTTCGTGGAAAAGTATTAGAAGAAAAGGAGGAATTTAAGTACCTAGGAAGTATCTTGACAAAAGATGCTAAAGAAAAATAGAGAAGTAACAGCTAGGGTAAAAAATGCCGATGGATTTTATCAACTGGTGCAAAAGCTGCTTTGAACGAGCTGTTTCCACAGAGATGCAAGGTTCTTTTCTATAAAGCATACTTCATACCTATACTTACTTACGGTGCAGTAACTTGGACAGTTGGATCAAAGGAAGAGAGTCAGTTGGAAGCAGCAGAGATGAAGTTTTTGAGAAGTATAAAGGGAGTTACAAAACTGGGACAGGATTAGAAGCGACGTTATAAGAAAGGAATTAGGTCTGGAGAAGTTGAGGTTTAAAATAGGAAGGGAACGTTTAAGATGGTTTGGTCATATGAAGAGGATGGATATGGATAGGATCCCAAGACGAGACTTCGAAGCAGGAGAGGAAGGTAAAAGAAAAGTAGGAAGACCGAGAGAAAGATGGGAAGATTGATCGAAGGAGACGTTGAAGAGAGAGGTGAATCGTGGAACCAGGTGACGGAATTGAAGCTGTGGGAGGACAGGAAGGAGTGGATAAAATTGGTGGTAGAAGCAGATGATGCAGGATGAAGATGACGATGATGATGATGATGATGATGATGATGATGATGATGAAGAAGAAACGCTGAGCCTGGCAATCTCGGAAAAAAATAGTTTCGTGCCCTAGATATCGGTGTGAAGAACACCACTCAACCCGACATTGTTGGAAATGAGTTTTGATTATTATTATTATTAATTTGTAATACACAACTTGAATAGCTAATAATATGTTAGCACAACTTTTTTTTCTTATTATACATTGTTGTTTAGATTTAATTATTTTGTGTGCATTTATGTACGGTTATACTTAATTTTAGTTGACTTCGTGTTAATCAGGTTTTATCTGAATATAACAAACGTTAAGTAAATAAATACATACAAATTAACAATATGTCATACATTATGAATTGAGTTCAGTTATGCCTATACTCCGGTATAATATTATATCGAAATATATGTGAACGTTTTAGTTTCCAGTCCTAATTCGATCGTCTTCTATATACCACCACCATTCCCTTTGAAACACAGAATAGAACAATGCTTTCCCTTACATCCACTCACTGTCAGATGTCAGATATTCAAATCTGAAAAGCCCGAAGTGAAGAGCATATCACGAGGCGTGTTGAGCGTATGCTCAGCTCACATGCCCCGCGTGAGTTATCCAAGTGTTTGTTTATGAACTTGTCTGTACCATCGACTGTGCAGTGTTCCTCACAGTTTAGGCGAGAACCTTGCAACAATAAACGTGACGGTATCAAAGAGTGAATGAAGGTGTTTTTTTAAAGGTTCGAAATAGGAAGTCGAGTATAAAGCTATTTGTGACTACTTCTGATGTATATATTATGATAATATGATGTTTGTTACTTGTAATTATCTCGGACCGGTGCCTGAAACGTGTAAGGCCCGCTGTCTGTTCATTTCTAACCTCGCGGGGTGTAGGATGCGTGATATTAGAGCCTAATTAAAGCCCCACATGCATGGTACGTATACGTTGTTCCTTCAGGCTAGCTAGTGCTTAGCTTTACCATATATCCTGGTGTGAATCTGCTTGACTTGAACTAGAGCAACTTTTCATTTCCCACAAGAAAATTCTGCTAAATGCGTCGACTTTGCATATTACTTTTTCTTAAAAATGGTGAATTACCAAGTAAAGGTCGTTCTTATCAAAGACTGATAGAGGATTCTAATAAGCGATGATGGTGGTGTGAATCTTTTATACTTGGACGAGAGCAACTTTTCATTTCCCACAAGGATATTCTGTATGCGCCGACTTTGCATATTACTTTTTCTTAAAAATGATGGTTACCAAGTAAAGGTCGTTCTTATCAATGACTGATAGAGGATTGTAAGGAACCGGGAACGACAATGATGGAGGTGTGATCCTGTTATTCTTAGACTAGAGTAACTTTCATTTTCCACAAGAAAATTCTGCTAAATGCGCCGACTATGTATATTGCTTTTTGTAACAAATGAATAATTAAGATTGTTCTTATCATGAACTGAGAAGAGGATTAATTAACAACGAATACGATGATACAACTAGACAAAACCAACTAAGCTCGTTGTTATTATTAATCGTAGGTACAGTTCTATTCCCTAAACCTGAATTAGCAAGACAAGCACCGGAACGAAAGTCCCCAAAAGAGGGATCAGATCGTACAAGAAAAATATAAAAATAAAAATAATTATGTCTCGTGTTGGTGGAGGTGCCGGGTTTTGGAGATCCAACCGTTTTGTACCGAGTCTTTGGAGTGTTACGAAAATAAAACTTCGTATGTATTCCCGCCGGAAGGGTGCATACCACTTTGAGTTTCATTTGGTGTGACCCTCTTCAGGATTACCTACTAACTAGGTAGGTAATAAGGGTGTTGGGGTAGTTTTTTGACAATGGGTTTCCAATACCATACCACCAGCGTATTTAGAAAAATGTGTTTCTAGTTTTCAAGTGCATCGATTGACTTATATCCCTGCTGCCGCGCGATGCCAATGCCTCTCGTCGTTTTCGTTTATTATTCAAATTCTTTGCGTCCATATAACTATATTGTATGAGTTTCCTTGTGCGTGTTCTCGGTTTGTCCGTACGTACGGCAAAGACATACCCGCGGGTCTGCACCTGCTGTCCATCGATCACACGCCATCACTGTTCTCATTCATTGAGATTTTTGTCAGATTCCTTGTAACATTGCAGCGGCTTTCCGTGCATCGGCTGCACTGCATCTGTTACATGTTGCATGTTGCAGAAAGAGTTGTGATTGCTCTCTCAGATATAACATTGCAGCGGCATTCCGTGCATCGGCTGCACTGCACTGTTACATGTTGCATGTTGCAGAAAGAGTTGTGATTGCTCTCTCAGATATAACATTGCAGCGGCATTCCGTGCATCGGTTGCACTGCACCTGTTACATGTTGCATGTTGCAGAAAGAGTTGTGATTGCTCTCTCGCAGATACCGTTCTGCATTGTGACTGCGACTCTTGAGTCTTGAGTGCTACTGAGACGTGTCACCTCCTAGAAGAGTTTAAACGTTTATATTCTTTTTGTTCATTGCGGAATTTTAATAATGCAGAAAACGACCTTAGTTTTTTATCCCGAAAATACATCTTGGGCAACAAAATATACTCGTTTTTAGAGTAGGTTTCTTTTCTAGACCTCACTTTAAATTAATTAATTTGTAGTTTTGTCACTGTTGATAATTACCGAAGAACCACTGATTGTGGAGGTGCCGAGTAGAGAAATTTTAAAAAATCTGGGGTACTAGCCATCCCCCCGCCCCCAATCAAAGACAATTGCAATCTGTATCATCCTTGTTGAAGGGAAATAACATTTACAAAAAACGCATGAACGAAAAACGTGACACAGGCACAAACGGATGGACGGACGGACAGTAATGTGATGCCACAGACAACAGATTGGGTGTTATCTGCGGTAGTTCGCACCCTAATATTGGAAGTGATAATCAGACACGACACGTTACAAAAATAAATACATATTATGTTTAATAAAAATAACTTTAGTCCCACAACGTACTGCTAAGCACACAAATGTTACACATAGACTCAATATGCACAATATCAGTTTGTGTAGTAGTAGGCTATTACTTTACCCATTTTGCACACAGACCACGGCGGCGCGGGAGGGTGTATTATAGCCTTATAATGTGTTACTTTTTTTGTTGTGATTTTAGTTAAATTTCTTAATTTCATTTCATTTCATTTCATTTTATTGTCTTGTTTTGTATACCTAATACTAGCATATATTGTTACAATGTTATGACAAGGTAAACAAGTTATAAACATTACATTATAAGCTAGCTAGCTATTAAACACGTCTTTTCAAAAGACTAAGACTTGAATATTAGGATGTATAGAAAATACTAAAACTAATTTACATTTACAAAATACACTTTTACAACAATACAATAATACACAATAAAAATATATACTTTTACACTAATATAAGATAGGCTACTAGATAATATAAGTCTAGGCATCTATAATATGCAAAATAAATCCGCCAAGAACTCCTCAATATCGTAGTATTCTTTTTCAACAAGAAATGTCCTAAGATCCTTTTTAAATGTATCAGTTGGTTTGTTTTTGATAATGGGCAGGTAGCTTATTAAAAAGGATTATTCCTGCATATGTGGGGCTTTTCTCATATACAGCCAGCCTATGGGATGTCACAAATATATCATTTTTCCTCCTAGTATTGTAATTATGAATATTGATGTTTTTTTTTATATCTCCCCTATGATTAATTAAAAATAATATTACTTTGTAAATATAGAGGCATGCAAGAGTAAGAATATTCAACGTTTTGAAATGTCCTCTACATGTATCCCCTTTCTTAATTTTATCTAGTATTCTTAAGCTTTTTTTTGCATGACAAAGATCTTATGAAAATTGTTTTTTGATGTATTACCCCACGCTATTAATCCATAGCTCAAATGTGACTCAATCAGGGCATAGTACACTACTAACAGCAAACTTCTATCTGCATATATTTTCATTTTACGTAAGACATATATATATTGGAGCTTATTTTATTTGCTACATAATCAGTGTGGATGTCCCACGATAAGCACTTGTCAATATACAGTCCTAAGAACTTTGCTGTGTCTATTTGTTCAATAGGAAGGTCTTCATCACACAACCTGATACAAATATTTTGATCTTCCATATTTTTCCTTGGGAATATCATACATTTAGTTTTCTTATTATTCATTATTAGGTTATTTGGTTGCAGCCACTGCGCCACTTCGTTAAAACTGATAAAAGCGGTCTTTTCTAATGTTTCTATAAGTGCATGAGCAAGGGTGGTGGTTGCGTCATCTGCATACAAAAGCATATCCCCTTCACTTATTGCACATGGCATGTCATTTATTAGTATATTGAAAAACAAAGCCCTAGTATTGATCCTTGTGGTACTCCCAGTTCAATATATTTCCTCTCAGATTTAGTTTTTTTGTTCAAATGGTCAGAAATTTCTACATATTGCGTCCTTCCATGTAGATACGAAAATATCCATTGCAGGGCATTTCCCTTAATTCCATATGAAACAGTTTACTTATTAATGTATTATACTCCACACAGTCCAAAAGCTTTTGAAAGATCCATATAAATGCTACTGGTGTTTTTTCTGATCAAGCGCTGTTACAACATTGTCAATGAAGGCAGCAAGAGCTGTTTCAGTTGATCTCTTTTCTCTGAATCCATGTTTGTTCTTTTGCTATTATCTCATTTGACTCTAAGTATTCGGACAATCTATTATACATTACTCTTTCAAACACCTTTGAAAAAGCATTAAGTATTGAAACTGGTCTATAATTTCTGATGTCTCGAGTGTTTCCCTCTTTCAAAATTGGTTTTACCCGCGCCACCTTTAAAGCTTTTGGAAAAACACCTTCATTAAGAGACATATTAATTAAGTAAGTAAGTGGCTCTACTAATACTCTTGCACATTTCTTTATAAGAAAGCTTGATAAACCATCTGGACCTATTGATTTCTTATCTTTAAATTTCTTATAATTCGCCAAAGTTTCATCTTCACTTACATTATTGAGGCAAAATAAGTGATCTATTTCAGGCAACAGTTTTTTCCCATCATTTTCAGTTCTCTTTTGACTTTCTGTTAATTTTGTGGCTATATTTATAAAGTAGTCATTGAATATGTTTCCAATTTGCTTTGCATTTCTGACCGTTTTCATTATCTACTGTGATTTCAAATTCTGTTTCAGTTTTATTTTTTATTTTGAACCCCTTTCCAGATTAATCATATTCCATATATCTTTTCCTTTGTTTTCTGATTTCCTTATTAGTTCTTTGATTCTATGAGCCTTCGCTTTTCGAATTGTATCTTTATATTCCTTTTTGCATTTTTGTATTTATTTAGAACATTGACATTTGTATTCCTTTTAATTTTAACGCAAGTCTCCTCACTTTCCTTGACATTTCCATTACATTTTGTGTTATCCATTTATTACTTTTCTTTTTTGTGTTCTGAATCTTTGCCTTTCTTGCTGGAAATGAATTATTGTAGTGAAAAGTTATTATATCTACAAATGTGTCATATGCATGGTCAACTGTTTTTGATTGTATATTGCATCCCATGAAACATTTAAAAGTCTGTCATTAAATATGGTTATATTTCTCTTGCTCATGTCCCTGTATTCGGTTAGAAGTATTCTGTTACTATGTTTTTCCATTTTTAGATTGCTCTAAAGGATATATATTTATTGCTTGAGCATAATGATCAGATATTGCTGAAATGATGACCTCACTTTGATACATATCATTATCCATGTTTGTTAATATATTATCTATTGCAGAAGAAGAAATTGATGTTTTAGTTATTGCAATCCTAGTAGGAGCATTAATTGTTATGTTTAATTTAAACATATTAGCTAATTCTTTAAGAGTTCTCGTATTCTTATCATTTTTAGTACATCAATATTAAGGTCACCACATAGTACAATATCTTTTTCCTTCAAGCAGTCCATCTCTAAGAGTTCATGTAATTTATTAAAAAGGTGTCAATATTCCCATTTGGAGATCTATATAGTGTAATAATTATTGTGATGTAAGAATCATGCTGTATTCTACCTATCACAACCTCAAAATCATTTCTTGTGTAATTTTAATTGTAACATCTTTTCTAAATTCCTCTACATTGATACCTTTCTTTTGAACAAATCATGACCCCTCCTGCTTTTTGGTTTGCCTACAAAAGCTGGCTACTTGGTAATACCCCTCAAGTGTGAATTCAGACATTTCAGGATTGCTTAATGCATGTTCAGTTTATACAAAATATATCTGGGGTTTCCTCTTTACATAATATTTCCAACTGCTCCCCCTTATTTTTAACTGACTGTGCATTCTGATGTAATATTTTAAATTTATATTTCCTCCCCACCATATCAGTACTTGCTGTCACATTTAGGGTTGTTGTTAGGGATTCATTGGTGACGAGTGGGTTGACCAAAAAGGGTGAGTCATAAGTCTATCATTTTCCATTTCTAAACATCTTCCTGCCACCTACCTGTCACCTCTGACAATTCTTTTAATACAAGTGTGCTGCTGCTACAGATCTCCTCCTTGAAACCTAAAAACACACTATCACTATCACTATCACTATACCCGTCTCCTCCAATACTGTTTGCGGATGAGTAATATGGAATCATCTCCGACTCAGTGTTGTAGGAGAGGTCCAGTCTTGGTTCCTCCATGAATTCCGGACCATCTGTATTCATGTGGGTCTGCAGGTTTTCTCGCTTTTCCGTTGTCTTATCTGCTTGATCCCCTGCATCTACAGCATGTATCTCTTGGGTTCCATGCGCCTGATTGGTTTTGAGTTGGTGTTTGCTTGGTGTGGTCTCCGATTCATTGACTTCACCTTTAAAGTCATTGTCGGAGCATTCATTGGAGCCCAGCTCGGTTTGGTACAGTTCCTCTGACCCCTCCTCTTCCAAATTCTCGGTGAGCAGCGAGTCTTGGTCTTGGGCCGTGGTTGGTCCCTCCGAAGGCTCAGAGGGCAGTGTACCGTAGTCTTTATCAGGTAACGCCAAGGCGTAGGCCAAGGCTGCCGTAGTCTTTATCAGGTAACGCCAAGGCGTAGGCCAAGGCATGATCTTTATCAATGGGAGTTCTTTTAGCTGAGAGATTTCTTCCTGGTCGGTCCTGGCACCTGGAAGTGACATGAAAGCTTCGTACTGGTCGGTTCTGTTACTTGGAAAACCTTTACAGTCATCGTCGGAGCATTCATTGGAGCCCAGCTCGGTCCCGGGTGTAGCCTCGTCGGTGATGGTGTTCGGTTTTGACAAATCCTCATCGGCGCTCAGCCCTGTCGTATCCCCATTGGCACTCGACTCAGATCTGTACGTGCCCCCATTGGAGTCGAGCTCGGTCGCGGGTGTAGTCTCGTCAGTGACGGTGATCGGATTGTACTTTGACGCACGTTCTGATTCGGAGGCTTGGTTCTTATTTAGTAGGTCTAGTGCTTGGCAGATGTATTTACATAGTTTCTTTTTGCCGGTTCTGTTGAGATGCAAGCCGTGTCGGGTGTAATATGTCTTTGTAAAAAGGCAGTGGTTTGTTTTTTGGAATACAACATTGGTGTTTTGCAAGCTTACTTCCAGTGCTGAGTTTGCAGCTTGGATATCATCGTTGAGGATGGTTTGTCGTGTCTTTCTGGTATTGGAATTATTATGACTTTGTTTCTAGCAGAGCATCTCTTCAATTCTTTTTTGATTGGCATAACTATATTGTCTTGAATATTTTTGTCTCGTATTGTTTTGCTATTGTGTTTTGCTATTTCTTCGATGTCATTAGTTTCCAGCTATAATGATAAAGATTTCATCATTTGTGGCAGTGGGTCAGAAGGTCTAACTTTAGATTTTACAACTTCTTCCATTAAACCATTTGGTTTTAACCACGACGTTACCCGGCATTTATTGTTCACGAGTGGCTGTATTAATTTTTGAAGCCCTCTCCCATGACTGTCTGTGAGTAGAGTGACTAGGCCTAGTTCCTTGTGAATTTTTTCTGTCTTTTCTGTGGTCTTTTCTGTGTCTGTGTTTGCTGTGACTGACCCTGACTGACCTTGCTTTCTTGTGTTGTAAAGATTTCTCAGTATGTCAAACTTGTTGTTTGTGGTTATTGGCACATACTTAGTGGATTCGTACTGGGGCAAACTTCCTCCCTACAGAGGTAGATGGGTTCTCGTCGGTACTCGTGTCTCTTGAAAGAGGCAACGTGTTTTGTCTTCTTGCTAATAGGCAGGTCTATGACGTTTGTGGCCATATTGGTAGGCCTATGCCTATTTAAGTGGCATGTAGAAGAGGGTCTCTCATATGTTTTTCGCAGCAATTTCCTCTGCTATTAGTTTTGGCAAGCAGTTTTTTTCCGCTCAGGTTGAGGTGTAGGCCATGTTGGGTAAAGTGCTCTCTTTGAAGGGCTTTCATTGAGAGCACAGTAACTCCTAGAGTATTTCTGAGCAGGTGTTGGATGCGGGAATTTACTTCAGCTATGGAGTCACTTATCTTTTGAAATTCGGTTTTATTTTCTAGGTCAAAACGTGGCAATATTTCGCATACAATTACCTTCGGTCTGTTGCTATATTGATAGTGCCTTAGTGGAGTTAGTGCGTCTCTGATGTTATTACAGTTATTTCCCATATCATTTGTACCTGCCAGGATAATTACTGCGTCATCTTCTGTTAACTTACTTAATTCACCCACAATTCCTTCAGTTACTTGTAAAGCTCCAGCACCCGGTTTAATCGTCGCATCTATTTTGTAGTTGTTTTTAGGGCCAGCATGTGCAATGAGCTCGTGTTTAATTAATGTCGATAAGAAACGACCGTGACTGTCAGCCCTGAGCATGACATGTCTTTGGGCCTCCACTTGTAGTACTTCTTCAGTGGTAGCTCTGAGGGTGCGGCTGGGCGCGTCTGGGGGGCGTGTCTTGTTTTCTTTCTGCAGTGGGCATTGGCCTAGCTATGTCAGGCTTAGTCCAAGCATCTCTGTGGGTTTGCATAAGTTTTACTATTTGACTTTTTTGTTGGCTTATTACTAATTTCAATCTACATACTTCATCTTTAAGACAGTTTACCTCATCAAGATACCCTTTAATTGGTTTATTTATTGATTGGCACCAATGTTGGTACCCACCCATACTGTTGTAGTAGAATAGAGTACTTTGCTTCCCTTTTTGTTCCATAATTAGTTATTAAGTAGGGCCTAGCTTTAATATTATGCTCAATAAGCCACAACAAAAACAAAAAACTTTTCATTCAATGACTCACCAAGGATTGTCCTTTAACACAGGGCAAAAACAATTTTCTAATAAACGTTCTATATTACTTATTTACATACCAATATCGGATATTTTTTTTTATAAAATGTTGGTCTCGGTTCACTTTTTCTTTCTAGCACAAAGTTTCACTTTAAATCACATTTAAACTCACTTAACATATTAATAACTAAGATTAACCATCAATTCATCATTAATTAATTTACATTTTCGTCTATAATTATTTTATAATACCTCGGAGCAGTCAAGCACACGTCGTTATTCAACACAACAAAAGCAGATTTTCAAGTGTCATGTCTGTCGACAAACGAACCGCATCAAGCAACGGAATATAAATGTTCACGAGTCTATGTTATCAATTGCTTTCAATCTGCGATGCAAGACCATAAAATACGAGGCAAACTTGAATAGTGCATTGAGAGGGCGCACTCAATGTTGTATACTTACGACGATGGTTATTGGTGCAATAAACGTAACATAAATAATAGTTTAATATGTAATAAACTGTTCCCGGCTCCAAAGGATCTGTTACATTTACATACATATTATTGCACACATTTTACATTGTCTATTGCTTACATTTGTGCTGTTAAATGCTATGTAATACATATTAGAATTGTTATTTATAATAGACAAATTGCATACGTGTGAATGATGTAGTAGGTACTGTGTTCGTTAAATAAACAAGGTTGTGTAGTAATTCATTCATACTCGGCCGCCTATTAGTTGTTGCAGTTGTTCTAATTGTATAACTATTGGCACGTGCCATTTCGTTAAATTATATGTATTTGACTCGGAAATATATTTTCAATTGAAAGTTCTTTTAATTCACTTTCTAAAGTCACTCAAAAGTCACATTTGTGCAATTTAAGCTTTATTGTACATTCGAATGGATTCGCGCAATTTTTGGTGTCTAAAATGTAATGGATTCGCGCAATTTTTGGTGTCTAAAATGTTCAATCAATTGCAAAAGATTCGATACAGTTCAAAACAGTGCAAAACGCGTATTTTAAATTATTTATTCACATATTAAAGGGGGTGGTTCGTACGTATACGTGGACTTGAAAACATGTGCTTGTTTTTTCCGTTATATTAGGTTTTGATATACCGACAGAGGTTTTTCGCAACATCACGGCGAACGTGGGTATCGTCAATAACAAAATTTTGACAATTTTGACTGACGACAGTACAGAGCACTGTCAAAATGTCAGGATTGCCTTTGCTTAGAATTAGATACAGACTAATGGGTGTATTTGTTTATTTCAATTATAACGCAGACAATAATACTATGCAAATTTCAATGTTAATTTCAATTATAACGCAGACAATATATTATTTAAGAATTTGGTATCTGCGTATTGGGCGATGACCCAACAATTAGCATTGACTTACATAATTATTCTAATTGAGAATGTGAGAATTACTTGGGCTTTTCTCCCATATGCCATAGTAAACCCTTTTAAGTTTGTGTTGTAATAATTTTCGGGCCCATACACGTGTGATTTTTTTAAAATTCGTTTTTTTCACCATATCGAAGGTTAAAATCTTGCATATCAGATGACATTATTATTACGTCATGACAAGTCTTGACAAATCGTCGCGACATATTTAATGTCTTGTGCACTACAATTTATAACCTTGGACTTGGTATCACCGAACGAAGGACTGGCAAACACGTGACTATATACGGAGAAACATGATATTACAAGCACACCCACCCACACACGCTAAAAACTTTGTAAGCTGGGATCGAATCACAACTATCGTTTTTTAATATTGCACGCACATACATTCCATCCATCCATTATACGATATTTTTCAAGTATTTGATTTTTTTTGCATCTTTAAAGTGACACTCCCCAAACCTAATATTACATTCGAAAATCACCGGGCTGTGATTCGATTGTTCTGCACATAGATGTTACATCTGAGTTACATTATCAGAAATTATCCTTTTGACCAACTCAAACTGCAATTTTCGTCCACAGTCGGTTATGTCGTACTAAGTTTGTACGAAACAAACGTCGGCGAACACAGACGACAAACCTATACTGTTCATTACTGGACATTTTTCGTCGCAAGTTTATAAACATATCATTTCATTCATCGTCTCGATTAGCCAAAGTGAGACGTTAAGCAATATCCAATCAATCAACTATCATTTATACATCCTTAGTAAATGTATAAATTTAGTTAGGCCATCCTTTTTTTTATTATTATTTATTTATTTATCCTATTCAGTTAAAAAACTATTTTTTCACTTGACTTATTACGGAGATGCAGGACAAACTTTTCGTGAAATCGCTTATTTTGGAGATTATTACTATTTTAGTATTACCTGTTGATCGCTTACCATACACGATTGCTCAAATTACAAGAGAAGAGTATCATCCGGACGATTTGATGGCAGATATCTCGAGTCATTTGGAGTGTATGGAAACAGATAATTTATGCATTTTCCTTTGTACTTTTTTAAAAACTTTTTCGTATAGGGATGCCCGCTGCAAGGTACAAATCTGAGTTACTCGGTGTTTTTTTTTTTTTTTTTTTTTTTCGTGGGAAACCTGTTATAGGGTGCAATTAGCCCCTCTTCAGGTGAACTAGGTATGTGCGGATAGGAAATTGTGAAGGGATGTCCGAGGGCTATTTAAGAGGACTCAATCCCTTGCATTCGCCTTAACGACTGAGGAAAACCTCGGAAAAACCTTCAGTCAGGATTGCCGGTCTCGACGGGATTCGAACCGGGACCTCCCGAATCAGAGTCGAGCGCTTAGCGCCCGAGCCAACACTGTCGGTACTCGGTGGTGTGCAGGGTATTTTTTTCCCAGGTTATTAGGGTTTAGGTTGGGAGAGGAATGACCGAGGGTGTTTTGTCCGGATATTTTCTTGATTGATTTAGAAGGCTGCACTGGCCGAAACGAGAATAAAATTATGAGTACGCGATAATTCGTTTGGCTTGATCCGACTTATTTCGCCGGATACCAACATAGAGAAACACATTTTTTCCCACTTTTATCTACGTTAATTTCTTTTATAAACAGCTCTTTTCGAGCTAAAACACGACTCAATTATATCGAATTACCCCTCACTTTCCCAACCCTGCATGAATGTGATGATAGGGTGAAATCCAATTAGAAAGCGAATGATACGCCTTCTAACCCTTGCATTATGTAAAACATATAATTATATTCCACAAGAAAGGTCTACGATGAAAAACGTACCTTCTTCTTTGAAGAATGCGTATTATTAGGTACTAATAGACATTTCATAGCACGCACCGTGTAATTTACTTTTACACATAGTAAATAGGGAACGCGAAGGTCTGTATGTTACTCGGGTGGCTGGCTGGAGCTGCAGAGATTATATATTCACTGGTCAGCCGTGCAGTCATGACTGTCTGCAACACGTTGCTGTTATTTATCAAACATCTCACTTCTCGTGCACACGCTCCCTAGGCGAGTCAACTGAGACTGAGAACAATGCGCCGAGATATTTGCTGGGTGCGCAGTATTGTGATTCCCTTATCTTAATTCACAAGGTATTCAAATGCTGCCTGTGCCTGTGCTACAACACAGACGATATATTTGCTTTATTTCTGCAGAGATGTTTTTCAAATGATAACAGACTAATTTCCTTGTTTTGAACTCGTTCGATCAAGTCACTGACCAACACCCTCGACCCCACCCGGCTATATGTTCCGAAGCAACCTTGCCAATGCTAACGAGATCGATTAGCGATCAGTATTTGAAATTGGTGCCCGTTGATTGGCATATCATCGGTAAGGTTGCTTTGGACTTGGGAGGAACTTTCCCCCCTCCCCCCTTTAAAACACCCTAAGTTATTTTTCAACAATATTCGTTACATTCTATTACAAGATGAAATTCCATTCTGAGTTCTACAGTATACAGTATATTTGGAAAACACGATGGCAGTCTCCAGACTTACTAAAATATTATTGTGTCGCTATGCATTATCTTAAAGAAAGTAGTGGATATTATTTTGAGATACTTAGGGCCTACAATAATTAAATTTAAAAACAAAATCGATTTCGTTGGTCGGGAAACACTCCCGTTCGGGGGCCCCCGGTCGGGATGGATTTTGTAATTTCTGAATTGTATTAAATTTTAATCAAATATGGCTCTTCGTTTGCCATTTGTGTATTGACGGTTGACCACAGTCTACCAAATTTTCTCCAGATCAAATAACCGATGGAGTCTGCTGCTGACCGGTGCACACATTCAAAATGAGGTGTTCATCGTTCGGTGCCTAATACTATAACAAGCAATTACACGTATTATGTTGTTACCAACAGAAACGAAACCATATAATTATCATAATAAAAGTGAACGAATGCAGAGCAGCAGATAACCATGCACCCTCGGACATCACATAAGACCAATGCACGAACTGTTATTAATGAATGCATCTCCATAAGCACAGGCCTACAGCGAACCGGTTGTAGGTCTGACAATCGTAACGCAAGGAAGAATAATTAGAGTGAAATAATGGGGGCCAATCTTGTGATGTATGGTTTCTTAGCTGTCTTTACACGAGATATATTTTATACTGCCACGCGCTAGCCAACACAAAACGCCAGCCAGCCTCTCATTGCTCAACGGACCGATGCTTCTTGTTGAACCAATGTTAGAACAGGAATTTAAACTCGGATTGATTCAAAATAGAAAATAAAAATAACATTAGATCCAAAGTTTTGTTTAAAGGCATGCAGACATAAAAAAAAAATAGTTTTTTGCCATGGTCGAGGAATATTGGAGAGTGGAATCGTGGCGGAGTGGAAGTGGAAACGTTCCCCAAAAAATATCAAAATCACTGCAATTTCTAAATGTAAACACTCAAATTAATACCGTCAAATGAAAATGTACGTAAAGCGGAATCAAATGAAATGCAGTTGCGCAATCAAGCAATTCACTTCGCCTCTCGTCCCCATCCCATCCCCCCAACACCGAACTTCCTTATAAATAATTACCTGCTTTAGTTTCGCCAAGACGGAAGACCCCCTATATTTCAAGTCGATGATGAAGTGCAGAGTCCGTAGCGATCTTAATTCCTCCTATCTCCTCCAATCATCTCGCCGCTAGCCTTCCTCTTCTGATTAATGGTCAGCCCCAGAGGTTGACATTTAGTAGCTCAATTGTAGACTTCACCACTCAACTGCAATCAACGACGCCCCTAGGCTGATGGTCATTACGATTCTAGAGGCGACGTATTTTTCATTTGCCTAACTTTACACAATGGGAGGTGATAGCAGAATCACGCTAAAATTATTTCCTTATATAGCGAGAAACTTGGCTTTTCTGCCGTGCATTTTCTTTGGATTGTATATTCATCGATGCCGGGATAACGCTTAGCGAAGAGATGGGCCATGGGCGATGATTAGATATATTGGTATATGTCATAAGCGAGGTTACCGAGGTACATGCGGACTAAATGAAGACACAGGCGACTTGACATCATGTTTGATGGATCGAGCAAGTTGCGTGTCTAGAAATCGACTTTTATGAAGACGAAGATGTCGTTCGGACAATCATCCATTTCATATACACAAAATTAACGTTGCCGTCCAACGCCGAAAAATAACACGTGAAAACTAAAAATATGCCCTCGAAAAGTTGACTGTATAAATTTTTATTTCGTGCTAGTATTGATGATTGATGGACAGTTTCAGTGTCAGTGGGACCCCAATGCGCAGTGCTTTTTTTTCACCAACGTTTTGTATTTTTTAGATCCCAGAGTAATAATCCTTACAGAAATGAACCATGAATAAACAAAATAATAACAGTTAGTTGATAACCAATAAAACACTGGTGGATCTAATCTAACTTGTGTATGCATGGAAAACAGATTGGGATGCATAAGGCCTACGGATTTACTCAATTTCTAAGTCGAAATTTGTCACAATGAACGTTTATGGCGCGTTTCTCTCTTGACGTGATACCAGACCAGAGTAAATACTATAAAGAGGATCCGAATGTTGACAAGACAAGACCGTGGCTATGAAAAAAAAACTATTAATCAAATCTTAAAAGCTCTACGATCTCGACATGCTGAGACCTCCATGTTTGATGTTAGTGTTGTACACATTCGTTCTCGACAGCAACGTTAGGTGGGACCAGCTTTCTCTCGTCGTAATATAAAATAAAATATCGTATCCAATTTCTGTTTTTTTCTACCCTCCATATTGTTTTTGGGGCTGCGTTCCTCGTCTCATTGTTTTTGCTCTTCGTTTCCGGAAGATTTCCCTTCGACCGGAAGAGGTTGGGGTTCGGTTCGCCTTGACGGGGAGATGGGCATAGTGCAGTGTTCTGTGTTCTACGCTCGCTCCCGTTAGGGGCGTTTAGTTCTTTGAGATCGCCGCGGCTCCAGATGGTCTTATACCTCCAGCCTCCGAGTCATTCTCTTCAGACTCGGTTCCTAGATCTCGCTCTTCTCTGTACTCTTCATCCCCAGTCGCAGGATATACATTCTTCAATATATAACTCGCTTGAAGGTTTGAGATACCGTGAATAACCATTTCGTTCTAAAATAATATCAAAAGATTATTTCCTTTATAATCAACCAAAATGAAATAAAAACGTAAATATTCTTTCAAAAAAGCATAATGCATGCTTTTTTTACTCTGTGCAGAGGGCCTACATAATTACGATAAATGCTTAGCGACACCTGTCATACTCAACAAAAATATAAAAACATCAAAATATACACCTGACTCCCTAATAGTAGACCATTCGATTCACCATACTTTGAAAAACAACGTAACTGTTGACCTTGGTTACTGATCTATAAATCAGCAAAATAGCTGTTTTAATTAGTTTTATTTCCACAAAAAAAGATACGCTATCAAGTCAGATGTGGATATGGTTAGAAATTATTCTATAAGACAATTAATATATGTAATTACTTTCGAGACGCTCCCCGCCAAAACCCAGTGCCACAAGCCGATGTGAATGCAGTCTACACGAGGCCAGTCATTGGTTTGACCTCACAAGCCAGAATGTTGGAATCGCTATTTGTCTCGGTCCCAGTTGACAAGTGGAGGACGAATTGGAAAGAATGTTGTTCGTTTACAAACAAAATTCCGCTTTGTCGTTTTGTTTTGAAGCTAAATACCGAAGATCTGAGATCTTGAAGTTGCACAGTTGCTTTTTTATTCCAAGACAGCATTTTCTAATTTCTCTTTTTTTTCTCGTATCCATTGTGAGTTAGTGACGTCAATAGTTAAGAACTGATGTACAAACTACAAAGTTCACAGTTGAAATAATCAGTCAGGAAAACTTGTTTTTCTTGTCCAGTTTCGCTCAGTTTTACACTCATTTGCCCCAAATTTAAACTAGTAAAAACCACCTTATGGGATCTTCTCATTAGTAGAAGAAGAAAAAATGCATGCAATTTAAAATGGTGGGGATACCTCGAGTTTGAAGAGATTTAACACTTTTTACCTTTTACATAAAACTGGTTTAAATATTTAGCATCTATTAGCGAATTCTTCTTCCCGTTGACTAATGTGTTGTTTATTTGTTGCGTCTGGTCAATTGGTTGAATGATAAAGATATAACTAATTCGTAGGCATGTTTGACTTCATTCAACCACAGATACTTACGTGATCCAACCATTCTATTTCTATCCATTCAAACATTCAAACCCAAAACCTCCAACTGTTGTTAACAGGTGCTTATTTCTTACCAATAAAACTACTGACACAACAGGACAATCAGTTAAGTAATTAATTACCCTTTTCGCTTTGCACTGTTTTAATTGAACGGTAGCCTACAACACTTAGTTTAGTCTTGTGGTCTAATCTTGTGGTCTCGTTCTTGTGGTTTGCGAGCAATCATTCGAGTATATGTATTGTCTGGTTTCAAACGTCACATTTTCTGCACAGACAGCGGTGTAATAACTAACGTGTTGTAACCTCCATGACCCCGGTAGTTGTGAGTGGCATGACAAGATCAGTGGTTCGTATCGTGTAGTGCACAGTGATCCTGGTTCGAATCCCAGTTGGAACATTCAGTTTTCGATGTATACCAGACATCAATACCACACATGATCAAATCACAGTTGACATTATCTATTCAGGTATTATACGGAAATCAATCCAGAAATTAAAATAATCCATCTCTCCCGGGTGTCGAGCCCGGGTCTCCCTATTGCCGGTCGGATGTTTTACCACTTTATAACCTATCGAGACGGTTAACTTCATAACTTCTGGATTGTTGGTGCATGATCGATCTATGTATAGATTTGGAGTCAGCCCCGACGGTTGAAATCAGTTTTACTACGGTATACGTGGTGCATGCTGTGTCTGTCCACCCATTGCACCATGGCTCGATCGAGACTTTTGACTCACCCCTATCTATGATTATAATAATACTCGTAAGTTTCAAAGCCAACGTTACCGACAACATTGGTCACTCATGTAAAACTGATTCAGGAGGTCACGGATTCGAATCCCATAACCGAAAATCCAGACTGAAAGTTATTTGTTAAAAAGTCTTGTAGTGGAGCCCTTGGACATGCATTCTCTTCACAACTATACCCCTTTTGCACTCAAATAACCTAGGTATTCTTGGATTGGATTGTTAATCAATACCATGATGATAACAAAACATAACTTTTAAAAATTACTTTGGGGCCGATATTGTATAGCCACAAATTCAAAATTAGTTTGTAATTAAGTTATGTGTGTCCCACTCACATTGGAGTGATGTCGGGCAACATCTCCTCTGGGTATAATGCCTGCCATCAATTGAAATAACATGAAGATTAAGACTCACAAAGTAGTTTTTGTATATAATCTTGAATGGAGCACCCTCAACTGTCCACTCTGCCCCTTTTCGTTTACGTCTTCATCATTCACAGACCGCATGTGGCTGTGCGTCTTTGCTCTTGTTTGTGCGTGAATTGTGCACAATTTTGCTTTCCAAAATGGCTCGTGGTACTTACGGCGTCCATGCCTTCCTAAGGAGTAATCCTATTATTGGGACGGGCGTACTAATAATCCCATCCACATGCACTCACTACTTTCATCCCTAATGGCCTGGCTTCTGTAGCCGCGGAGCGACCATCTGTTCGTTGAGCTCATGACATGGTCTTTAAAGATGCCCCCCGCAGAGGCAAACGGCCGATCTTTGTCACTTGTCTGTAGAGAAAGGACTTGCCCTTGTTATATGTTCTTCACATGTTCCCGCTGTCAAGCACATGTGCGTGGTGCACGTCGGGTGGTCAGATACGAGGGTGGTTACCATCGGGGCGCGGTGGAGATGCGTACTGTGCGCTTCTGGTGGTCAGAGGAGGGTGGTTACCATCGGGGCGCGGTGGAGATGCGTACTGTGCGCTTCTGGTGGTCAGAGGAGGGTGGATACCATCGGGGCGCGGTGGAGATGCGTACTGTGCGCTTCCGTTCAAGGGGTACAACACTTCTTATCGTTACTCATTCACTTGTGTGTGAAAGCTATTTGCGTGCATGATTTATATGCAACGTATTAGTGTCTGTCGCTCACAAGTCGCTGGCATGTGTACAAAGATTTACGTTGCATATTATGAAGAGTTTAGAAGGAAACATGAACAAGAAAGTGATGGAAGGGTCGTGATAACTGTGATCGATAAGGGAAGAATTACAACAAGCGTATAGAGGAGTTGGCTTTTAAGTTTCAATGTGCGTTGTAGTGAGGGGCAGCTTGGCGTAGGTCGCCGTATAGGAAATATATTTTCATTGAATTTGAATGGATTATTTTTTATGAGTCATGTTTTCACAAGTACTGCGATCTGCGTTTGGTTATTACATTTTTGCTCTTGTGTTCTCTTTACTTATTTTTCTCAATTAGTCACCAAGGAAAACTGGAATGAATGAAAAGCGATTTCCTTTTAAATTTCAAGGATTTGTTACATAATTATTGTTTTAGTCATGTCTTCTTTGACTCCTTGACAATTGATACCCCTACTGATCGGTACCACGCCTTCAAAGTACTCGCACTGCTCGATTTACTCGTAACCGTAGCAAACAATTTGAACGTAGACATGCTAGATTCACAACCATAGAAACTCTTCTCAACGGATCGTTTTACTCCAAGCAAGCTCGCCTTCAATTGCCCCATGTGTTTGCCATGTGTCGGTTAGATGGGTCAAAGCGTGGGGGGTATGGCCGATATTTTCTCTCATAGCAAAAATATAATTCGACCATGAAAGGGAGTCATTATCTTGGATCGCTGGTCAGAACCGAAACTCGCCGACAACAGGGTGGTTTCTGTCATGAATATGACGGGAAAATTTAAATTTGTTTGAAAACTATGGAATGTATAACAGTTGTGATGTTATTACGATGTAAATAGCTGCAGCGACGTCGTCATTCGCAAAATCCCGGAATTGAAAGTTAAGAGAAGTGGCCTGGTCGTGATTGATAAATACTTATTTTGTGTTAAAGTTACAAGAACTGATTTTAAACGAGGGACATTATTTTATTACGCTATTTATTATTGTGCTTTCTCTCTGTACTCATATTACAACAAATTATCGCCGCCCGTGTTCGTTTCCCAAATTATGACTCGGGGCTTATTAATCAATTTATAATTATCTTCGTCATCTTGACCAAAAGCTACCGCTTTCATCGTAGATTGACAACCGACCATATCGTAGTGACGTGCCTTCGGCATGATCGAAGAAGATCATTTCCATCTAGAAAATATCAGTATTCATTAGGTATTCTAGTTTGTTTAGCTAGAGACTCGGGCTATCACTTACAACACGTATTTACACGGCCAGTGGCTCCACAAGCCTAACCGTAAAAGTCCTGCTGGTGTTTCAATTAATTCTGAAACCTTACACGTGACGCAGATCTCGTCTGAAAATATTTCCACATTTTAGCAATTTCAAATTAATGAAGGAGAAATTAATTCAGAAATTATACCCGTCGTAGTAAAATATGACAATAACGAGTGATTAATGAAGAGATCGATAATGTTCGATTAGAAGAACGTCGATCGTGCCTCGCATTCACATTGCCCATGATGACCGGCACGCGGTGGGTCCCACGGAGCGTTAATTAAAGTTCAAGTTACAGCTTTATGAGTTATTTATACGGGATGGATTTTGAGTGTATAATCAAAAGCCAAACGCGCGTTTTAGGAGTAGAACTCGCGGGGCGAAGAGTTTGAACTGGAAATCACGATTGAGCGGGTGATCATTCACTGTTTGACAGGTGATGCTGCGCTTGTCTGGCAACCTGTTCGCCGTGTAATGAGATGATGGGAGACTCAATGACTGGGTCAGGTTCAGCGCCCTTTTCAAATTATATCAACCTTTTTGGTTCAGGGGCCAAATGTAATTTCCATTTAGCGTCCAGAGGCACACGTGATAAACTTGCTTCAAGTGATGTGGTAAACACATGAGCACCTGAGCAATGCTTTCGTATTGTCGGCCTGCCACGGGTCTCGAAAGCCCATTAAACTTATTACTCTCCCCCACCCCCCAGAATATCCTTGTACTATGCCCCCCCCCCCCCGTACCCCACGCACATTTTCTTTTTAAACCGAATTTGTGTGACTGATTGATCTGTGTGATTTGGGCCTATCCCAAGAAAAAAGCTCGCCTGCCTTCTGATTGTGGTGTTTGTGTGTGTTTGAAAACTTTTCATGACAAATTTATTGTTACTCTGATTTTGATAACTAGGAAGCTTCGCAAACGCTTTTTCAGGCGCGTTGTTGGATGAGCGTATTTTTTTTTAAACGAAAAAAGCGTAAAATTGCGATTTTCATGAGAAATTATTTTTCGATTGCGCTCAAATTTTACACCAATATATTAATTCATAAAATTAAGGTTCTATGAAAAAATCATTACAATCGGATAAAGCATGTAGGTGTTATAAGTCGAAGAAATGTTTTGAAAATCGAAAAAGAAATGTAAAATTGGGATTTTCTTAAGAAAAAGTTCTTTGATTGCGCTCAAATTTAACACGAATTTATTAATTCGTAAAAATTAGGTTCTGTGAAAAATTCATCACAATCAAATGAAGCATGTAGGTGCTATAAGTAGAAGAAAGTTTAAAAAAATCGGAAAAAAATCGTAAAATTGCGATTTTCATGAGAATTAATTTTTCGATTGCGCTAAAAAAAAAGTAGCCGTTCTAAGTTCAGAGATTTCGAAGGCCTCCAGAAAATTTCATCGCATTTGGAGTATCGGTTTAGCCGGAATCGTGTTATCAGCACAAAAAAAACATTCCGGATTTTTTTCTCCAGTGTAGTGAAATGGAATATTCGCTTCGCTCGCTACGCTCATACAAAAATATTCAGGAAACCTTCGACATCTCTAAGCTTATAGACCTGGCAAATCATAGAATAACTTAGTTTGAAAATCTTAAATTTGTTTAATTTCTTCACTGTTGTCCAACCTTTGAGCGACTGAGTATAATAATGTACATATTATTTAGTTTTGGTGTAGTCTTACCAATCTTTGGTCTTACATATTACGTATTTTAGAGAGGAGCGGAAAGATCAATCGATACACGGGTTGTAGCTAAGAATCACTTACCACTGTTCGAGTTCCGCACCTGATCATGGTCTGACCTTCAGTCACAAACACCGTGTGAACTTGTCGACTCAATCAATCATCCATGTTTCAATCCACCTAAACTCCTTGACAGATTTTAACATATTTCCGATGACATAGTACACCAGTAGCCGGCCATCCGTGTGCCCTCGAATCTACCCGTTGAACACCGGACAACTAATTGTTGTGACACGATTCTTATCACGAACGTAGCTCATCTCGACTCTTGGGTTTTTAAGATCTTTGCGCCGCGGATAGGCATGGCATTGAACTCGTGGCTTGATATTCTCTCAGACGTAAAGTTAATGAATCATTTTGTATTGGTTCTTTATAATCTGCCAACCACAAAGAGAAAATTGCCAAATGTGCGAAGAAAAAGATGAACGGTATTTTAGATAGGTAGTCTAATTAATTGCCATGCCTACCTAGCTTGTAACAGTTTGGGTTCCACCACACAGTCCTTTCAGATGCGAACCGTTACGTAATTATATTACCTTTCTTATTACATTTTCCGTCTCATTAATTTATAATTACGATATTGTATTTATCAATCTTGTCAGAAATCTTGATTTTTATCTTTTTTAGGCAAAAATTCTGGAACATTTCTGTGCATTAGGCTAATATCAATCAAAACAAAACCAGCAAATTTATCAAACAAGATTGAACAATTTCCGTACAAATAAAAATGTTACGGAAGTTTGCTCTGTGGAGTTGATATATAGCTCGAGTGGCAATATGCGCGTAGGAACATAACCAGATAAAAACCAAGGGAGGATTTCATTAAACACACAAAAACACGAACATTAACCACGGCCAGAAAAAAAAACACTTACCTTAACAAAGTGCGTAAATTTCCGGAAGCTCCGCTTTCCGAAAATTTACGCACTTTTGGTGAGTGTTTTATTTTCTGTCCGTGGTTATTGTTCGTGTGTTTGTGTTTTTATTGATATAACTAGATTATATGGGACCAGGGGTTGTGGAACACTCAACAGACTTAGACAACTATGACTGCTTTCATATGATTCTATGTAATTGAAGCTGGATTAATTTCAAAATCAGAATTATAGTAACAGTAATCAATGAAAATGAAATCATAATGAGCATTAAATATAGAAATATGTTTCACAAAACAACCACAGCAGAAATAACGATGACACAATTTATAATTTTCACAACGATGCTCGCAATATGAAAATCTTCGGCTTGTTTCACACGCGTATTAAAAAAAGGCATAGCATTGGCATGACATACCCATTGACCATGTAGAGAAGATTTGTAGCCTCGCGTTAGAAGAATTATTGTTTTTACTCTCGGTCCATTCACCTGTCGCCCGTCATAACATCACAAGAGTACAGAAAGATTCATTAGTAAAATATCTTAATTCAGCGACTCCATGGGCCGTCGTTGTGATTGGTGTGGTGTGTCTCCTACCTTGTGGGTGTTTCTGCGCCTTCCAATCCTCCAGCCTCAGACGCAATTAGTCAACGGATTCGCTCGCGTCTCAACCTGCGGAATTTAATGCACGTAAATAATAATAGTAATTATCTTCCTTTAGGAGTGCGTTAGGGCTGTGATGTGAGACCGTGGATGCGGCAGCTTGCTAGGCCCGCGGTCAGCTCAAGACTCGACAATTTGCACTCTTTTAATTGATGAGTGCATAGGCTAGACGAGGTGTTCTTACTTCTTATCACTTCTCAACTTCTGCGAGCCCATTCAATCAAGTTGATTGGACTTTTTAATGATTTCCCTTTAGGTATTAGGGCTTAGACGTGTAGCTGCAATGGCATGGCCGTGTCAGCTAAGATTTCAATTGGCACTTTTAATTGATGTCGTAATGGCGCATCGACCGTGTACTTATGCTTTAAGCTTGTTTGATGACGTCATCAAGTCAATTGTATTGAACGATATTCAAAGCAATACCTTGCATCGTAGTAGGTGACTCCAAGCTGTTTCAAGTCAGTTTGACTTCAACAGGTGCAAGGTGTAGTTAGACAAATTAAAGATGTTTTAAGGTTTTGTTGGCATGGGACTATCCGTTACTGGGAATTGATCAGAAATGTAAATATCAGTTGATCCGGTTCACGAGTGACACTAAGCTAGGTAAATTAAAGTGTAGCAAAATGTAAAAAATGTCAAGGTTTTCGTTTAGAGGACTCATATTCCTTTAATGGAGAAACTGGATAAACACATTCATCAGGAATGCCGTGGCTGAGTCGAACTTAGGACCCTCACGAACAGTATCACGCTGTAACGTTGAGTTCAATTATGTAATCTTCATATGTAACTTATAAACCCAGGTATAACGTAATGATTATATAAAATAGTTGCAATATTTGAAAGTTGAAAAAAGCGAAAACGTAGACCCAACTAGTGTCAATCTTATATATATCGTTTGGTAACTATATTTTGAAATATTTGATAAGATTATGAATAGAATTGATAGTCTTTATTTTCATTGTACAATGGGTTACATATTACAGAAACACAAGGGCAAAAACAAAAAATGGCGAGGTTCGACTATAAATCGTTCTTCCACCTAACCACTGACGAACATAAAAATAACTAAAAATATCTTAAAAACTAACTTAACACAGATTTCAGGGGGTTACTAACATTTCAAATTTCAACTTAATTCAAAATACAAATACAGATAAATAGTTAATCCATTCAAGATTACAAATTTATATGAAGACGGTGAACGATGGAGAGTAAAAGCGTTGCATAGCCAAACCGTTGAGTTTAATTGAATAATAAATCGTATACCACACTGTTCGATCGACGAAATATCGCTCCATGCTCCGAGCTTGCACGGCGCCACACCCTTCAAGTCCAAGTCCGGGCTGCATGGGCGGTTTCCTGCTGTACTAATGAACCGCCATGATGAGATGATACTTACTAATTAACGCACTCTTGCATCTCCTGCTAATTGTCCGGCATTGTTCACGGACCTCCGAGCTCTTAGCCTCTTGTAGGCCTACTCGTAACTCAGCTCTCACAAGCTGTGTGGGTCCGTGGTTGGTAGCTAAGCCATGTGATGTATCTGACGGGTGCTTCGCTAAACGGGAAATAATTAAAAACGAATAATATGAAATTTCTATATTGTAAGATTTGCGTTGGCCTAGGTTAGGGTGCCATACGATACGAGGTTTATAGGCTGTCCTAGATAAGGTTGCACTGGTGTTAACTTTGGCAATCAATTTTTTTTAGTTATTGTTGATTATGAAAATTATATCGTTTCATGATGTATGGATGTGTGTATTTTCCAACGTTTTATAGGCATAAGTTACATGATAATCGATCATTCGCGACCTGAAGTGATTTACATTAGTACAGCGCAAATATGTTGGAATAGTAAGCGTATAGCTGAAATAACAAACACAACCATGTCCCTCGTCTTCAATTTCATTTGAATAATGTTACTGTGGCGTGTTTTTTAAACAGTATTTTTTTTCGCGTATATGACATTGATTGGTGGGATGAGAGCAATGGAATAGCACCTTAGATGTCGTATACATTTTTGTTTAGTTTTGTTTGTTTTTCTGTATGTATTGGACAAACGTCTACTCTGATCTTGATGACATTTTCAGGGGACCTTCGAAATCTTTTTCTTAGATATGCTATTAATTTGTGTACAGCCAAATAATTATTTTTCATGACGATTGCACTATTAGACACAACACAACACAGGTAATTTTGATGAAAATACAAACTGGAAGTAAAAAAATATCAAGGTGAATGAGAGATTATGTTCCAAGTTTTTTTCTTACTCGAATGCCAAACTAACTCTACTTCTTGAGTCTTACAAAAATATCTCTCTCGTTCCATATTATGTAAATCGTCTTCGGATGCAGTTTCAGATTAGCAAATATTACCATTTCATTAACCGCAGTCGCGAGTACGAGGAAGCAGGGAGAAATTAAATTCCGTGGAAGAAGCAGCGGCAGAAGTATCAGAATAATATAGTGGCCCTACGGTTAAAAGTTACACAAGGAAAACATGATACAATGCAAGTATTATTTATTGTTATTAAAAATTATTTACATAATGCCTAAAGCAAGCCAGGGTTATTATGTTATATACAATACAACAATTATTATAATATGATACTAGTCTAAGTTATAATATTTGTATGTCTTGGAAGACTTGAACATTAAAAATGTATTACCTATTTAAAGTTAGGTAAGTTAAACAAACTAACTTAAGATTTATGGACACCAACCTCTAGCTGGGCTCGGACATGTGCTGTGTTGACCAATGCCTATCTATGTACACTACACGCGTTGCCTTCCTGTAATAATTCACAAAGATGGACTAAGCCAGTTAGAGCAACATCAAGTCTTATTTATGACTGTGTTCCGAAGAGGCAGCATATTAATCTACCCCTAAGCAGTTAGTACTTAAAACAGAGTTAATTTGAATTCTGTCTGTCTGTTAGTGAAAGTGACCGCTGTGAAAAAGTGTCCGTCTGCTGCTCGTCCCGAGTCTAGACAGTGGGCGAGCCTCAATGAATGTAGCCGAGTTTACGCCTGTACCTGTTGAGAGTAGCGTTCGTTTTCTTTTGTTTTCTCTGATTGGCCTACAAGGAGAGAGGATCTAACACTGACTGACCCATGGACTGACCGCCTCAGACGGACTGACTCCGCGCCGAACAAGGAAATCCAGTTTATACGCCTACACAAATTTAAAATTTACCGCGTCTAGAATCTCGATCGGTTGTTTCAAATGTGTGACTAGCATGTATCCGTTCATGTAGGCAGGACTTCCAGCAGCTGTGGGTCTGTCTGTACTCTGTGGGTAGCCAGAGGGTGGCCATCGGCATCACGTGACCATGGACTTGCAATTGTACCGTGATGTGACAACTACGATCTTCCTTTCCATCCTATTTAGGTCACACTGTACTGGGTAGTCTGAGGGTGCCCATGGACTTACAATTGTACCGTGATGTGACCACTATGGTCTTCCTTTGGGTAGCTAGAGGGTGACAGAGGATGGCCATCATGAGTAGACATCGGATTTGTATGTGCAGTCGTATGTTTTGTTCCTGATTCCTGAATGGGCTTATTGCTGGGTATTCCACTAAAATTCATTCGACAATTTTAAGAGCCAACTGATAAATATTATATTGCAAATAACTACATGTTTTAAAAGTCATTGCATAGCGTAAAGAGCCTAAAACGGATTATAGAACTTAGCAAATTGAGCCTTTAAATTATGACAAGAGAAGGAGGTATCAAATATGATTGAAGCGTAAAACTTGTACCTCGTATCTGTGACAATTAATCTTTAGGACTTGCAATATAGATATACTGTATAGCTACATATCAGATGTTGGCAAATTGAGATTTAAAGTTATAGGACGCACTGCATGAAACTAGACATGGTTGAAACTTATTTATGAATTATAGAAAAACTTAAGGTGATTAGCTTTAATTAGTTATTTAACAAATTGAGTATTTAAATTAGACATGAAAAGGATGCACGAAACATGTTTAAAACGAGTTTCTTTGAATTTGTGACAATTTATAGTGTTTAAAACTTGCGAAGTGTAGATTTTATTTGGCAACTTGGCAAAATAAGCCTTAGGTCGTGAGAAGAAACACCAAACATTGATACGTGGATTCTTAATCTGTGATAAATTATATTCGCATAATCTGCATAGAAGAATGTTCAACCTGCTAGCCTTCAGGTCTGAAACTCGTAAACATACTACGTGCAAAGTGCTTGTTTGCTTAGAAGCCAAACGTGTAATCGAGCTATGATGAAGTTTTGTTTGCATGGATTACAATAATTAAATCATTGTAATGTTCATCACGAATGGGCTATGCCAATAATTGATGATCCTACGAGAGAAATCCCTGTTAATTCTTATTCATAATTTATATTTAAAAATGCCATTCCCATGTATATAACTACTTATCAATTCGAATAATATTTAACACTATATCTTTTTCCCAGCTATTATCGTCCTTGCTTTGCACAGGGCGACATTATTTTGGTTTTCATGCGGGGCATTACTTGTTGGCAGCTATAAACACACAGGTGGATGGTGGCAGCTTTCAAACATAAAATGGGTGACTGAAAACCGCTCTTTAGCTACACATGCCCAATTAACTTTGTTGGAAGATGACGTAAACAACCATCCAATAGTTTTTAAGGATTCTTATAATTACTATTTTTACCAGGAAGAGTCACGCGCGATCTAGTCCCCCCTCCCCCCCTATGAACCATACATACTGATTTATAAATTATCAAGACGATGAAACTGCTTGTGACATGTAGATTGTAGTGTCATGAATAACAAAAAACAAAAACCTCAAAAGATTTCGCGCTCATGCTCGCTCATCCACACACGCGCTCCCAATGATTGACGTACTCGCAACTGCGCAAGCGTGTAATTGATTACTCTAAGATCGCCCCCGATAAGGGACCACTCACTTCCCAAAGCCCAACCTCATTAAGATTTATAATAAGTTGAATTATACATAGAACTACCGATATCATCTTGGGTGTTAATAGTCGCGAGATGACAGTTGCTAAAGTTGATTCGGCCGCGGGAAGGTTTTAGTTATAACTTATAGCTCATCCATCTCGCATAAAGTCTCTAGCTAGATGTTATCAAGTCACACTTTGGACTCAAGTGGTGTGGGTATGTTCAGTGCTGTCAGAACATTGTAACTTTCAGCAGGTACTGCTTGATTGAATATATATATTATATATATATATAATACTTATTTATTTTATTCTCCTAAGGCAAGAATTGATCTGTATTTCTTCCAGATTCGCTCGTGTATCGTCTTGGTGAACCTTGTTTACGACTCTAGAATACTAGCAATGGCATTGAGTACTACATACAGATGCAACTTTGAAAAACACGACTTTCGGCTTTTCTAGCAGTGATTTCTTATTCACAAAGGCAAGTGAAAGAATCGTGTGCTCTTTGTTTACATGCACATAAATATAGGCCCCGATTATTTATCGCGCACTTGTATCGCACATCAAACGCAGTGGATATTATATTCATTTCCTCGGTATACTGTCTTCATTGCGTGTAAATATTTCCTTGCATATTATACATCAAGATTCGTGACCATATTCGTTTGTGAGCACCTTCTTCAGTATAAGTTATATTAGGCCTTGGGGCCGGCGCAGAATCATGTATGCACAGGATTACGATGTGTTAGCCTTATCGATGAGTTATGAGATTATAGAAGTCATAAACATGCAATGTATTGTAATTTGTTGGTATTGTATTGTTTATGGAGTATTGTATTGTTTTGTTTATGGAGTATTGCACAACGCGAGGTATATATAAGTAAGTATACGTGGGTGTGAGCTGGACTATACGGATATTTAATATCTACTCGAATAGTCACACATGAGCAGTTAAAACCCCATATTTAACCAGGAATTGAACTGGGGTCTACTGGATAGGAAACATGAATTCAAGGAGAGAAGTAAGTAACCTAATTTTTTGTCAGCATTTTGTTTTAAATACACAACGACAACGTACTCTTCAGTTACATTGGCGTCCACAGGGGGGGGGCAAGGGGGGGCAGTTTCCCCCCTTGCAATGTGACGAGAACCAATTTTATAATACAAAGTAAAGTCAAGTCAAAAGATGACAATTATTTACGTCAAGAGCACTTCATCTTTCCATCAAATCTCTGTAAAATCCGCCTTGAGGGTAAAAAAAAAACATTGCGGCTTATGTCGAAATACACATATTGAAACCTAAATTAGTATGTTTTCAAACTCAAATAGCAAAATTATCTGAAATCAAAAAATTGCAAAAATATATTTATTTTTAACGTCACGTCTTGAGGATAAAATAACTCGCAAAAATGTTTGCCTCTGGCAGATGGGGCTTCGCCCCAGACCCCTTGGGGGCTCCTGATGTTAGTTGCCCCCCTTACGAAAAATCATGTGGAAGTCGGAACATCTTTATTTGCTACTTTGTATGCCTAGGCCTACTTTAAACTGTTCGTCCGTGCAACGCCTTGATTAGTATTTCAATTAGAATCGAACATGATACGCAAGCCTCATGGAACAACATTTTTACTAATTAATTTTGTATTATCGCGTAAGTGTTCGTGCTCCGTACAATGTGGAACGTCGCAATTTTCGTATGGCGGGATTTTGTATATAATACTCCCTACTCTTAGCAAACAATATTGATGGGGAACATGTAGCTTCATGATTTAATTACCACGTAGTTTTCTTTCAAGCGTTGTGTTTTTAATAATTAACCGCATAAAGTAACAGGTAAACAAAGAATTGTTGGTCGTAATTGAGCTAGTAATAATTAATAGGTACACCGTACAGGCAATAATAATTAAAATATGAAACGCGTTTCAAAGTCACGGTCCTTGCCCCTTACTAAAGCAAAGTTCGAAACCGCTGGTCACGTTTGCAAGTGCTTGTCGAATAGTGTCGATGTTCAATTATTCGTGTGTTGACCCTTGAAATCATAGTGTTGCTTGTGGAGTGTGTGGTAGTGAATGTCATGCAAACGGCCTACAAGACGACGAAAAACCCCCTAAATATACTCATCACTTTCCCAAAGTCAATTGTTAATTGGCATCGCTTATAAAATCGACCTAAACTGAAACAAATTTTTATTGTAAAAAACCTTGTTTAATTCCATCAAAGCTATTTAAAGCCCATCTATTTATAAAACAGTGTTTCACAGCCGTTTTCAAGCGCGTTGTTATGAAGTGATTGGTGGAGAGTTCAATGCGGGAATAAGCGAGGAAATACGTCGGCCGAATAGTATCATCTCTCCCTACCCTGCTAGATTCTTCTAATGTTGTACTTTCTTTTGAAACTTTAGAAATGTACTAAAATCAGAGTGTATAGTTAAAAATATTAAAGCTTAGCTTAAAATAATGTACATGCATTTCGTAGTCTGATTAGTTGAATATATATTTTAACATAGAAAAAACATTGTTTTGTCGAGTTTTATGTTATGGATTATTGTAAACTCCTTGAACAATAGCAGCAGTTTTGTATTGTGGGGGACGAATTGTGGTTTGGGATTGGGTCAAAAGTTTAATTACAATAATCAATTATATTTGGCAATTTTGCTTCATAAGTTTGATTTTCGTACCGTTCCTTCCCGCAGACTGAATATTTATAATGTTATACATAAATGTTATTGTACAACTATGTAATAGATGATATATTGTCGATCTAATGACGAAATACGTACATAAACATCTTTTTGACAACAGTGGGCTTTGTGTAAAGTTTGTTTTGATCCAAATCAAGTGAACTTGTTTTAGCGATCTGAAAGTTTGTTTACTTGATGTGTAGGATCTCAATTACAAAAGCCTTAACACAATCTGCGGATCGGCCTAAACTGTTTTATTATTAATCCATGACTGTACCCATTTTCTTTGAGATTGAAACGAGCTTTGATATTATTTTTTTTAAATAAAATTGTCAATGTTATTATTATTTGTTATATTTTAAGGCACATACACCCGCAATATATGCATCTGTGTGATGTGTATAATAATTTTAATAGTTCCTGCAACTTAGTGTCTTACAGAGCCGTCATAGAAAATGCAATATCCCCCGCTGTAAGGGCGAATGATTGAGTATAGACTATGAATACATTACATTTAATTACATTTTTTTTACTAATACAATTATAATTGATCAACGCTACATCCTAGTTATTGCATTGTCATCCAAGCAAATGGGAAACATCAAGATATAAGCTTGGTTTAGTGTCAAGATTTTTAAAGAAATATGTCTTGTCTTCAATAAAACAATATACATTGTTTGCGAAGTTGTGGTCGACCGCATACATATCGTTGAGAAATCTTTCTTAACATGATTGCTATTTAATATGTTTTAAAAGCGATGTTGAACCTGCGTTAGCTACGACGTTTGTTGGTTGTGGTTAACGTGGATTGAAATATTTTCGCAATAAATATATCGCGCATGTCTGTTTAGTTTTATTTTAATGAAATTTCAACACGTTGGCTCTCCACCTACCCAGCTACTGCCCGCTGTGAACTAGTCTGCTCCAATAACTCATGTTAAAACCCTACTTGGTCCGCTCAGGGGTGTAATTTACTGCTATTTCGCGATCGCCCAACACTTGCGAGTCGTGAACCAGGGAGTACCTCGCAGTTGCACTGATTATAGGACGCTGGAAACACGGAATACTTGTTTACATTAACTTTTAACCCGCGATGGGAGATATAGCGAGCGAATGCGTATTAAAACACCTTGGAATGAAATGAATGGTGTTGTAACAGACACGATCGGCGTGCTCGGATCTAACGGGCTCTTAAATCATTGATGCCGATGGTTATTGGTTTGGTTTGGTTTGGTTTGCCAATGAACTCTAGGTGTGATAATAATTCATTGTTAGCGAACGAGCGAGTGCTGAACACGACGAACCAACCATTTTATTATGTGAAAATATATAATGAGCTACTTCGATAGTCGTTCAATCACAGCAAATGTGGGCAGGGAGCGCTGAACCCGAGCTTTTTCGGCAATACAACAGTTAATTGAAAGTGTTCTTTTGCAGTCCGTTTCTTGATGATATAGTTTGGTATATTTTTTCAAAATCATACTAGATATTAAAATCGACTTTCAGTTTCAGTGTTGGATATTAAAATCGACTTTCAGTTTCAGGGTAACACTATCAATAGGCCTATTACAAACAAACCAGGCAATAATCGCATTTGCAATTTTCACACAAACAAATTGAAACAATATTTTCTTATCTTAAAAAATAATGTCTCCTAGTCCTACATAAACTTGGCAAAGTACTACCAAATGTATCTATTATGCCTGATTTACTGTCAGGATTTTTTTTAAAGTTATATTAATATTATAGAATTGTACTCTGTAGAGACAACCGAATATCCTTCCGAAACAAAACACTAGAATTTGTAATGTTTAGGGTTAAAAAAACGTAGGTCAAAATTGAAAAGCGTTCCAGAATAAACCCTCGCATTCCTTATTAAAGCCTGGTTTGCCAATGCTCGTCCGAACAGTCATACAAATCAAATTGATTGATCATTTTTTTTATAGAGTAATATAGACTGTCTAATAGAGGCAACATTATTTATTAATAATCTGTCCCGACCTGTGGGATGTAAGTCATGTAACGTGTGTGTGGACATTTATTATTCGCACGAATACGTCACGACGCCTTTTGACTTCACTTGTAAATTCGTCACATGCTATAAAATAATTTATAAACTATTTTTCTTTGCTTGGTTGACAATGTTTAATACGTTTGCATTATAGCTTTTGCTGACTAATTGGTTGGCACTGTTAACATGGCATTTATCTCACTCGTTTTCACAGCCCCTCCCAAACAACTATCCGCAAAAAAAATACAGTACACAAATGTACATTTCCAATGGATTGCTATTTTCTAGTCTGTGTTTCTGGTCTAACAGCAGCTGCGTGGAAGCCTAGATCTGAGCATCGTGCACGGGAGTTGTGTGGTAATCTGATACACTATCAATTAAACAGGCGGTGTAATAAAACGACATTGAAGGGCGTTTTTCAGTTTATAGACGTCGTGGTTCGTTTTAGCTTCCACAGCAATCACCATCAAGTCAACACGAAAACAACTCAAGATACCTTTAATTGAATACATGGTTGGATGGATGGTATTCCTGCCTCTTAAACTCCATCGTGATCATTTTCAATTTCGCGTTTAGAATGAAAACATTAATTAATATTAATTATAAAAGCACATTATAAAAATAATGGGAAAACTGAGTCGAAACGGGCAAGATAACTTGAGAATGGGGAGCACGTGCTAAGCAATCTCAAGTCTATAGCAATTCATCAGGATTCAACTTCCGGTCGGTAATGAGCTGGCTACGTAGTCGAGTACTAGAACGCTAGATAGTTCCACCACACATGCACCTGTGAGAAGCTGGATCCAGTGCGCATCATGCAATGCACCTGTGAGCTGGTATAGGATGCACCGCGTGACTGTCGCACACGCCCAAAGTACCTGCACGACAGTCTCAAAGATCCACAGCACACATGTAAATGTGGAAAGTGCGTGGGAGTTATGCCTTCATGTAGGCCTAACGAAGCGGTCCCCCCCCCCGCCCCCCCCCCGTTCAACCTTTGAGATCAATCGTGCGTGCTGTTATTATCTGTTATCACTTGTGGCAACGTGAGCACACTTTTGACTCATTTTATTGTTTCTGGTGGGTTTCAATAATATCATTGTTTATGGACGCTAGGAAAATTTGGAATATATTGCTAAAACACAGCGATAACAACTTATTTCAATCACTATTCGTGAAGGTTGTAATAAATTATTTACTATGAGTGTTGTGGATTGTGGATTGTGTAAAGGGAAATGGGTTCGTGAAATGTGGGTGGATGACAACAACATTTTAAATAAAAACAACTTGATGTGGTCTTGAAGTTGTTAGGGAGGACATTGTACTTTTCAAGGGATTTCAACGATGACCATTTTATATATTTTTTAAACTCCCTGTCAACTGGTCACAAACCTATGTGTCATGTGGACCATCTGTCAATAATTGTGTTCATCTTATTTTTGTTTTGTGATTCTAATGAAGTGAGATGTAAACTTCAATAGAAAACTAGACACTTTTATGTGTTCAGTATATCTTTCCCTAGAAATTGTTTAAAGTTTTGACAGACTCACCCATCAAAGATCGTTGACTCAATAGGGAGGTTTCGTTATTCAGTTCAGGGGTCGGGTTTTATGACATACCGGAACATGAAGGTTATTCATAGGCGTATATTTTGCAGTTGACAAATATTTTGACTACATAAATAAACTGGAAACAGAATTTGTATGGGCCTAGTCATTTGAAGGACCAATATTTAGGCCTGCTGTAAATCGTCGTAATGATTTACAAGTGAATAGTGATCATCTCAAACAAGCGAAGTGGTGGGGAGTTCAACTGCCTATACATGGCCCACATCAACTGATTGCCAAGACAACATAAGGAAAATTCAATATTGCGTCGTTGGAACTGCAAAACCTCCTATCAGTGTTTTCTGAAATTGTTCAGGAGACACAAAAAACGATACCTCCTATCTGCAAATGTCTGCAAAAACATTTCAAAATTTCAGACATTGCAAAAACACCTATCATAATGCCAAGATAAACATAGATTTTGCTTTAATATTTCGTTGTTTATTCGACTCATCTTTATATTAGATAACAACTGCTTTATTTTGGCTTTCTATAATTGCTATGAGAGTATGATTAACAATCAGTTATTGTATAAAAACATACTGGCAAAACTCTGCCTACAGAAACAGCGTCCTTCATTCCTTTTACTCATAGGAGGTTTTGCAGTCACTTTTCAAGCCCACTCTGATAGGAGGTTTAATAAACCACTATTTAAACGCATTTCCATTGGTCAGAATGCATCATGTGATCACACAAAGATGCCTAGGAATAACATACTGCCAACGAGACAAAAAAACATGTTTCCAGAAAAAGTGCTGATAGGAGGTTTTGCAGTTCCAACGACGAATATTGGCATTTTATTTCACTATAACAATCAAAAATTACCTAATTTTGTAGTCTTTCCTCAAAAAGAGCATTTTAAGCAGCTTAGTGAGCAACTGTGCGATGCATTTAGTGTTGTATGTGTTAACGTAGTTAATAAGATCCAGGTTCTCTAATATGTGCTAATAGGGCGTATTGTTTGATCATGCGACGTAAGTGGTGGGTGTTTTACCCGGACAAACGGCGTAGCGTATAGAGCTGCTAAACAAACGCTCAGAGAGGGGTAGACTCGAAGAAGAACAAAAACATATTCCACATGCACACTTGGCGCTTTGCGTTTAGAACGGCTTCTGAGCAGTATAAAGTTCTCAAAATATACAAACAGTGGCCTTAAAACCTACCTGGCAATGTTTATTCTATATTAGCCATGCCGGCTGTACAGAAATTCTTATGAACTATATCAACAAATATCCCCCATCGGTGTTCCATCTCCATCACCAGCCATGGCCCTGCGTTCTTTGAGTTTTCCACCAGACCAGAGCGCTCATTGAAACAAATGAATTGATGGCAAATCTAGGCCGGGGCCGTTTCCTGCCCGCCTACTACGCCTGGGCATGTATAGATCTGAATTGAAGTGATACAGCCAACCACTTCATTATCTAACGAACTCGGAATGGAATTTAAATACTCATTTGGAGCTCATACGTCCACACAGAAGCAAACCACTTGATCATGGTCGTGGCAACGTCGTGCCAATCAAAAGAATTAATTTTAATTAAAATGTAGACAACAAACTTCATTAATATGCGTACGTGTTACCAGTTTTTAGCTAGCTGTGATTTAGGGCCTGGTACGCCTTCCCTAGCTCGCCCACGCGCATAGCATATAACTGGTGCCAGTTGTTTGCTACCCCCTCATATATTAGCTGCGAAGTGAAATAATTAAGTTATGCAAGCTAGCTTGTGTGACACTGCCTACGACACCACATATTACTGACAAGTGCATTGTTCTCGATTACTATGCCAGTGCTGTACTTGGAACAACGCGAGGATGAACCCAGTGGGCAGTGAAAAGGACCCACCGCCTTCTAGGCTAGAAAAGTTCCAGCCCAGCGTTTAGGAGCTCTGGTTCAAGTTCAAGGTCCTCTTCGATCTATATGGCGATGCCTGTGGCTGAACTTGCCACTATTGCCAATGAGGATAGATAAATGTTTTGATTCTGCCCTACTTTATAGACGCTATTTGTTGCTTTCTAACAGCACACCTGAGGGACAGATACTATAGAGACGAAATACAGAATAAACAAAGAAGCTTTCCATTCAACGGAGATGGATCTTTGCTCAAGAATGTTGGATGAGGTCGAGGAATCGCAGGATGCAGAAGTTTATTCTGGAACACTTGGGAGCTCTAACGTGTGCCCTATCGCGTTGTGGTTTGCACCAAAATGTCAAGTAAGGATCTGTTGCCGCTTTGAGACTGAGAGCACATTTTACAAATACCTTTTTATCACTAACCGTAAATATGCCTCCAAGCAGGTAATTTGTAGTAATTTCTCTAACTTGTGTAGGAGTCAAGTATTTGAAATTTTGACTTATACTCTGATCGTGCACTGCGCTTATCCTTAACAAACAACCCCAAAAAATTAAATTTTAAACGTCAAATTGTAGGTCGAAAAGTTGTGCAGAACGTATGTGAAAGAAGCTAGATATGCAGATCAAGCGAATAAAAAAGTCGGTCCGAGCTTATCCAACCGTCTTTATATCCATTCCATGAAGTCATTGCGTGTGGACACTGATAGTATTTTCATTAGGCGTATCCATCTGTATTGCAGAATAATACATGCTCTTTCTTCGGTAAACATAAAGCTAATCGATACTTTCAATATCCAGCATTGCTTCTAGTGCCCGAATCGAGCCCACGTATCGTCGCTTGCCTCGCATGGCCCAAAGAGTCTGGTATCGTGTCTAAATGAATGATTCACTCCACGTGCATGAGCCACGATTAACGTGGTGAACGACACCTCCCGGAGCCGGTGACACTGAACGACACCTCCCCGGAGTCGGTGACACTGAACGACACCTCCACCGGAGTCGGTGACACTGAACGACACCTCCACCGGAGTCGGTGACACTGAACGACACCTCCACCGGAGTCGGTGACACTCCCCCTCAATTCTGTAACTTCACGATGTTTTCAACTGACCACGCTGTCCAACTCGGAGACGTGTCTTGTTCGTGGACCGGCGAACACTCATGGTCGATGATGGTATAGTACTCCGCTCCATGATCCTTCCTATGCCACAAGGGTAACTTTACAAAAATTTCAGCGTCTATTAAAAAAACTATTTCTCTCAAAACCTTATTCGTTGGATAAGATGGTTTCTTGCACTTGAGACGTGTAAAAGCATTACGATTTCATTTTTGTAAGATAAAAGTGAGACGTGTAAAAGCATTACGATTTCATTTTTGTAAAGATACAAAGTATTTCGTACGATTATGTCCACCGATTTAGCACCTGAAAACGCTTATTTTACTTACCTCTAAAGAACACTTTCGAAAAAGATTTTTTGAACATATTCCCATTGAATCTGTATTAACTGGTCGCCTGTCTCCTGATAGAATGTCTTTTGATAAGAGATTCGAGAATCTCACTAAGTGAAAATTTATTACTTGAATTTTTATAACGATGATGTTTTTTAAGTTTTATTTTCGTCCCACATTCAAAATAATTTGTAATTATAATAAATTACTTTACTTGCACTGTTGATGCGAAGTTCATGATGGCAGTATACCAGTAATGCAATGAACGCGAAGAAACAGTCTAAAAAAATCAATTTTACAAATGTTCAAACAAGATATAGGTGTAAGAGTAAACCTCGCAAGAATCATCACGTTATTTTTTCATACTGATATAGAGAACTATGCTATTTCCTTGTAAATAAGTATCTGGACTTGACTGTATGAAACCAATATTTAACTAAACAAACTTCCCCCGCCCCGAAATCATCATATACAAAACCACGGGACGGGTACAACTACGAAATTTTCCCAAAAGAAACACATCAGTCGTCAAATAGGATTTACTAACACATATAATGATACGATTCTTGCTAAAGCTTTTGAATCTTTTTGGTGGTGCCGATTTCCCTTTTTCTAAAGCTAAATGTGAGGTGCCATACAGTTTTTTCTTTTGTGGTAGTTCTTGCACTTGACGTGTTAAAAGATTACGTTCATGTTTAAAGATACAAAACATAAACAGTCCCTCCAACCTTGTTTTGTCGTAAATAGTATTTGGTTCATTAGTCCACCATTAGCTGAAACGCTTATTTTACTTACCCTAGAACATTTTCGCAGATAGTTTTGTGAAACATATTCCTTAGTCGTATTAATCTGGTGCCTGTTACTAATAGAATATTATAAATATTCAGATTCATTTAATTTGACTACTTTTAAAAATAAAAAAATGAATTTTTTCTAAGTTATATTTTCGTTCCGCATTCAAATAATTTGAAAGTTAAAATAAAAATTACTGCAATTTGATGGGTTCATGATGGAAATATACAAGTAATGCACATGAACGGAATAAAAGTCAAAGAAAATTTTTCAAATAAAACAAAACCTAAATTTAAGCGAATTTTCCAAGAATAATCAGTTATTTTCGTATACAAATAGAACACCGATATTTCCTTTTAAAAAGGTATCTTGTTGAATAATCATTACAATGTAAAGCTATAGTAGTTGATACATCGATCCCCGCATCTTTAAAATGCAAATCGTATATTGCGTTTTTACAAGGAAATATTCCGAAGTTCCAAAACAACAGCATCAGATCGTCAGTAGCTCTAACATTCAATGATTACGATGCTTCCATAAATTTTAATCTCGTTTATTGCGGAGTATCGGTTTCTCCGCTTGTTTCTGAAAAAACCAAAAAAAAAGTTCCCGGGACTTTTTTTTCTGGTGTAGTGAATTTGCATCTTCCTCGTTAGCATGTACTAAAAAACCGAGTCAACCGGAGGTCATGTTCGGTTTTTATCGTGAGGCGTGACACGAGTCGGACAGACAGAATAAGTACTACAAAAAACAAATTTACGTACCTGTAAACGCTTTTACAATAACACTTTTTCGAATCGTTTTGAAATCGTTTTTACCCATTGTTATTTTAACTAGGAAAACGCTTAAATACCGCGTTTTGATCAGCGTAAGTCATTGACTGAATGTGATATGCTAGAAACGTTTAAGTCCCAACACATTATAAGGTTATTTGTTTAAAGTTAATTGTAAACATAAAGTAAACTCCATGTTTTGTTTTTTTAATCGTATTTCTAAAAAAAAAAAATCGTAAAATTTTTTTTGAATAAAGAATTATAAAATTCCCCAAATTTTAAAAAATTTTGTAATTTTAAAAAAGATATGTGAAAAATAATATTACATGAAAGTATGTAGGTGTATTGGGGTTTATTTTCTAAATTTCCAATTCTCAATGTTAGGTCCGTGAACAATGTTAAATCTTTTATAGACCTACAGTAGAGGTGCTTGACGCAAAATGTTTAAACATCGAAAGTTAGATACGTGAATTCGATTTTCTGAAAATAATTTGTTTATTAAAAGCAATTTTACATATTTTATCAAAAAATAAAAGTGTAAAAAATCAAACAAAACTGGAAAGATTACATTATTTAAGCCAAGAAATTTTAAAATTTAATGTAAAATTTTTTTTTAAAAAAAAACCGACGGCCTTAAAACTGGATCCGTTCAAAGATTTCGTATCTCCATCGAGTATCGTTACGGAATCGTTTAACACCAAAAAAGACAAAAAAAAAGAAGAAAGAAAAAAAAAAAAACATTCGGATTTTTTTTTCTGTACGTGGAAAGAATCTTCGCGCCGACTACGCTCGCTACGCTCACCAAATTCTTTAAAGACGTTTTTAATAGAAAGGGTAAAAAAAGTAATTAGACCTAGGGGTTTTAGAAAAAGGTTTTATGGGGGGGGGGGGGGGGGGGGATTGCCCATGTTGCAATTGTATAGGGGGAAAATTTTGTGACCTTTTACAATGGGGGGGCTGGAGGATACCCACACTAGTGCGCCCCAAATTTTTTTTTTTTAGCATTGCAAATGGTGATATTAACTATTTTTTATTTTTTTTTTAAAGATTATCAGTTTTTTAATTTTCTTTAATAAAAATTGGCCCCCCCCCCCCCCCCCCCCCCCTCGCCGCGTCTGACTAAAATTTCCCCCCTAGTTCGGCCACTGGATATGGCGAACACTCTTTAGTGTACAATTTTGCTGTTGGCTGGTCGGTGTCCTCCCTGTGGCAATGCCGTACATAAGCTTTGGTGCAAAACGCTAGACCCCCATCCCCCTATCCTTCCAAAACCCCGCGCTAGCCGGGGCGTTAAAGCCATCATATTTTGGGGAAAAAACATTTCCCCTGCAAAAATGGAATTCATCTAGTTAAAAAAAAAGAACTAAGTGCCCGTGGATTATTTGGACGTCGCGGGATAAGAAAAATCGTAAACAGATGGCGGGGCATTTTAAATTTTTGCGTCTATGTGTAAAACGAGAAAAGATTCATAATCTCATAAAACAAATCAGAAACCCCCCGGGCCTAGGCCCCGATGTAGAAATTATTTTTAATACAAAAATTTTAGGGCCCGGGTTTTTTTTAGGCTATTATAGGACTACATTTAAAAAAATGCCCAACATAAACATTTTTTACAAGCCCGGCCCCTTCTAGGCAACCCCAGACCTCCCCAAACCCTTTTTCACCCCAACCCCCAATCAAAAAAACCGAAAAAAATAAATATAAAATTAAGTTTTTTTGGGAAAAAATTTTTTTTTTTTTTTTTTTTTTTTTTTAAAAACCCAAAAAACCTTTTAATTTTTTTTTTCCCCCGATTTTTAAAAACCCCAATAGGGATGTTTTTTGATTCCCACCCCCCAAAACCCATTGAAATTGCTATTTTTTTTTCCCGGAAAAAAAAGGGGGGGGTTGGGGAATTTGACACGAGTCGCACAGACAGAATAAGTACTACAAAAAACATATTTACGTATACCTGTAAACGCTTTTACAATAACATATTCGAATCGTTTCGAAATCGTTTATCCCATTGTTATTTTAACTAGGAAAACGCTTAAGTCCCGCCGCGTTGTTGGATGAGCGTAATTGGTGCATTGAGCTGTCATGTGATATGCGGATTTTCTGTTGTTCTGTGAAAAAATCATTAATAAGTTGATTTTTTTTTAATTAATTTAAATTAAATAAAAAATAAACTTCAATTTTTTTTTTTTTTTAGTTAATCGTAATTTTAAAAAAGAAAAAAAATCGTAAAATTGCTATTTTCATAAGAAACAATTATTATATTGCGCTCAAATTTCATACGAATATATTAATTCATAAAATTAAGATTCTGTGAAAAAATTATTACAATCGGTTAAAGCATGTAGGTGTTATAAGGGTGTGTCTGAATTATGGTCCAAGTCCAGGTGTAGGTCCAAGTCCAACTCAATGTTAAAGTGCTATACTAGCCTACAGTAGAGCTGCCTGCCGGGCAAAGTCAACACTACCTAAAGTTAGGTTAGGTGTGCATTCGAGAGTCCTTTGTAAAGTATTTGTTTATTAAAAGCATTTGTACATCTTGTAAAACCAATGAAATACGTGATAAAAACAAACAAAACTTAAATGTTTACCTTTATTTAACAATGCATTCATTTGTTGTTTCTCTCACTCTCGCGGACGGCCATTTTGAATCGGACCTAAAACGAGCGTACACTTTCGATTGCTCGATCTATTTGTCGACTTGGACCAAGAATGGACCTAGACTTAGATTTTTCAGACAGTACTTCATACGCCATCGACAGATAATCAGTACCTCACTACGTTGTTAGACGTGGACTTGAATTTGGACCTAGACCTGGACCTGGACCTAGACTTTAAATAATTTTCAGACACACCCTAAGTCAAAGAATTGATTAAAAAAAGAAAAAAACCCGTAAAATTTTGATTTTCATGAGAAATAATTTTTCGATTGCGCTCAAAAACGTGGCAGTTCTAAGTTCAGAGATTTTGAAGGTCTCCAGAAAATTTCATTGCAATTGGAGTATCGGTTTAGCCGGAATCGTGCTGACAAACACACAATAATACATAAAAAAAAAACATTCCGGATTTTTTTCTCCGGTGTAGTGAAATGGAATCTTCGCTTCGCTCGCTACGCTCATCCAATTACTGCTTTGAATAATAGTTTTGATTATGACATCTCTCTAAAAAATGACTTCTTTAAACGTTATGTATTATGAAATGTGGTAAAAAAGTAATTAGACCTAGGTTATATGTAATATAGGTTTTATAGGGGGGGGAGAGGGGGGGGGACATTGCCCATGTATCAATTGTATAGGGAAAATTATATGACCTTGTACAATGGGGGGTCTGGACGGATACCCACAGCTAGTGCGCCCCAGAATTTTTTTATTTTTAGCATTGCAAATGGTGATATTATACTATTTTTTTTTTTTTTTGTAAAGATTATCAGTTTCATTGTCATTTAATAAAATTGTGCCCCCCCCCCTCTCCCCTCGCCGCAGTCTGACCAAATTCCCCGTAGTTACGCCACTGGATATGGCGAATACTCTGCAGTGTTCTGTTGACCAAGGTAATATTCTACCATGTTTGCTGTTGACCGTGTCCCTGTGGACCCCCAACGTTGATGGATGAGTCTCGCGGTAGTTGTCCTTCAACGGGATTAGCTCTTTTCACTGTTCCACGACCACAGGTTGATTCGCTCTCATTCATCGGCCCTCATCGCTCATCGTCTGAAATAGCGTGCGATCGCAGAGACCCGCCACTAATCTCCTGATACTCGTGCTTACATAATCGCCATTCATGACCGATCAGTCGCGGTGTGTAAACTACCGAGAGGAGCTGGCAACATTGTTCACCGCCGCTCTCAACACTTCATTTCTATGCAAATGTCATTCAAAGCTTCCTCATTCCCGATTTTATGGCTCCTATTTTACGAGTTCAATAAAATATCACAAATGTGACGTCATCTTCTATTTTGGTTTTATTTTATTAACCCGGACGAAATTTGAATGATCACAGCTAATCATACATTGTGACCTTCTTGTGCAAAAATTGCTACGTACAAGATCGACAATATGGGTCTCTCTGTCAACTGAATAGACTTATCGAGCTGGCGAGAGAGAGGGATTTCCATTGAATGTATACAACAGGCTTAGAGTCATTGTTTTGGATCGATTGATACATTCACTTCAAACGTTCTAAATTTAAATTTCTTTCAGCAATCGGCGGCCGTCGGATGATTGTTACGTAGGTGGATCATCTAATGCATGCCGTGTGTTTACGTTGGTTAAATTCCTACCACTTCTTCGTTCGATTCATAGATCTGTTTGTTTTTTAAACGAAATGTGTATTTTAGGATGTAGGCGAGTGTGCGCTCTCGACAATGGTGTCGGTCACTCGAGCACTGAAGTCGTTAAAATAATCTAACGTTTTATGTTTTACTATACCACGAAATTATTATCACATGCTATTCCAACAGCAACTCGTGTTTGCAGAATATTTTAGGGGTGGGTAATCTTTAGTTTTGAAGTAGGTAACCATGTATTTTAGCGGAAACGACAATATTTACAGGGAGTGGGTCAAACCGTCGAACGAGCGCAAGGTATAAAGTGAAACTCTGGATATGGATTATTATTTTATACTATTCACGGCTTATGTCCTGTGCAAGTATAATTCAGATATAAAATGTATACAGTGCTAGAAGTTACAAGATTCCAAAGGTTATTTTTTGTCTGATTTTTGGCACTCTACCGGATAAACAGCTACCTTATGCAACTTTCATGGGACTTTTGAACTAAAATAAGCAAGATTTTGCAAGATTCAATCAAAGTACTATTTATCATAAAGATCGCACTATCACGATTTTCGACAATTTTCTGTCTATTTGTTAGGTATGTATACCGGTCAATTCGCTACTCTGATATTAATACAATTGTCAGATGACCTTCCAAACATTTGAACTCAGATATATGCTATGAATTTAAGTATTACAATCAGATAATTTTTCTCTTGAAAATCGCACTATTACCATTATTTTTTTAATGGATGAATGGTGGGTAAACAGGCCACGCGGTCCCACGGACATCCCTCATCGCGACTATAATAGATAAATAATACCTTCACATTTATTTATAAGTGTTTTTTTTTTGTTTATATTTTTTCCCCAATGTACCACACTGCCCAACTCAACCTACATGACTTATTTTTCTTTACTGTATTATTTGAAAGTTAAGAGTATGTGAATGAACTACTCAGGAATTTCTATATCTATTTATTAACTGCTTGTATCTATATTTTAATCAATATGTTCAATAAAGTATTATTTAAAAAAAAATCATATTTATAGTTGCATTTTAAGTTGTATGATACTCCGTAGTGATTGAGTAACATAATCGATTTTCATTGGGATACTTCAGTTTATAGGCGACCGAGTAACCCTGAAGGCACAGACACAATCGACGTTATATTATCATGTAGTTTTGATATTATTAGGGAACAATGGCCAACTCAAATCGGATTTTGACATCCACCCGTGGGCGACGCCTGAATCAATCAATAATGCTAATTCAAAACAGCTATAAATAAATAAAAATAAACAAATTTGCATTTAGAGTCTACCCACTCAGTCATAACTGATTTTCAGTGGGGGACAGTAAACCAAAGCGACCAAGCCCCGATTCAATCGACGAGTGAGCGATAACCAACCGATATTTTTAATAGGGAATAAAGCAATCCGTGGTATGGACAGTGCGAACCCGCGGATCAACGCCAGAATCAACAAGGCCAATTTATAACTACTTTGAATGCTGCACTTGTGGAGCTTGCTCTGTTGTTGATGGCATTCAATAAATAAATAAATAAATAAAATTGTGTTAGCAGAGAAGTCTGCTTCCGATCCTAAATGTCACGTATTCAATCGCTATAAATTGCCGAGCATTTTCTAACACATTTAGAAGAAAATTATCCTACACCTTAGTTGGAGTATGGAGTGTACATACCCCAAATACCGCACCAGAGAAGTAACAACAGCAGCTGTATGTTATCTAGCTAGCGGGCTAGATTGTATGGTATGGGAATGCGTAAATATTTGCAGCATTCACAGACGGCCTTTGTACAGAGATCTACAGCTGTGCATGACTGCATCACTTTTCTCAGAGAACTCGCTATTGGAGATACGCGAAGAAAGAGTGAGAACGTGAGTGCGAATATCATAATGATATCGAGGAACTAACAGATTAATAATTTCAAAATAGTTTATTTACAAATTATGTTGACGTACGGGCATGTTGCATGTTGTAGGTATACGTTTATTCTACTATTTGAATTTGAATCGTCACGAAAATAAATTATGATGACTATTATAACACTTTGTTTCAATGCAAAATGTCAATTAAAAAACAAAATTGCTGAATTCATTTGTTAAAATCTGTTTCGAAAAAGTTTTGTTTTTTATTCTAAGAGCTATCCACATCAAAGTTAGTTCTTATTACGAAATGGGTTGGGTAGATTATAAATACACTAATTGATTGTAATTGTGACGTTTAAAATGAACTTTATTGAATTGATGATTCTATTTGAACGGAGAATGTGTATCACATTTTTTTCAAAGTAACTATAATATTATTCTGCAAATTTTCCATTTCCAAATTCTCTACTTTCTCATCCATTTAATTCTAACAGCATTTCTCGTTCGATCAGCTAATTTTCCGTGCTCTTCTAAGATATATTAACAAACATATTGTTTGAAATACAAAAGTAAATTTCAATCATTTTCAATTTTGAAGTAGGCTTAGATCATTCTGACAATTGAATTTAAAAAAATTCTATGAAGTATAATTTAGCTGCCTAATCATTATAGCGTGGATTGTTAAATATGTATTTTAGACGAATAGTACATAATCACTCATCACACACTTGTGAAGCACCTACGATATAAAATAGCTGTACTTGTTTGTTGCATGTCGAAAGTTCCCACTCACGCATGGTAATTTTGAAAACGCATCTCTGAGCGCTCGTAGTATACCGATAAGTAGGCTAGACTTCCTTACCGTAGGAATATTTCACAGGTAGGTATCGCTATCTATGAACGAAACAGTGAGCGAGTCTCTTGTGTTTTGTGCCGGTAAACGTGAGAGTCGACTGGTGCTGCTGCGATGTGCAGTGCTGAAATCTACAGCTCCTTGTAAAACTTGTTCGCTCTGCGCTAGAGAGCACTACGCGTTCCTTGAGCATCGAAGCCGGTAGCGCGCTACATTCGAAGCGACTTACACGTAGAATCAAAATTTGTTGCTACCCTATTTATTTATTTGTTTTATTAAACTCTATCCTTTTCAGTTAAAAAACCTGTTTTACAAAAGAAACTTTAATTGAATTAATAAATATTTAAATAATACAGTTTTGCAGTAAAGCAATTACATGGAATTTTCATCGTATGTTCTGTGGAGTGGGTGCACTTATTTTGTTTTATTGCACACACTTTACACTGAAGGGAAGACAGGGTAGCACAATGTCCGAATTTTACCACGACACACAGAAAATCACTTTAAACCAAGCATTTGTTGCTGATTTAGAGTATGTATGTTTGTATGTGGAAAAATTCAGCATGCCAAGATCTCTTGTAATGGATAGATTATTGGTTCCTGCATTATTTGCGACCATATTGGCTTTGGTTTTCAGTCTGTTTGAATTTACTTCGGAAGTCACATCATTGATGTTTAATCGAAGTAACATTAACTAGTAGAGTGTTGTATTATTGTATGTAAGTTTATTCAAGTTAAAGGGGCTAAAAACCCAAAAAAATATTTTTTACCACGTGATCTATAGCACAATACTTCACTTAAATGACCGTTTAAAAAATTATATCTTGTAATTGTGATTTAACACGATTTTTTTTATTTTTTTTATCCAGAAATTGGCAAAAATTGGTGTTTTGGAAAATTTCCTAAATCCGCTTTAACCTGCCTCTTTTTTGGTCCACATAGATACTAGAGCATAGTACCAATCTAAAATGCCCCTTTATAACATCGTGTCTTGAAACTGTGCCTACATATACCCTCAAACACGCAAAAATATGCATTCCAAAATCACACCCCATCTTGGTAATCAGCATATTTTGACCGAACTACTTGCCCAAATTACAAAACAAAACAAAGAGAATTTACAGAAAAGGCTGTCGAGTTACGTCAATAATGGGCCAATATTTTTTTTTTGGATAAATCCTCCAAGGTCACGGGGCATAAAGATCGTCCCCATGTTATTTTCTTATGGGGTTTTTTTTGCCGATGTTTCGAAAAATGCCTCCGAAAAATGCCCATGTTTGACAATTTTTTTGGGAGGTCATGGTGGCCCCAATAATTTTTCTGTTAATTGCTAAATTCATTACTAGTTAGCCTGAATGAAATATATTTTTTGAGTTTAGCGGTTAAATACCCCTTTAACGATTTTAGAAAAAAGGTGTAAAAAATATTACTATTTTTACGTGGATCTTTTGAAGTAACGGCCATTAATTGGATTTTAAAAAATAGAGTTTCATGTCGAAATCTTAGTCACTATGATGTGTATTGCAAGAATTTCACCTCTAAGGCTTTATTATGGCTGGTCACATGGTCATTTTGAGAAATTAGCATCTTTAAAAAACTCACAATTCCGGGTAAATGCAAGAACCGATTTTGCGGGTGATTTTTTTATACTAAGTGACAGAAGCTTTTAGAACACATCACAAAAGGTTTTTGTACAGGAATATATTTTTATAGGATTTACCGGTTGTTCGACGCTGGTCATCTAAAAGAAGAAATCGGCTGGTACTCGGATGAGCAACATAATACCTCTATTTTGTGACGTCGTAACGGTTGTTTCTGCCAAAAATATGGTGGTTACCATTTTTGCTGGGAATTTTAAGGGGAATATTTTGACATTATAACGTTTTGTACATCTTCCACCATTTTGGAGATTTAGATTGTGCAGATATGTTCCAAGATGGCGGCCTACGCTACAGTCGATTTGCCTTTGTTCCCTTTATTATGGACGCTTTCTGGAAGTTCTGTGCAAAATTAAGCTTTCCCGCAATTTTTACAAAATCAAATCCTTGGTTGCCAAGTCTAATGACATGTTCTTGTTTCCAGGGAAAGCGTTCGACATCACTTACGTCCGCCTGTGGTTCTACTCTCCTCGTCCTGAAAGTTTCGGCATCTACAGAAGGACCTCGGAGGACGGACCCTGGCTCCCGTATCAGTTCTACAGTGCGACGTGTCGAGACACGTACGGTCAGCCGGATCTCGGTTACGCACGCAAGGTCCCGAGGAGACCAGGGCGCTGTGCACTGCAGAGTACTCGGACATCTCACCACCTGCGGTAAGTAACATGTCAGACACGTACGGTCTGCCGGATCTCGGTTACGCACGCTAGGGACACGTACGGTCTGAGGCCAAGTCTTGAAACTTGCGTTTCAACTCACCTTCCGTTTCGAGTCGCAAATTTCCGACAAGTCGCTCAAAACCATCAAATCGGTAGTCTTGAGACAAACTTGCGAAATGGCTTGCGACTTGACTCGCAAGTTTTCTTACGTTTCAAACCGCGAGGTTTTACCTTGCGTGTAGAGATTTATTTGCGTCTTGACTGCCACATCGAAAGTTTTTAATGACTAAATAAATAGTTATAAGGTACATCCTATGTATAAAGACGTAAATTACACTCTAGAAATGTTGGCAGAAGGCTTTAAAATATTTAAAGTGTTATGATTGTCATATCAAATTATTTACGCTCGTCGCAAGCTAGCGTGCATCTGCATTAGTGGCGCTATAGATCGGCTTCTCGACGTGGTCCCGGCGGCCGAGTGGTTAGAGCGCTTGGTTTCAACGCGAGGGGTCGCCGGTTCAAATCCCGCTTGGGAAATCTTTTTTACTTTTTTTTTACTCGTCGCATAATTATTGTTCACTTGTTATCCGTGACGGAAACAATTTTTATATCTTTACAATATAAATTACCTTTTTTTTACCTTTCTTTACAATTTGTTTGGTATTTTAATATCAACTTTATTATATTTACTATTTAGGGATATATCACACACAATTCTGTGTTTAAGGGCTATGCTCGTTGTGATATTCCTAATGATTGTACGTATTGTGATAATCATTGAATAATAATAAATAAAATAAACAATAAAAAATATGATTAATTAAATAGAGAGTACGACTGCCTTTAGGCTATTTGATAATAACAATAAACTATGTGAAATAATTTGCGTCGGGGCCTACAGGGTTGGCTTGGTCGCTTTGATTTACTGTCTCCCACTGAAAATCAGTTATATATTTGAGTGGGTAGACTCTAAATACAATTTATTTATTTATTTATTTATTTATTTATTTATTTATTTATTTATTTATTTATTTATTTATTTATTTATTTATTTATATGTAAGCCTCGCCTAGTACTCCTAGTGTGTTTTGACAGTTGATTGAATGTGCGAATCGATTATAGCATCAATAGTTCGTCACAATCGATTATATCATCGATTTACTTCACAACATCGATTTAAAAATCGAAAGTCGAAAGTTGCACTTTGTAACAAGCTTTCTCATTGGTTAGTCATAGAGCAAAAGTGGGCGGAGTTTCCAAACGCAAAAAAGCATTCGCAAGGAAGAATTTCATCTCGCAAGCGAAATGAGTCGCACATCTAAATTCAAGACTACGTACATGACGTGAAGTCGAGTCGCATGCGATTTGGAAGAAGTGACTTGACACGCATTGCGACTTGAGACGCATGTTTCAAGACTTGGCCTCCAGGGCGCTGTGCACTGCAGAGTACTCGGACATCTCACCCCTGCGGTAAGTAACATGTCAGACACGTACGGTCTGCCGGATCTCGGTTACGCACGCAAGGGTCCCGAGGAGACCAGGGCGCTGTGCACTGCAGAGTACTCGGACATCTCACCCCTGCGGTAAGTAACATGTCAGACACATGGCAACTCCCATTTGCCAATTTGTTAGCAAATGTAGTACATGCCCCAACTAAGACCATTTGCCAATTTGTTAGCAAATGTAGGATATGCCGTCAGTGGTATACTGGTCCTGGCGAGCTTGAGCAAACCATGCAAGGTTTGACGCAGAATGCAGAGGTTTAACCGGGATCACTTGAAAGCTCTGTCGTATTATTTATTACTAGGCCGCTTCGCGAACGCTTTTTCCAGTAGCGTTGATGGATGAGCTTTTTTTGGAATATTTCTGTCCAATGATTACGTTTTTTATGTGGAATTTCCTTACTTTTTCTATAGTTACGGCACTTGATATTACTTGTTCATTATACACCTGTAAAAGGCTTATATTAAAACCTTTATTTCTATGAATTTTGACCAACTATTTCAACTTTTTCTTTCAAGAGGCACTACATCACCATAATCTTTATGTCAATGTAAAATATGAACGTTGTAGCCCCACCCGTTTGGTCAAAATCGTCCCAAATATCACGAAAATATCGTATTAAAAACCGGAGAAAAAATCGTAAAAGTACGATTTCTATAAGAAATATTTTTTTCAAATGTCTCTTAAAATCATAACATATATGACTTCAGTGATTTTAAACGTTCGTATAAAGTTTCATCAATATCGGAGTAGCGGCTTGCCAAATATCACGAAAATATCGCACTAAAAATCGAAAAAAATCGTAAAAGTACGATATATTTTATGATAAATATTTTTTCGATTGTACCAAAAAACAATACAGCTCTAAGTTCAGAGATTTCGAAGGTCCCCTCCAATTTTCATCAAGATCGCATATGCCGTTTGCCCGGTAGAGAGCGAACAAACAGACAAAAAAACTAACAAAAACAAACACCCGAGCTATTTTTCTTGGGGTAACGTTAGTAAATACTAGGAAAACGCTAAAGTCCCGCCGCGTTGATGGATGAGCGTTTTTTTTGTAAGTTTTTTTTTGCGTTTTGTGCGTTTGTTTGCACTTTTCCTTTGCAAGTGCTTTTTGAATGCATTGTGGAGGTGATTGTTGTCAAGTTTTCTATTGTTATTTGTTAATTGGTATTATAAACTCCAAAAAACTCATATTAAAACCTTTATTTCTGTAGATTCTGACTAATTTTTTTCAACTTTTTCTTTCAAAAGGTACTACATCACCATAACCTTAATGTCCATGTGAAATCTGAACGTTGTAGCCCTACCCGTTTGGTCAGAATCGGCCCAAATTGACGAAAATATCGCACTAAAAATTGAAAAAACTAATATTAAAACCTTTATTTCTATGGATTCTAGCTAACTTTTTCAACTTTTTCTTTCAAAAGGTACTACATCACCATAATCTTAATGTCACATGTGAAATATGAACCTTCTAGCCCAACCCGTTGGTCAGAATCGGCCCAAATGTCACGAAAATATCGCACTAAAAATCGAAAAAAATCGTAAAAGTACGATATTTATGAGAAATATTTCTTCGATTGTACCCAAAAACAATACACCTCTAAGTTCAGAGAAAACGAAGGTCCGGTCAATTTTCATCAAGATCGCGTATGCCGTTTGCCGGAATCGAGCGAACAAACAGACGGAAAAACAAAAAAAAAACAAAACAAAAAAAAAAAAAAAAAAACACCCGAGCTAAATTTTTGGGGGTCAGTGAAATTGAAGTCTTCGCTTCCGCTCGCTACGCTCGCTCGCTCATCCAAAAAACAAACAAAAAACACAAAGTCAAATTGAAGTCTTCGCTTCGCTCATCCTATTATTTTTATTTTTTTTATTTTTATTTATTTTATTTTCATTTTTTATTTTTTTTATTTATTTATTTATTTATTTATTTATTTATTTATTTATTTATTTATTAATGTCCTATCGAGTTATGGTTTTCAGTTGCACCAAAAATCAAGTAAGAAATTGTGTGTGTGCCGCAAACAGATCGCATTTATTTTCAAATATATTGCTTACTTTTTTTAACAACTGATAGGCCTATTTAAACAGCTAATTTTTAGTAATTTCCCAAGTTTGCGTAGGAGAGGGGTAAATTATTTTGAACATTGAGATGTGCTCTGATCGCGCCATGTGCTCAAACTTTATTAACAACCCCAAAGTAAATTTTTGGTGTGAAAATCGGAGGTTGAAATTCCATACATTTGCAGACGTGATTCGTATTTTCCCCTCACCCAACAAGGTCTATGCGCGGCGGTCTGGCACGGTCTTCATATTTTTCAAATGACACAGGAAATCATCATATTTTGGTTGTTTACATCCTGCAATGGATGGGTTTTCCATGGTTCCTTTTAAATAGGGGTATTCACATGCTAAGCTCAAAAAAATATATATTTCATTCGGGCTAACTATTTATGAATTTAGAAATTAACAGAATTTTTTTTGGATCCATCATGACCCTCCCAAAAAATGTCAAACATGGCATTTTTCGAGCTAGGTCTCATCGCCAAAAATCTTCCATATGAAATAACATGGGGACGATCTTTATGCCCCGTGACCTTGGATGATTTTGATCCAAAAACATATTGGCCATCATTGACGTGCTTGACAGCCTTTTCTGTAAATCCTCTATATTCTGTTTAGTATTTGGGCAAGTAGTTTGGTCAAAATATGCTGATTACCAAGACGAGGGGTGATTTTAGAATGCAAATTTTTGCGTGTTTATGAGTGTATATTTGTGCGCAGTTTAAATACACATGAAGGGCCATTTTAGATTGATATGATACTCAAATATCTATGTGGAACAAAAAAGAAGCAGGTTCAAGCCGATTTAAGAAATTACCCAAAACGCCAATTTTCGCAAATTTCATGATAAAAAAATGAAAAATTTGTTTTTTAAACGGTCATTTTAGTGTAAGTTAGTACTACTATGCCAAAGATTATGTGATAAAAATTTTTTTTTAGGTAATATGAGACCTCGAGGTCGTTTCCAATTTTTTATTTTTGTTCGGTTTTCCCCAGATATTTCGTGTGACCAAACGGGACGAAAGTTGGAAATAATAAATAACCTACGAGAGTAGGCGTCACCTATTCGAGAATGAACAAAAAACCATCTCTATCGAAGGAAATGTAGATGTTGGACAAATACGAAAACACATTTTATCTACATTGGTGGCGTTCTTTTGCTAATCACTTGAACTTCGTACACCAACTAATTGTCTTCATTGACCTTTCAGGGGAGGAAACGTCGCGTTCTCCACGCTGGAGGGTCGCCCTTCCGCCTACAACTTCGACACGAGTCCCGAGCTGCAAGAGTGGGTGACGGCCACCGACATCCGGATCACTCTTGACCGTCTGAACACATTCGGTGACGAGGTGTTTGGAGACGGCCACGTGTTGCGCTCCTACTTCTACGCCATCTCGGACTTCGCGGTGGGAGCGAGGTGAGTGTCTTGTGTGACGTCAGAGCTCCCCATGAAGTTCTAAATTGACATGTTTCGTTGCATTGTAGAATTGAAGCTACATTTTTCTACCGACAATGGTGGCTACTCTGATTCGGATTCGAATACCACCATCGGCAATCCTGGCTGAAAGCTTTCTCCGATCTCTCAAGGCATAGTCTTCGTACAATCCCTTCACCATTGATCAAACTCCAAAATACCTTTAGTTAAACACCTGAAGCAGTGCAGGCATTGCATCATGGGCAGGTTTCCCACGAGAAATTGAAAATTCAAGCTACATTCTAAACATAAATAATAAATAATGAACGTATTAAAATTACAAAAATGCACATTCTTACTCTCATTGAACGCACTTTTAAAATCTTGTGATTGATTTTGTACACGAGTTAAGAGTTTTTAAATATCTGTTTTTGCTTTTAATTTCTTTAGCTCGATAAAAAATCGTATTACTATTTCGAGATTTCGTATAGCTTCAAATATAAAAAAAAATAATCAAGCTTTTTAAAACCTTCATTATCGATGTATGGGTTCTGTAGATCCTGGCGCCGTATTGATTCCAAGTTTACACCATCCAACCAATCTTACACCTTACTGCTAACAGCCGCAGGATCGATAAACCTCGCCACCCCGCACCGCCACTTCTCTCTGCCGATCACTCGCGAGTCACGATACGCGCGTTTATGCTCATCACATGCATTCTAGTTGACTTGTACTCGTCCGTTATCTGCAAAACGTTTGTGGTGTTGCCCGTGTTGGTAGACCTATAGCTCAGATAGATGCGTGTGAAACTAGGCTCATCGCGACGCCGTGTGTTTCAGGTGTAAGTGCAACGGACACGCCAGCGATTGTGTCAATAGCACGGCTGCCGACCGCACGAGTCGCCGCGTCTGCCTGTGCGAGCACAACACAGCCGGGCCGGACTGCAACGAATGTCTCCCCTTCTACAACGACGTGCCCTGGGGTAGGGCGTCGGCCTTGGACGCGCACGAGTGCAGGGGTGAGTACACTCATTACTCAAGGACAAACGTTTTCAGGGCATCGTTCGACACAACGCATTAGCCGCTGAAACTTGTGCTATAAGCACCAACAAGCAGAAATTACTACTAATCTATTCCAAACCTCCCTCAACAACAATAGTGACGTCATACGTTGACTTGTCTAAGCTTATCGTTATTGTTTCTGCTGGAAATGGTGCACCAGCTGGTTGCCTGGTTGGTAGGTTTATATTTTCCTCTCGAATTTAACAACACATTAATTTATAATTGATAGACAAAGAATTGAAGATGATCCAGGGTTCGGTACGTTCTGGAACACTTGCAACAGGTTCATTATACTCTCAGGATTGCTACAGTGTATCAATGTAAAACGAGTAATTTTTTGACTTAAGTATTGCTTAAATGAATGCCCTGCCCTGGCGTGATTAACGATACATAGCATGAGACAGGCTGATGAACATGACTGCACCAATTTAAAACATTTAATTGCTTTTGTACAATACAAATCTTACAAAAATAAAATACATTGCTTTAAATTTCATCGTATTCTCATTCCGAACAAGTTTTTCACAAGTCGTGAAAAAGATACCTCCATAAACACTAAACTCGGAACAGATCTTGGTAAGTGATCATCGAACTATTACCCACTAAATGTGACTAGTATCAAACTTGTTGTCGAGTAGTTGGTTTTGGAGAGTTTTTTGATAGTACAAACGACGCCCACAAAAAGCGCCCTTTAGCTTGACGTGGACAACCGCGCCGCGTTTTACGATGTACTCTTATTCTAACAGTCTGCTCGTTACGGCTGATATGAAACGAGTTTTATTTCATACTCATAAATCGTTGACTGCACTAAAGAAACGCTGGCTGAGTTGAGTGCATCGCACGGCCGAAAGTTATTTCCTTCGACGTCACCATGTTCGTGTTCGATTCAGATAAACTTGTCGTGATGGAAGTCAACTGTGTGTGATGTGTTGGTTATACTCCTTCGGGTCGGTGTAGCACTGGAAATTAGCTAATGCCTATATTTCTCCACCTTTTCTGAATTCATCGATTTTAACATTTTCAATCAAAATCCATTTTTTTTCTCCTTGGCAGACTTATTCAAAGAGTACAGTAAATCTCACAGAAATACAATCATGAATCATTCCCCTATAGGCGGAGATAAAAGTTCACAGTTACGTTGAAGACGTAATATTTGCCGTCTGCAAGCTAAGAGGGTTTAGAAAAAAATCGTGTTCTATTTTCCATTCACTATTAAATTATCCAAGTTGAATATTTGAGAATTGGCCTACGGAGAATTGGCCTACGTCGATATATAGTCCGTCGTGCAATTGTGCAGTGAATTGCATTGCATTGATGCAAATTTAGAGGTGTATGACTGTGAGTGTACGACATGGGCTATATCTTAGTAATTTTTACAAATTTTAATTTTGGTTTTCCTGTAGCTACATAATTTCTGTGACTAAAAATTCATATCGCACTTACTCACTAAAGGACTCTGGCTCGACATCAATGGCAATAGAAACTTGAAGAGGAGCATGAAATTGACCCTAAGCAGCTTTCTCACGACAAAAATAAATAATTCTACACAATGAATAGTAGGTCTGGTCGAAGAAATAATATCGATATGCGGGAAAATTTTCGATATCGTTATTTGGACTACTTGCACGTCGAAATTTTGGAATTTAAAAATAAGCAACAAATAAATCCAAATTTTGTTAAAACTTGAAAGTAAAACAAGGATAGGATTTTTTGGGAATGTAAAATTATATTTGCCCTTTATGATGTAAAGAGCAAAGTTGATGGTATTTACAGTTAAATCGTCCTTTCGTATTTGGTGGAGGTGCCGGGTCATTAAACGCGAGAGTGAGAATGTAAAAATCATTATGAATTTTTCGCGATTACTTATCAGCGCAGCCACACATTTTTAAAAGTAGGCCTACTCTTTTGATACCAGTTTAAAATGTATTATCATTATTTTAGTTTCGAATTTTGTTGCATAAATAATAAAATTTCGATACATCGATAACGAATTAATATTCTTGTGATTTCGATAATTGAATGATATGTGATATCCCAGCCCTAATAAATAGTTAATTATGTGTGCGAGCACTCCAGTTCCATTGCCAGCTGGTTTTATTATGTTGAGTTTGAAATGATTTCACAACATAACGTGTTCACGAGAGTACCTATGTCATTACCCAAGACTAAATTATAGCATTAGTCCTACATCATGGTCTTTTATCACTTGTTTTGCGTCAAAGCCAGGGAAGCCATGCAGGCAATTACGCTCCTTACTATACCTTATTTATGTATGGAAGTACAAAACCGCAGCATTTGCATACAATAGTAACTAAATTGTACGGGGAGCACGAGTGTGCCTGATAAGCCCCTGCCCAGGCAACCCGAGGACACAGCCTCTTCTCTGAGGACACACCAAGCGAGATTCGCAGATTCAAGTGTTTGGATGTTCCTTTACAGTTTCAAGATAAGGTGCTGAGGTAAGGAATGCATTGGAATCGAACCCGGATCCTCTGTGTCACGTGATCTACACCCTCGCGTAGCTAGTTGATTTTCAGTTTCATTCTTGCAGAAGGGGGGAGTAAACCCCCTGCAGGTGGAAGCACATTGTAACGCTATTGTAAAATTAATTATGAATTATTATCTTTATGATCAGTCATAACGAAGAAACACATTTGCACAAATATAATGTGGAGTATCCCACAATTATAATAAACATATCATCAGAAAACGCTAAAAATATAGTAGCTAGATTATTTAGATAATAATAATATTATAAATGGGCGGGCCATATCAAAACATTTATACAGTATTAAATGTGTTAGAATACGGTGCATTAATTGTCAATGCATACATAAATATAAAAATACCACTTCATGCTATATGAATGATGAAATAAATCGTATTCGTGAATACAGTATACAAAGAAAGAGAAACAGATAAAACAATACCAAAAATGGTAAGAAATTTTTATAGCCTAAACTGTTCTTTTAAAGCTAGTATATGGAAATTAAAACTAGTAATATAGTCTCTGAAAGCTTTTGTGGGGAATTAGATTTACGTCTTATATGTTGGCTTATACAATGAATCTAATTAATAAGTTATTTAGCACTAATGCTGCTCTAATGTGCCGGGTCACCCGAACTCGTCATTACTCCTGACAGTCGCGTAGGAAGGGGGGGGGGGACGACCCACCCACTTTTCCTGTGACCCCTCCCCCCCTTCAGAATGTTAAACACCCAGTAACGCTGTTCATCATTACGGCTACAACTAGTTGTAGTCTGATTACTGTAAGGTGTGTTGACTTGTATAGCTAGTTGTGGCAGAAGCAAAAGAATAAGCTCATCATCCCCCCCCCCCCCGAGAGAGTTCCTACTCGCCTGATTCCTGATGCTCTCGAAGTAATTTTTGTTGCGTTTGTTCATGTTTAGGCTCGAGAGTATATAATTTATAACCTGATTTTGATTTGAGTTACTGTTTACCAGTCACCTCTACAAATTTCTCCATTGCGGAGTAATTTTCTTGTTCACAGTTGATACATTATCATTACAATTATCTTATAACGTGTAAAGTACTTATTCCAAATTATATGTTTACACTTTATAGTCGAACGTATTTTCCGTAATCACACCTTTGCTTTCATCTCAGAATTAATAATAGTGACTACGTACAACATAACACTATGCAGTCTCTGAGAACATGGGTCATGTTTGCAAAGATTGCATGCGGCTACAGCTACAACACATGCTGCAAACTGGTGATTGAACGGCTGCTGACCCTGTCCTCGACATTGTTAGCACGCATTAAGAAAAATAACATACTAGTTAGTATAAAGAATTCAAAACAAATTATGAAACCTGCTTCACAATATTTATTGTGACACCAGACATTAATAATACGTTACTGGTTATGAAATCTTCACGTCTGCCGTAGTGTTAGTAAACACGTGTGTTTTATTGTGATAAAATGGAGGGAATCACTGACAGACAGACGAAACAGACTCGTGCGCCACGCCTCGACTTTAATAGGCCTCCGTAATGTGAATCGTGTAGAAGGGACGCTCGTTCGAATCCCGTTTAGGTTTAGGCCTGAGTTTCTCAATTATCCATCATTTTGGAATCACCATCCCAGAGCAATTATTGCAATGCACCATAAAAGTAAATAAATACAATAAATATATTCATGTTTAGTAGTTCGGAGCCAAGGAGCCTGAATTAGATCCCAAATTGGGCAAGTATAACACCTCTATCCACCACCAAATTTCTCCCATTTGGAATTCACAGTTTTTCAAATAGAAATTGATGCCCGACGTATTGGCAAAGATTTTAATCTAAACTCGCCCTTGTTTCTCGCCTACACGTCACGTGTGCACGGCGTGGCCGATAATACACGACGGGTGTGGGTTCGAGTCCCACGTAACGAATGGAGTGTCGCATTTTTAGACGACTTTGAAACCTATCATCATTATTCTTCAATCCTTTTATCGACGCAAAAATGTAGCCCACGGTCCATTCGTAACCAATCCAAGTATATTTGTAAAATTGTAGTTAATTAAAATGTTTTAACACAAACGAGTTTGTGTAGTGTTCTGTGCACTTATGAGGTAGGTTGTAGTTGGCATAAATCGGTGAACGTAATAAAAGTGAAGGAAATAAAATTATCTAATTTTATTTAAGAAGTTTAATTCACTAAAATTGAACCAAACGCTTCCGTGTAATTTTTCGTTATTTTTATTTAATAGGAAGTTTTAATTTCACTAAAGTTTGTACCACATATTTTTAATAAACAATAAATTTCGAGGAAGTTCAAGTCCAAAAATTTGATACCTAAAAATTCTTAAGTCGTAAACAGCCTTGGATGCAAAACACAATGATAATTCTAATAATTGCCAGCGTTGGTCTCACTTCCTATATTGTCTCTCTCACTCCCACACCACAGTAAACATGACTGGCGGCTAGTCGTCGGCTTGCCCTTATACGGCCGGCCAGAGCCCGACTCGGGGAGTGTGGCGCCTGCGATCTGGCTCCATTACATAACCTCTTCGACAAACAGGTGCTGCCATGCACGAGGTCAATCGAGACGGCTGAATGGCTAAAGGAACAAATCTGATTGTTTATGAAGTCGAAACGTAAAAATGCTAATCGAGACGGAAGCTAGTTTGTTTTAATCAAGCAATAATGAATGGGACAATCAGAGGAAGCGTTTCCGTGACTTTGAGGACTAATAGAGCTACTATATGCTAATTTAGTTTGGTATTGGAATTCCTGAGGTACCGGTAAGGGGCATATGCTTAACGTATGTGCCTAGCTTCTGGTGACTAAATTAAGTATAATGAGGTAAATTATTGGAATAAATGCCTATCCAGTCAGCTGTGAAACAAAAATAGAGAGGTCAAATCAACTACGTATTGTGCAGTTTTTGATATCGGAATAATGAGTTTATAAGTTTTCTCAGATGTGCACCATATACTGAATGATCATTGAAACAATTTTTAATTATATTTTAAATTTGTGGGCACTCGACAAATCGTCAAATATAACCAATATTATAGGAGACTTTTTCCCGAGGGTAGCGTTCAATGTTGATGGTTGTGTTTACATGTGAATATTTTTTTTTAAATAGTCTTTCGAAGCAAAAAGCAGTATTTTTCACTATCGTCTTCTCTCAAATGTTGTAGTTTTCCTATATTTTTACCTATTTGTAACACCAAACATAAATTCTTAGAGAATAATAACAATCAATAAAAAGACCCACTTGTTTACATTGGGAGACTAGTACAATAAAGCCAATAAAGACACTAATAAACTGTTATTCCCAAGTAAACATTATCATGAACGGTGAATGTTACATCGGTGGAATTTGAAGAAGTTTTTATGTTTAAAAATAAACAAAAAACACAAAACAGCGAAATGGCTAGTTTGTCTCTAAAACCAACACAACATATTCTGAGTTCTCGCTGCCACACCCCTATCATATGAGGCGTAGGAATACTGGGGTCCGAGACGCATATTTAGTGCCATGGTTCTGGATTTTGATCCCGATTTGCCAAACTTCGCCAAGCGTACATATTTTTATTCGTTGTTTGGACTTTAATCCCGCCCAAATACGGTTTTAACGGTGGTTTCAGTGTGATGAGGTGGGTCTCTCATTCTCTCTCTTACCGCGCTCGACCAAAGAGGAAGATAAATCAGTATGTGCGTGGAAAGTTATGGAGTGCCCTATAATCTCACGCCGATAGCTGCATGGGAGGAAGTGATGGCTTCGGCGCACCATTGTGAACCTTGGTTATCGTTGCCCGTAAACAAAACCAGAGAATCCTTCGCATTTTCGAATTCAAGATTTTTTCACATATAATTTTCACGTAATATGTTCTTGCTTTATGAAATTTAAAAACAAACTCAACGCCTCTGTTTTACTTTTTGATAATTTTTTTTGAAAAAGATTATTCTATCAATGGTCTATCAACGGTCTAATCTATCGTGCGTACGATTCCAGCTCTCGGCAATCGTGTCTGAAGTCTGAAGGTTTGCCATATATAATTTTCTCAGCTCAGGCAAATACTTGATTACGGGTACACAGGGGGTAATAATGTAAAAGGATGGAAAACGGTTAAACCGTAAAATGAACCATATTAGCCTTCTGAACATGTAGTGGACAATGAGATTTATTATAATTAGACGAGGGAGCGCAGCGAACGTATATATTCTACAAAACTACAATTCAACTAAAACGGCGCTTATTCTGTGACCCTGAGTATGTGTGTGATGTGTGTATACTATAAAACTCAGCCGGATCGCTGAATAGATTGTGCTGAAATTTTAACAGACATTATGTACGATTTAACCATAATAAATTGAAAAATAGGCTGCAAATGTGTGGATTTAATTTTATGGCAATGGTTTTGTTTTCGAAAAAATATTCGTTATTTTTTTTTGTCAGGCTGTGAAAATTGCATGCAGTGACCAAGGTGTATTGAATTTTGCACGCTCAAGGCTCCTCCAAATTCCGCTCGGAGACTGAGTAAACCTTGCAATCTTTACACGTTTTTCGTACTTGCTATGTTTTCCATAGTATTGTCTCAGATGATAGACTACACTGCGTTATATGCATTTCAAAACATGTTTTATAATTTTTTTAATACAATCTAGAAATTACAAAATCTATCCCGACCAGCGGATTGAACCCAGGTCTCCCACATTCCGGGAAAAAGGGCGCCTTATCCAACTAGACTAGGAAAACGCCAAAGTCGTCGTTCGACGAGTGAGCGAGTCATATGTTGAAAACGCGGGAACATCTGCATATACATATTGGTAAAAATGATAGGGTTTAGAGTTTATTTGTTATAAGGGCGCGTCAACTGTAAGGCCATAATGCGCCACTCTAGCCTATGATAGGCTAGGGAGGAAAGACCAACGCTGTCTAGATCCAGTCTTAGGTAGGGGGAGAAAAGAGAATGATACCGGGTACTCAACACATGGCTCACTCACTCGTCTAACTTCCTAGTTGATACAAGAAAGCATAGCACGGTTTGTAGTTGGTATAGAACAATGACGTCTCAGATCCGTGTGGCTATGAAGACACGGGTACCGAGCAGAGCCTGGAATGTACAGGTTGGAATGGTCCTGAACGATATACCCATGTATATTGATGCGACCTAATTCGTGAATGGCCGACTGACTATTGCTCACGTCATGATGGTCGTGTGTGGAGGTTTTTGTTCTGTTCTTTAGAATGAGTTCACCATAACAGCTGATTCTTTAAAATAGTTTATTGAAAGCCTGTCCTTTAATACGTCCGTCAAAATAGTAATGGTCACAGATCGCGGCGGTCTCAAGCACTGATGCACTTTTCCAGCCCACCTATGACGTGTTGTTTTGGTCCGACAAGAAGTGATTCTTTGGTCAGGCGGTCAGTGATTGGTTGGTTGGCCGAGTCAGTCTAGACTTACTTGCTTACAACCTCATTAACATACGCACGCATGCTACGTGTGATGCCTCTTGAATCGCCTCAAATGAGACTCGAGATACCACATTAGAGGAAATTAGAGGCGGGACTGCTTGGTGTTTTATCATTTCATGGCGTGTCTAATTGTCCACTCTTTTCTTTCAAAGTTATCTTTCTTTCGATATGGGCCTATTAGTAATGGGTATGACATTACTCTCTATACGTTAATTACTAACACATAAAACTAGGCCATTGAATTGATTTGAAGCTGATAATTTCGTGCCCATAGTCAATTAAATTTGGATTAGATTGTCTTTTGTGATATTTTTTACCTTGTATAACTTTGAATAAAATTTTTAGCTTTGATTGCTTTTATTTCTTTTCTTTTCTGAACATATGGCAGTAACAAAAACATCTTGAATCGGTCAGTCGATTTGGCGTTGGACTCGTCATGCGGTGGCCGCGAGGTTGCTGCCACGAATGTCAGGCGACTTGAAGCATCATCGTCTTCCTCTGTTTGCCTCGATTTCCAAAAGTATGGTGGCGTTCACATAACTTCCTAAGGTTTATTTCTCGATTTGGTTAGTCGGGAAACACTCCCGTAGGTGTAATTGTTATTATTTACTACTAGGAAAACGCTTAAGTCCCGCCGCGTTGTTGGATGAGCGTAATTGGTGAATTGAGCTGCCATGTGTTTTGCGGATTTTCTGTTGTTCTGTGAAAAAATCAGAACTTTGTTGAAATTTTTTTTAAATTAAATCAAATTAAATAAAAAATTAACTTATTTTTTTTTTAATTAATCGTAATTTTAAAAAAGGAAAAAATCGTAATATTGAAATTTTCATAAGAAATAATTATTCGATTGCGCACAAATTTTACACGAATATATTAATTCTTTAAATTAAGGTTCTGTGAAAAAATCATTATAATCGGATAAAGCATAGGCCTAGGGGTTATAAGCAGAAGAAATCAAAAAAATCGTAAAATTGCGATTTTCGTGAGAAATAATTATTTGATTACGCTCAAATTTCACACGAATATATCAATTCATAAAATAAAGGTTCTGTGAAAAAATCATTACAATCGAATAAAGCATGTAGGAGTTATAAGTCGAAGAAATTTTTTTTAAATCGAAAAAAATCGTAAAATTGCGATTTTCATGAGAAATAATTTTTCGATTGCGCTCAAAAACGTGGCAGTTCTTAGTTCAGAGATTTCGAAGGCCTCCATAAAATTTCATCGCAATCGGAGTATCGGTTTAGCCGGAATCGTGTTAACAGACAGACAAAAATACAGAAAGAAAGAAAGAAAGAAAGAAAAGAAAAAAAAAAAAAAAACATTCCGGATTTTTTTCTCCAGTGTAGTGAAATGGAATCTTCGCTTCGCTCGCTACGCTCGCTACGCTCATCCAACAATTCAGAAATTAAAAAAGTCCGCATGCGGGTGATCCATGGTTCAATTCCCGGTTGGGGCGGACTTTTTTAATTTCTGAATTGTAGTAAATAATTCCTAAGGTTTGTTTAGGAAACTAATTTTCCTCTTTAAGCCAATGAGCGCGTGAGTGCTCGACCACAATTCGACCCGAGAAATCTGACCAATGGCGGCGATCGTAATAAAATTTAAAGTGACACGTGTATATTCTTATTCCCATCCCAAAATGTAAAATATTTTTCCTTAGAAAAGAGTGTAAACCGATCTTGAGGCGTGCTCGAATCGTTGCGGGGTATAGCACGTTATGTATAGTAGTAACAGTTTTCGACATTCCCAATTACAAAGTACATGCTAAATACAAGATAGGGTACTAAATACAACAATAACCGATATTAAAAACTGCAACAATGACGCAAGTCACAACATTCCAAATAAATTCGCACTCAATCACGCCGTTACATATTATGCAAAAAACATAAAAATTAATTCTAGGTCTAAACATCTATTTTATTTTCAGTTTCTCCAAGTCGACTAAATTCAATAAGGGTCTATCCGGACTCTAGCAAGTCCCCCCTCCTAAACGAAATTCGTGTTTGATTCCTTCGCTTTGGTTTACATTATTATCATTGGATGAGCGAAGCGAAGATTTCAATTTCACTGACCCCCCCCCCCCCCCCCAAAACAATTTTGCTCGGGTGTTTTTTTGTTTTTTGTTTTTTGTTTTGTTTTGTATGTTTGTTCGCACGATACCGGGCAAACGACATGAGCGATCTTGATGAACCTGATTGATGAACCTGATTGACCTTCGAAATCACTGAACTTAGACGTGCCACGTTTTTGGGTACAATTGAAGAAATATTTCTCATGAATATCGTACTTTTACGATTTTTTTCGATTTTTAGTACGATATTTTCGTGACATTTGGGCCGATTCTGACCAAACGGGTGGGACTACAACGTTCATATTTCACATGGACGTTAAGGTTATGGTGATGTAGTAGGCCTACCTTTTGAAAGAAAAAGTTGAAAAAGATAGCCAGAATCCATAGAAATAAAGGTTTTTATATGAGTTTTTTGAAGTTTATAATAACAATTAACAAGTAACAATAGAAACTTGACAACAATCACCTCTGCATTCAAAAAGCACTTGCAAAGGAAAAGTGGTCCTACGCAAACTAAAAACTTACAAAAAAGCTCATCCATCAACGCGGCGGGACTTAGCGTTTTTCTAGTTATAATTATTATTATTCCCATTCTTTATTTCTTCATAATTTACATTCCAGGGAACATTAGATATAGTAGAGTATACTTTCTAGTACAGAAGACAATCATGTTGTGAGAGATCTAACGCAACTTGGGCCAGTAGAAACGTCACAACACGCACACGAGGACGAGGTAGTTGCCTCATTAATCATTGTGTACTTCGATTCAAACACGTGACTTTAGTGTGGGCAGGAATAGGATAGAAAACAAATAGCATTATCCCATGCCCATCCCAATGAACAGTGCACGATGCATTTGACCAGACTAAATTATGCAAAGTGAATGTAATCACAAATCGGCACGCATGCCAATCTCAACGCAATTATAATCTCATCACATAACTTAAATTGTATTGTACGGATGATGTAACAAGGTGTAGACATGTAAACAACGTCAGTTCCATCTGAGCACACGCGAACTCCACGACCGACTCGATTAACTTGTCTAATAGAATCGCTTGCATGTCGTGCAGATTGGCAATTTGTTCTTGTGAGATGAAGCGACTGCGAGCGTCCAATCCGCCCTCACCATCCATGACGGAAACCCTCTTGGGTCCAGAAATAAGTATTGGTTTGGTCACGAATCTGAGACTTTTTCTAGTACATTTCATCATGCTTATAGCGAACTTATTAATTATTTGTAGATTAATGACATAATAATGAATCCTGGATTCATTTCCGGAATTGAGTTCATGGCATCCTTTCAACCTTCCCAAAGACTACAAAATACCAGATAATGAAAACACAGTCGACACATGATTACAAAACGCAAAATGTAATTTTTACAATGACACAATTAGATCTGATGAAATTGAACATATGCTATTAAGTATTTCCTACTCCAATAAAAACACTCTTGCGTTTCCATTATAAATATGCAAATAGCCAGCGGTTTAGCAGCGATAGCTCATGAAGTTAAAATATATAACTTATACGGTTGGCTTCGTAGGTGGACGTTGAGTGCACGGACGTATAAGGGTGCATGTATTTGCTTGGTATTAGTTTGGTGGCAGTGGAAGTGAGGGTCACAAACCAGTTGAAGTTACATCATCCAAATTTGAAGTACCCATCGTCCGAACTCCCCCCCCCCCCCCTCCTCTCTTGTAAATACTACAAATACAATATATACTATTCTAACCACTACTACTGATATGCAACTCGTAGTAAAAATAAAGTAGCAGTGCATCGTGCAGTCGACTATATGACTATACCGTATACGAATGCATGCGTAAGATGTCATGGATTACTACACTTTCCCTGACAGACCGTTGTAATTACATCTGAGCTACTCATAACTAATTATCCGCCTCTTGGGTTGGCTTGGTACCAGTTAACAGGAGCTTGTCGCGCATTGCATTATCCACTACTTACTTCTCGGCTGTAATCCTGGCGTGGGATCACTTGGCTAGCTATACCCACAAACAGCATGCGTTTCATGTAGTTTTAATTGCACTTGCTGAAAAGTTATTACATTTCTTGTTTCACGGTTGTAAATAGAAGTCAAACATGGGCATCGAGGTTTCAATCTCGTCCGTGTCGGCTGCACATAAAGTAAGAGTTGGTTTGAGAAGAAGTTTACACTGTACCTGAGAGAACTTTAAGAGGCAAGGATACTCTTCTAATAAACACCGCACAAAATTGCAGTGTGTTATTGATATCTCAAGAACGCTACTCACTATCGAAAAAGTGATTATAAAAAACATTTGTTTTTGTGGTGACTATAATCAGTACGAAGAACGTTCCATATATTGTAATATCCCTATTCGATTGTTAGAAGCAGCAGAAATTAAATAATTCTACTGATAATAAATACCGAACTTTTAACCATCGTAAAATTTCTTCGTGCAGTTTCAAACAAATACGAAGGTTTCTTCAGAATCACCTTTGCAATATTGAGTAGAGTTCCTGAGTTACTATTTTAAACATTGCTATTTTTAGCTATTTGTATGACATTGTGCTCGTTGTCTGATGAAGTCCACGATAGATTTTTCTGAAACTGTTTATAATTAAAGTGCCTTCAAAATGTATCGCCGCTAATTATTACTCGCTGGTGAGCAACTGAACAAGCCTAGCTTTAAAAGATAATATATTATTAGAATGGATGTAGGATTTAGGCGTACTCCATGCGCAAAAATATATCATATCTCAGAGAGATGGTAAGAATCGTTTAAAACCACATGATAGCTATTTGCTGTTATAAATACGGATTTCCAACCAAGAAGCTAAACACATTCGTAAGAATTCTATTTAATTTTGCCAGTGAAATAGTTCGAATTGTAAAACAATTGAAACAAACAGGAACGCTGCTGTATGGTATAGACTGCTTTCATTTTTATTGCAATATGGCCTACAATATGTGATCCTTTTGATAAATTTAACTATTCTTATTGCATGGCATCGTATACAAATGTTATAAATAAGGCAGATCTTACGTGGAGCGAAAGCGTGACCATATATGTGCGTGGAATAACGCATCAGTATTATCAGCGACAGATGCTCCAACGTGACACAGCCGCCCCGCACCACCGTCTCACATGGCTGCGCCTTAGGAAGAGAGTCGACGTTCTGTTGTTGTGGTTGCGGTTGTGGCTGTGTGAGAGCGCTGAGCTCCTGAGCAATACACAATTTAATCATTAATTTAATGAACACTTTACACAATTGCAGACTGAAATCGTAGCGCTCGAGTCATGATGGTGAAATTAAAAAAGTTTAAAATATTACACGCTTTTTATCTATTATTAATTTGTCGTTTTAATGCACCTTTTCTACACGAGCCCGTAACGTTACTCTGAATGAATTCTTCGCTGCGGCAGTCGCTGTTGAGAGTGTAGAATGCATGGGATGACACCCCCACAGAACCTGACAACCAGAACTGCACCCAGCGTGAATAACACAGGTGTTTAATCGCCTCAAATAACTACTATTGCCGCGTATTAGACACATAGCCTTCATTATTGCACGTTGTAAGTGCTTAACATAAGCTAAAAGCTTATTCATTAGCTGATATGTAGGTATAGGTATATATCCATATGTACAATGTTACGCAACAGCGTGCGTGATATGATGTCTCCGTCATGTATTTTCTTATGCCAGGGTTATTCAAATATGCACACGAGTATTATGTCTTTTGAAAGTGACACGATATCTAGTAATTTTGTTTGATATTTTTGAATAACTTATGTGGTTATTTTTTCTCTAGATTTTGATTATTATGTAACAGTAGGCCTACACACGATATATAAAAACGGAACTGTATTTTAAGTAGATATTAATAATGAAATTAAGGTGCCAAGGTGTAAACTTATCTACTAAGATAAAAAAAATTACGCCCATTTCGTGGGGAATAATAGTAAGGCGTGGGTTTGCCTCTCGAAAGTGTTATCCACCCTTGAGCATTTCTCAATTATCACTGGTTGAGCGAGAAAATCGTGTAAATTACGTATTTTTTCCTCTACAATCTGATCAACCCTTGTTTTGTATAGACTATAATTGCGCCTTGAATATTCAGCAGAAGGGTATCAAAAATTATATACTTTACAAGTAATTGTATACATCACGAGTAAATTGATCTATTGATGGGGGAGACGCTAATCGAACGGCTTACCTACTGCTTGCCTGCAGCCGTGTGTACTAGCTTCGACCCGTTCTATGCAAGAGAGCCCTTCCCCCTGCACTGCATGTGCATATCCTATTCTTCTTATACCTCAACCTGTGGTGGCCGTAATAAACTGGAAAGTAAAATTAACAATAAAATAGTCACGTTTAAAACAACTTAGTTTCTATTTTACTAGGATCTGATTACATTATTAATGTCTGCTGAATTTATAGTACAGACTATACCCCTTTTTTGTAAATATAATATATCAAGTCACTGGCAACTATATATTTGTATTAAGTTCCATAAAGCTGTATTTATGTACCTACTAACTGTTCATATGGAATGGAACTGTTGATATGGAAATCAATCCAAACATTACAACCCCGTCTCAGCGGGGTTAAATAAATAAATAAATAAATAAATAAATAAATAAATAAATTGTATTTAGAGTCTACCCACTCAGTGTAGTGTGTAGTGCAAGTATTATACTTCATGTATAGATTCTGTATGTATGCCGTGTAAGGTTTCAGGACAGTCTAGTCTTATATAATGCATACACCTTCAAATCTTTGGTTTAGTGTATACGTTAAATAGTCTCATCGTGTTACAAACATTTTTCAGACTTAAAACGGTGAATTAGCCTGTAATCACGAGCAATCAGTAAGCAGATTATTTAACTTTTCTATAAGATTGTTGATCATTCATAATTATAATGGTGTGAAAAGCAGCATACCCCAAGCCAGTATTGCAGGTTTTAGCTGGTGAGAGAAGTTTTAAAAGTAGCTTTTTATTGCATGCAAGTTGTTCTAAGGAATGAAGTAAGAGGTGGAGGTAAGTGATGCACATTTTTAATTAGCGCTCAATCAAGACAAAAACCGTTCCACTTTGTCACATTGAGTCCAATATTCTTCGAGACACGAATTTTCAACCGTGTTTGGTTGGTAAGCCGCTTCTTCGATCCATCATCTCCCTCCCCTGCCTCGCCAACATTTCTTGTTTCGGTCGGTCAGCGATTAAAAGCTACAACAACGTGATCATTAGAACCTAAAGGAGTTAATTAAAGTTTCGCAAATTGCCCATCAGATTTCAAACATCTGTTGGATCTAATTCCCTCGGACGTAACACGTCCATGCAAGCACTTGTATCTCGTCCACGGCCTGAACTCAGCTCAGATCTGTGCTAATCGCGTGCAGTTGTTCAGTGTCACGTCGTGGGGGGAGTCAAGGAACTCTTACTCCTCGTCCCCACACTTGGTCTAGCTAGTCAGTGGACATGACGACTGACGAGCTTCAACACCAAGTACTAATTAAATTATCATAATATCTGCTCATGATATCGGTATTAGAAAGAAAAATAACTATACTCCGTTGGAATTGTGGAACGATTTCTGCATTTTTTTTTTAAATATGTCTACCACAAAATGAATTATATTTTGAATAGTTAACACCTGCAACTTCAATTGTTCTTATAATTTTACTTTATTCAATTTACTTCGATTTTTTCAAGAGATGGAATTGGTATCAATTATTATTATTATGATTGTTACATTACAGTATATTATCAGATTACAGTGTATTCCATGAACAGGTATACACAGGTTGCGCTACAAACTACGCATGGAATCCATTGCACAAAGATTTATTTATATTTTTTAAATTAGATTTAATCAATCGTCATCGTAGGAAACCAGCATCTTGTGTCGGCAATCCCAATTAATATGTTAATGATATTATGTGCATTTGCATTTAAAATTTAAATAGTGATTAATTTTAATCATGACGTGGGGGGTGGGGGGATCAGCTCGGTGTAAACAATCATTTATTTTGTGCAAATTGTTGGTTATTAGTATCTGAAGTAAAAAAAGACAAAGACAATTCAAAATTATTTTTTTATCTATCACCACCTCTAGAAAAGTGTAATTTAACTGTTAAGAGACGTCAATCAACAAACACTACCGCCACCCAGCTTTATTCCACCTTTGACTGACTGAGGTACGTGTGACGTGTGACGTGTGACGTCATGGCGACCGTTCACCCGGGTCTAAACCACCGTCTGTTCCCTGCATAGCAGCACCCGGTAAGGGTCAATGTGGGCCAGCAAGCACGTTCTTCACGGTCATTTCTCAATTTGAACGTAATTATGTACACATTTCGAACACTTAAATTATAAACTCTCTTCAAAATCTGAAAGAATTTAATCAAAGCTGACTCGGCTGTTCACAATATAACTTACCGTATGGAATTAGTCTTGTATTGGTCTTAGTCAGAGCTAAAATTACTCCGGACAGCTCTGTTAACAGGAGCCCAGAAGCCAAATGAGCTCGCACTTCGTTTCTCCCTAATTAGTGTAATTACTTACTCGGACGATTCATTCGGAATCTTACAACTCGAACACACCAGTTTTTTTGTGCCATAACTAACGACTAATTGAAAATTGGCATCAGATTCATGTTATTTTTCAATCATTAGTAAGGGGACCACGTTCCTTAGCTATATAATTTCAGGTTGCGGGTACCTCTCTGGTGTATCGTATTAGACCTTGCATGGTTGGTAGATATCTTCGCTTGTGTCGGTGTATGAGCATACCTCACGTACCTAGTATTACAGCCTCTAAAAATGAGACAAGACCTTTTTCTTACAATTGGTACAAAAAGCTTATTTTATTTGCTTATTAATTATATAATTGAATGCTTACTTCAATATACCTTCGTTGATAGTAACTTGCCTATAGTGTGCACTGTGCACCCCGCACAAAATGTCAATTTGTAAAAAAGTTTGTTGCAAACGTCATGAAACGAACATATTATTGCATTTTGGGCCGAAATCCACAAGGTTTTGAGTGATGATTGTTTTGCAAATTTGCATCATCAGGAAATTCTTCCCCGGACTTGGGTGAGAATTTCTTTTAATCCAGCATCAGTGCACTCGTGTTATTGTCGAGTCGCGTTGCCTCGTCGTTGACTCTCATCAGATTATCACTTATTGTCTTGCGAGTCGTGGCCACGACATCGTTGTTTCCTCCTCAGGTTGATTTCATCGTACAAAAAGCAGACATGGAAGTTACGTCACGTCTACCTTCCCATCACGGGTGTACTCAGTCTCTCCTCCATTGTGCACAAACGTTACCGATATGCAAAACACAAAAACATAATTGTTTATATTCTGGACAATTTGGAATGACTGAGGGAAAATAGCAGGGAACAGTTACGTACTTTAATTTAGTTTCGTATGAATTCACCACAAACAAATACAAAACAAAAGACAACAGTAAATAATGGTATAGAGACCACGGATAGAAACCATTCCACACGGGGACTGCAATTATTGCAATCATTGGTCGCAATTTTGACTATAAAAATTAGCTGATTGGACTTTGTGCTAAACTGCTGGATTTTTATGGTACTGAGTTTATGCACATTCGTTCTGATTGTAATAAAATAACACGTAGCCATGCACCTGACTGTTTGCTCCCCGTGTGATAGCTTCTGATTGATGTTGGAAGTGTTGTACAAAAACGAGTTATTTGTAGTGCTACAGCATCGGTACGACTTGTACCATCTGGTTGAATACGAAAAGTCACGTTTTTGACTTTGGAATCTTTTAGAACTCATGCACCGGAGAGTGGTGTAGCTCTAAGAGTCTAATGGGGCCATTAGTCTGGTGCGTTGCAGCACATTTCGAAGTCTGCGTAAGCACGCTCTAGTAATTTTATCTACCATTCCATTTAGTTTTATAGCTCACTAAATTAGTGCACATTTAAACACGTCCGCATGGTAATTTAACTTTGCATCCATTTTAGTTTATTGACATGGTTTTAGTAGCTAAAAACTTGTTTTCTTCACTATAGTTTTAGTTATGTAACCGCAGACAAACTCGCTCATCGCTGGCAAGTTTCCATGTATTTTGAAACGGTCACAAAATTACTCGTGTTTTTAAAGTTGTAACTGAATCAAAGCGCAAATGCATCCATACAAAATGTGCAGTTATGGTTGAAATATATTTAAGTTTTAGTCTTTTGACGACATTCTATCTAGTATTGAATGATAAACCCCTAAAAGTAGTGTCGGTGTAACTTTACAAACGCAAGAGATAGTACACAAAATTATTTTTTAACTACTCCAGTGCATCAAGTTGGATGTGTTGTTAACTTGTATAGATTTGTAAACTGGAAATGGAAATGGGTCTTAAAATATGTAATTTCAAAAAGGATTTATGATTATGTACAGTATGTTTGATGCTAAACGATGATTTGCGCAATCCAAAATGGCTTCTATGTCGGACTCGTTATGTACATGCGAATCACAACAATATACTCTTTAAATCACTTGGATGACCAGCGAATAAGATAAGAGTAATAAGACTCTAGTCCATGCAAAGGAAAGGCTAGCTGTATTCACCGTCAATAACATCTATTTCTGTGCCGAGTCCGAACCACCTTATTAGTACTTGTTTATCAGATATAGTCCAAGAGTGAAGAGACAATAGCAGGGAATATTCCGGCCGATATATTCATGAGATGGGAACACGACTGACATCACAATCCAACGAGAAATAATCTCAGAGACATCATAAAGAAACCGAAATAATTGTTACATTGATATATTTAGATACGCGGATTTGCATTTCAATAGGTTCGCATGAATTTAAATGTTTTGAGTTAACTCCTTATCGGGCGACTTCTTGTCAGGGGCTGAACTGAAGGCTTTCGTATTCGAAACGCAATTGAAAAAACAAACTATAAAAGCTAAGGCTGAGATGGTAAATACTAAATAACGTTCATTCGAAGAGGCTTTTTATTCTTTCAGTAGCCGAAGAATACCGAGAACCATGGTTGGCATGCTATAAACTCCATAGAACACATCAGATCAGTGTATATCGACAGTTCGAATACTCCTTATGAATAAAACAGTTCGGTCAGCAAATTGCTTTGATTCATCACAACTTCTTTTTTTGTTAATTACTGTATCATCTACTGATTATTTTATTCACTAATGAAATAGTTACATTTATTTTATAACAAAATGTAAGAGCTATCAAAACTACATAGAGTCAATAAATCGTTCATTGTAATCAGTTTTAATAACGAATGTATAGGATATACGTTAAATAAATAAATAAAATATGTATAATAATTACATGACAAATGGCATTTGACATCGTATACACAATTGCTTCTATTATGTTACCGAAAGGATCCCAGTTCATACAACGTTCCCAGGAACTCAGAAAATCATCGTAGTATGAACGCATATTTTAAAAAAATATTAGGGCATCTATTTATATATTTTTAGAACTGATCGGCCAGATCTAATTTTTCAAATTTCTAAACATGTAAATATAATATTATGACAGGGTTATAATAACATGGGTGGGCTATCGTCAGAAACGGTACCCCTAATATTTTTCATTCGAAATCAGTTTACCATGTCGTGTGTGGCATAGTAATAATAATACCCTGTCTGACAAAGAATAAAAAACAATACAAATACGTGTCGATCGGTTAGAATGGAAGCTATCCTGTGACTCATCACATCATGTGCGGCCTCATGCTCGCTGTCAACCGTAGTTAATAATCGATCCATCATTGTTTGTACAGCAGGCTTGATTGTATGCACAGCACTACTGACTTTGTGGTTTACATCCTTACAAGTTGCGAGGAGTTAAATTTACCGTTACACGATCCTGTCTCGCCCCGTTTCTTGTGGTGTCCAAATGAAATTGAACAATCTTCCCTGAGGAGTAAAACTTGAAAAAACCTTTCACTTTAATGTTTTCCTTTCTTTCTTATTGTGTTGTTATTTCTTTATTTCATTTATGTATGTTTATTTACTTTGAGAATGATTGAAAAGATGTGGAATGTGGAATAAGGGCCTAGGCCAAAATATTGCATCATCAATACGTCCACGACTGTATTCGTTTCGCTAAGCACGGGTAAAGAAATACCCAAAACATGAAGCGATGCTTAACGTTTTTTAAACGTTTGTTTCCACGTTCGAATTCTCCTTGTAAGGTGTCGGGTATATAGAAATTCAAACTTTCGATGGTGCTAGCTCCGCCCCTCTAACACCTAGTGACATAAAAACTTCATGTATCATGCTTGTCGAAGGCCATGTTCGTTTTTTTATCGTGAGACGTGACAAACGCACATTAGGACGGACATACAGAAAAGTGATGCATAAGGGGAGCTTTGCTTCCTAAAAATGATCGTAAGCTAAAAGCTTCTTGATATAAATAGTCCGAAGCCCGACTCCAAAGATCGTGGCGTGGGTTTGAATCCCACATCGGCATGGATTTTGTGAATTTTCTCCATCATCATCGAACACAACACATCGTCTCGAATATGATTATAATGTCTTGCAGACGTTAAGGCTATTCGACCGCGTTTTTCTATTTTCCAAAATATGCTACCAAGTATAGTGAATGGCTTTGAAACCTGGCTAATTTAGAAAATCAAAAATATTTTTTTCAAATTTTTCTGATCCGGCACACGGCCAATATAGTCTCCTCAAAATAATTTTACAACTTCAATTCGCCAAGGCACACCATTTAACGTAGGGTATTGTGTTTTTGTGACATTAATTTTCAACTGTTTTTCTTTGGACTGACTGAGAGAAAAAGATTTTTTAAACAACTGTCTTTCCTGCGAATTTTTTTGTTTGGCGGAACAAATCGGTAAAAAAAATACCGCCAAACGAAAAAATTCGCAGGAAAGACAATTGTTAAAAAAAATTTTTCTCTCAGTCAGTCCAAAGAAAAACAGTTGAAAATTAATGTCACAAAAACACAATACCCTACGTTAAATGGTGTGCCTTGGCGAATTGAAGTTGGAAATTATTTTGAGGTGGCTATATTGGCCGTGTACCGGATCAGAAAAATTTGAAAAAAATATTTTTGATTTTCTAAAATAGCCAGGTTTTAAAGCCATTCACTATACTTGATAGCATATTTTTGAAAATAGAAAAACGCGGTCGAATAGCCTTAAGTGCCAAACTTTGATGGTGTACTTATAATATTTGTTCTACTCCACCATCAGAATCTTGTTTGGCGAATCTACGAACGACCTAGCTATACCTCTTTGATATGCTGAGGCAGGAGGCTTCCACGAAGATTTACATCCACTCTAAATGACAATGTGCAAGGAATTAAAAGTCTCGTCCATGCATTGTGGACGAATGGAGCTATTGTTTGCACGCCCTACTCCGCTCCAGCGTCATCGTATCTCAATCAAGCGCGACAATTCGCTGTCTTCAGACAGGACAACTCAAGTTTTGCCGGCTACTTACATTGTGTCTACATACGCGCCATATTTTACATCCTCTTATACAGCGTGTCTGAGAAGAATGGCAACCCTTTAGGATGTTTGAGGATTCCTTTCACTGGTACTTGATGGGTATACATCAATAAATAATGAGACATTCTCTTGTCAAGTGCAGTCAAGTACTCGAACTTTAAAATATGTACCCCATGTCTTGTGATCAGCCTCTCGTTCTTCGTTGTTCCCAACTCTGTTTCGTCAGTAAATTTATTTAAAGTTGTTCGAAAATCAATATTTCTCAGCCTAAAATTATTAAGCAAAATCTACAATAAAGAAACCGGCAGTAGAAAATTAATATGTTTTCGTAGAATATTATATATAATATAATAGTAGGAAGCGAGATGGGAGGGAACTTTACTGTAATTTAAGATGTTTGGTGGAGGTGCCGGGTATTCTCAAATTTTCCCTTTTGAATTGGGGTTGGAGGGTTAGAATGGCCTCTGACCCCTAGGGCCACCAAACACATCGTTTCATCATTATCGATAAAAGCGCCAACAAGAATCGCATGTCAATCATAGGTTTTTAACTGACTGACACAATATTGCACACATGCACAGACGGGCGGAGAACAGAGAAGTGGTGCATATTGGGATAGCTTCGCTCCTTAATATTTATTAAACGAACAGATATGGCCCGTGATAAATATAAAACGTCAGCTAAAGGTAATAAATATTACAGCAAGGTTAATAACGTAGACACCTCGAGAGACTATAGATAGAGGTTATAAGTTATGTCTGGTTGACAACAAGCAAACGGGTAAAGATAAATAGCCACCTATTTAACGTTGACTGTCAGTTATGCCTCGGTGGCTATCCCTATTTGAGCCCGGAGAGTTCAGTAGCTATTAGCACGAGCGCAACAATTCCGCATTATTTTAAATTAGATTGAATTGACAAATGTGCGACAATGTATATATTTTTATTATGACTTCATTATGCGACGATCATGGTCTATTTACATTATTCTAGCAAAACATCCTTCTGAACCCCTCTTACTTGACTAATAGTATCTCTCCCAAGAAAAACTTACCGTGTTTTATGTTTTGTAAGTGTTGTTAGAACTCTGTATTTTGCATCTCCTCGTCCGTATATAGCCCTTATCACTTTCTTTGTAACGATCTTCTACAACTTCTAGTATTCTCTATTATACACTGAGTTCTACAGCTTTCCATACTTCACAGACAACTTTCCTTACATTACTAGACTTCCCGTACTCTCTGGCAATGTTTTACAACCTCCCTTACATCACTATTTTCTGTAAGTTTCCTCTTCGAGCTCGTGATGCCACAACTCTCTTTGTAACCGTATCAAATATGGCGTTGTCTAACAAACGTCCGACACACTCTCCCTAGTTCGCTTTCTGGCTACCATTGTTACGCTTGTTTCGAATTCATATCATAAACTAAGCCTCAACTGCAGGGGGGGCAGCAATATACGTGTACAGGCCTGATTTACCTGGAGTCTACTCAATCACCTGTCATCGTCTATGGACAACGAAATATCGGACCCAAAATCGTTAGTCTTCATTTGACATCGTATACATACGACAAAGTTTTTTCGCATCCTTATACGATTTATGGCCATACTTTTATTTTTGAAATGTATAACAATGGCTGAACATATTTGATGAAGATTAATATCAAGAGTTTTGGTCAAATAAGACTCTCATTTGGTTATTATGCCAAGTATTATTATGTAAATCTTCTCATGCCGTTTGTGAGAGGTAATTCATTTGAAAATCGTATTATGCAGAATGTATTATTATGCAAAATGTTTAGTATAAACACGGAGTCGATCTGTCCGGGCATGTTTCGGCTTTGTCCGAACACAACACACGGTAGCCGACAAAGATGCAATCTCGGAGCCGAAGCTTTTGTTTCGCAACAAAACTATCACAGGTATCGAGTGTCTCAATCAAAATCACGTGCTATCAAAACACCAGATAACAGGCGAACACCTCTTATTCGGGACACCGTTGAACGTCAACGAAAATATCTTGTTTACAAACTATTCATTAGATTGACATAGAACGCATTGTGATTTAAATGGCACGTTAATCATAATAAACCACTATAGGTGCCATCGTGTGTCTGGAACAGGTTCGTAATAAATTATCACTTTGTATGTATAATTAACCAATTAATGTAAACTAAAACATAACACTCAAATTCCCCTATTCCATTGCTAGCTGACATTTAGTCGTCCCTCGTCAGCATTGAGGACTAAGGATTAAGGATAGTCGTAGAGCTAAACTACTTAAATAGTATTGTTTCTTGAGTAGGTATGTACTTTAGATAACATTTTTAACAACTCTGGTTTAGTTTCAAATTTGGGACATGCATTTTAGGCAGTCCTATCGCTCGGGTGACTGACACCACAGGTGTTGGAAATTTTGAGCACTTGTCACAGAAGTGAAAATCAAGTAACACTTTTCTAAAATTGGTTTCAAAATAATTTTAAAGAAGTCAATTGGTTTTCACGATTTTCGATAACTTTATTCGTGATTTTTTGGGTGGCTGATTGAGACAAACTTTTGCAAATCCACAAATATAGGTATGTCCATGTATGATTTATTGATAACATTTGAAAAGTTTCATATACATCAATCATCATTGCTCATAGGCGTGCGCAGGGGGGGGGGGGTGTTGGTGGCAGGGAAGCTTAATGAACTTGAAAATTCACTAAAAATAATTGATTGAAAATTTAAATTTAAGAAATATATCACTTAGTTTTCCGAAACCTTTACCTACCTTTTTCTCACATCATCTCTCTTTTTAATAAGTTTAAAAATATGTGTGAATAATAGCCATTCTTACTTTCAAATATGTTTAAAGCCCTCCCCCCAAAAGTTAACCCCACAAAATTTTGACTCCGGCGGCTATAGGGCTATGCCCCAGACCCCGTCTTTCCTCCGCCATCGCCATTTCCCCCATCGGTATGGCGATCCTGTGGCAGTGGCGGATAACGGGGGGTATTCCATAATAATATTTTATTATTTTATCATGCAAACGTTAATGTTGCGTTGCACGCCTTGATAAGAAACAAACTGCAAAACAGATGTAATATCCCCCACAAACACAAAAATTCGTTAAAAAAAAAAAAATGGCAGCCAAGCTCTCCTTCAAAAGTTTTCGGCTGTGAATGCTGTGAGATATAGAAGTTGAGCCAAGCATTTCATTCTTTCTCCCTAGTTTCGCATTGAAAAGAAGTAAGATCATTTCGCCTGACGAGCGCCAAGCCAACCATTTTCGTGGTAAAAAAATAAAAATTTTAAACTCAAAATCACAAAAAAATTGCTTGGCCATTGACTTTTTAGAGTTCTCGTAATGAACCAAATTTAATTCCCAAGCAATTTTTTATGGTTTTGAGTTTAAAAATTTTACTTTTTTACCACGAAAATGGTTGGCTTGGCGCTCGTCAACAGGCGAAATGATCTTACTTCTTTTCAATGCGAAACTAGGGAGAAAGAATGAAAAGCTTGGCTCAACTTCTATTTCTCACAGCATTCACATCCGAAGACTTTTGGAGGAGAGCTTGGCTGCCGTTTTTTTTTTTTTTCTAATATTTGTGTTTGTGGGGGTACTGCTTTCTATAAACCCAATGAACTGTAGACGTTTACAAAATTAAATCACGTTTTACTGAGAAAAGAATAGAAATCTTGAGGATTGCTGTATCCGATTCAGCGGTGTGGCGTCTTGTAAAAATATGTGTGAGTTTTAAAAACCAATAACAATCGGAGAACCACTAAGTAAAGTAGCACAGCGCAGTGTCTTGCCAAATTGCGATTTACGGATATAAAAGACGTACGTCTGTCGTCGTTCTACCTGAGATCCTATACCGCCCACCTGACTGGAGACGAGACTGATGTGTAAGTTATGACCCTTTGTCGTCTCTTCCGCGCCGTGTCTGAGGAAGCGTGTGAACACTATGTCGTTAGACTTGCAGAGCTCGCGTTGGGGAGGGTGGTAGTAAATGTCGTCGTAACTATTTCCAGGTAAACCCGACGAGGACCACACACTATTTGAGGTCGGAGACAAAGAGGTGTTCAATTAGATGAGGAATCTCAGAGACTCGCTAGGTGCCTTCTGCCTTCTGGGCGGGACTAGGAAATAATATTAATGTGATTTTAAAAGTTAAAACTTGGCGGTTCCGCGTGTGTCACGCTTGATGTTGCAAACTAAGGAAAAAGCTCAATTGTTATTTTCGCTTGATTTTCGCACTAAATTTCTTCAGTTTTTTTTATAATCTGATGTAGACACATAACATCGTAAAAAAGAGGGATGCAACAAGGATCCAAAATACCTTTTATAGCCCGGCAGTTATTAAATTATGCAAATGGAACGTTGCAATTTTTATGATTGGTATGGTCGAAATCTTCTTCATTACTTTGCTGTTTATAATTTAGTTGAGAACCTTGTTTATAAGACACTTTGCAAAATGCAAATTAGTAAACCTCTTCTAAAATATGTGTTTACTTTGCATCTAGCCACGTAAAGCTGGTATTTATTACCTTTTTCCATCGGCTCTTATTATTGCAATACACAATGCATTTTTATAATGTTCAATTCAATGAAACATACATTCCAGTTTTCCATACTTACAAATTGCGAATACAATTGGCTCCTCAACCAATTTGCATATTATACAATTCCACACCAATGAAACATTACCCATAGTTTTCAATATTACAATTCATACAAATTGGACTTTTGACATATTCACCATTCAATGAAACTGTTCAATACACAATATTTTACATCTTTGTAACGGAATGAAAAATAATAATAAATCAATAATAATAAAAGTGAAAAATACGTGTGTGTAAATATGTGTGTGAAAAAGTGTGGTTCGTTGGTCTTGTGGTTAGCGTATCTGCTTCCAATGCAGAAGGTCCGGGGTTCGATTCCAGCTATATAAGTCCTTGGCTTAGGAATTTGTCAACGATGACTTAGGAGCCGTCCTAGCAACGAGGCACATAATACATTATTTGTCCCGAATCAACCTTGTTGATTCTGGTTCTGTCCGCGGCTGTAATCGTGTCCAGCTTGATTGATCGGTGTTCCTGGTTTCTAGTTGGTCATTGTTCGCTCTTCGATGGTGTGTCCTATTGAAGGCGTTTTACTGGACATTTTTCAAACATGACTTTTAGTCCAATTTTTTACGTTTTTTGGAGTTGTCTTAGGGTAAAAAAATTGCAATCAACATTTTAACGTTATTATGCCCAATTAATTCAAACCATTTTAGTAGACCCATACATAAATCTACTTATTTTGTTAGTAGCATCTAGGACAATTATTCCAAACATTTTCTCCACCATCTTTTTGCATATTAATCTTTTGTTATCACTTATCACTAATAATATTATTGAACTTATACCTTACATGGTAGATCTGTTTTTCTTTTGAAACTAAGAAACCGGTATCGTTTGATCATGCTGTCGACTTCTTTGTTAAATGACATATATACGGGTGTACGCTGTCCGCGTATCATTGCATACATCACTATTCGAAATATTTCAGGCGTATCAAATAAATAAACCAAATAAGATCTTCCACGTTGCGCTGTACGTGTACATATGCGGAAGCTCAACCGATAAGTTCTCGTCCTTATCACTTGTAGATTTATTAAACTCCTCGTCGGATTCATATTCATGCATTTGAAGCATCTCGGCAATGTTCCCCATGTTCGCGCTCGAAGATCGCACGATACTCTGTATACACAATCGCGCGGCAGATTCAAGGCGCGTCCAACTACGATTATTATCCAGCCAGCCGAACAACGTGCTCCTGAATCCAATTACCTAAGAGTCGTCAATATAATTTTTTAATTTCTTTCTCGTTTTGTATCGAGGATGTCTCAGTTTGTCGCCTCACGCGTCTGTTTTTGTCATCGCCGAGTAGTTGACACTTCGAGCGATGCATCGCCCTAGAAATGAATAGTGGATGTGTTTTTTAGGGGCTGGAGCTTATAAACTATACACATAAGATTAACGAGGTGTTTTTTTTTCTAGCGAGGTTTTTCTCCAGGTGTCACCAGGCAAGACGGCTCGAATGCGCTGCTATTGTCCATGCGGCCGTGCTTGTTGATTTATTGATAGGATAGGACAGTGTGTGAAGTGTAACATCTCACTTTCATCGTAGGTGATCAACATGTTTACTGTTTCAAGAATTCGATCTTTAATTATTATAATCGATTGAATAGATATACTGTACCTTGTTACCAAGATCCTCTTCAGTATCATCTGCAAATGGGCCTAGACTACAAACTTCCACGATGTCACTTTATTGCAATTTGAATTATATACCTACTCGTGAACTTATTTATAGACTATTGCAGTACACCTTCTTCTTCCTTCTTTTTGAAAATGTATATATTTCCATATTTGTATTTGTAACAGAAGTGATACAGTGGACTACATTTGTGCTTTTTCCAATTTTTAAAAATTATAATGCTGAAGATTTCTTCCTCCTTTCACGAATATGCAAGTGTGCTTCCAAAAGTGTGAAAATGGGGGGGGGGGTGGGGGGGGGGGGGGGGTTAAGGCTACTTCAGTAATCACTTATTGCAGTTGCATAAATATGCATTATACAAAATTGAGGTAGGACTTTATTAATAATATTAAAATGTAAGTTGAAGGTACATTCATGGTGGTTTTGGTTATCAATGATTCAATGTATATTGACAAATTTTGGAACACCAATAATTTTGAATTCGAGTTCGACACAATGTATAGCATTCAGTGAGAGCAAGGTACACGGTTCAACTTCCAATCGCATTTTACCACTGGCTTTCTTTCCCATTCTTAATCGTATGCACAACGAGAATGATCATTTATCAATGAAACCATAATATTGAGAGTAGCTCGTTCCATAAAGTTTTTTAACATTTTAATGAACCACATTTGAATCTATGTTGAAGAAATGACCCTAACTAACGTACCTACAGTACATAGTAAATCAGAGTTCGATGGTCATTAGAAGTTAATTTAGACCGTGTGAAATCAGCTTTTAATTGACCGTATTTCTCAACAAAGAGGCGTTCCGAATGATAAGTTGTCCGAAGCAAGCACTCAGCTTTCATATCGTCTTACACTAGAACTGTTTCAAGGGTTTCACACCACCACTCTAGTCTAGCATTCCGTTTTTATCACTTATTTATATCATTCTTCTCGCTCAAGAGCAGCAAGAGAGGCGGGTTATACAGCACAGCCGTGTCGTGCATGTACTTATATAGTGGACGTTCACATGCTATACCAACCACTAGTTGTTTATTAGCTGTAAATCACATTTCATACGGGGGCTATGGATTTTATTGTGTTTGAGTTTATTTATTTTCAGTTTCGTTCTGTATTCGTCTCTATTCATTTCCATCTTTCTTCTATATTGTGTTTTGTTTCATTGCTTCTTCACTCACAGATCTCCGTCCGTCCTGAGTTTTATAGTCATCACATAATGCCTATAAAACGGTGGTAATTTTTAAGTTACACCGACAGTGTTGGCTCAAGCGAGACTCTGATTCGGGAGGTCACGGATTCGAGTCCCGTCGAGACCGGCAAACGTGACTGAAGTTTTTCCGAGGTTTTCCATGCAAGCATTTCATTCCCAACTACCCTAATAACCTAATGACTCACCTGAAGAGGATCACACACCCTACAGTGAGCACCCCAACAACAAAATAAGTTACAAGTTCTTCGGTTCTGTCAAAAAACTAGTACGCATTGTGTAGATAAATGTTGTTGAGCAATAGTTGAAAGTTGAAGTTGAATATTTGGTATAACTTATAAGGCAAACAATTGTCATACTAAAAACTGACTTGGGCTGCGTCCAACATCACTTTACAATTATCATCTTGCCACGAATTACGGCAAATCATTTTACCTTTCAGCCTCGCTTGCTGCAATTTTCATCAATGTTATGAATACATATTTTCTGGGGACGAAAATAAGCAAGTGCCAAAAAATGTAGTATATTTTATACTACATTGTGCCGTGTGACTATAATATAGAGACAAAACTTTTGTGTCTCGAGGAGATTGAATGTGATCGGATTAGACAGAGCTGATGTTGACTAAAATCTGAAACTTATGTGGAATGGATACAACAATCAGTCAAGGGGCGGTGGGGGGGGGGGTCAAATTCAATTCGTCATTACACCTTATATTATCAAGCGCTGTCTTCAATATTGTTAAGCTGTTATCTTACGTGACATATTTACATGCGTGTGTCACCTTCGTGCATCGTGTTTATAATCTACATACGTAACACTTCTCTTGAGGATTAACTTGTTGAACCAGATAAACGAAATGGGATTATTTGATTGAGTGGGTTTCGTTTTGGGGAAGGCTCTGAGTCTTATTTTTCTCTGATAAAAGCTCATCCGTTACAAGTTTTCACAATTTTGTGTAGAATGTCACTAAGTGTGTCTGCACAATGTTGAATAGTCAACTGAAACCTATGTTATTAACGAATATTTATTGAAAATATTGGTAATTTGGTAACAACTTCTGCCTATCTCAAACCAGACGTAACGTTGCACGTAACTCTGTCAATAAGAGACGGCAATCTGTCGCTAACGACCGTCTATTTATGAACTTGACTCCAGCCGTCACCGAGTGATGTTGTCATAATTACACTTGGCATCAAATCAAACGAGAGTAAAGCAGGAGACGCATGATTCACAGATCAACACTCTTGGCCAGACAGGAGTCTGTGGGAATCCAGCAAAGACGCTAATTGTTGATAATGATGGGAATGTTACTTTTTATGTTTTCAGTAACATCAGTCATTAATTCCACTAAATGCTTAAATGAATCCCTAAGTTGTAAAGAAAGCCTTGCTAAATCAGCAGCAGCAGCAGCAGCAGCAGAACAGAAAAATGAAAACACAGAAAAAATAATGTTATGTTTATTGATATTTTTCCAATATATAAATGTTTTGGGGGGAAACCTGCCCAGGGACTTACCCATCTTCAGGTGGACAAAGTGTATGCCTATATAAAGTATGGGCGTGATGGGAGTAGACTCGTCCTAGCATTCACATTTTGGCAGATGCACATGGGGACACATTTGGCATGTCGCAAATAGCTATTCGTTCGTCGAGGAAGCATTTCACGAGTGCATACCTGTCAAGTAAGAACATCGTAGCGAGCGTCTCCACTTGACTCTTATGGCTCGAATGTCTGTTTTTTTTTTATGGACAACCCTTTCGTGGTAGATTATCAATATTTAATCCAAATCAGCCAGAAACAATTCACAAACATGGTCGATTTTGGACTTTTATTATGTTATTTTATAATTAATAAATCTAAAGTCGTAACCACTAACCACGTTTACCTAAAATCGTTGTAAGACAAGTGAGACACTGAGACTGTAACAGAGCCCTCCCCTTTCTGCTTCCGTGACATATTTGAGAAATTTCGACAAACTGTGATGTCAGTCAGCCGAGCGAACAACAATTTGCCTAAAACGCATGTTCTTCTATTATCCTATCTCCAAATTTGTTTGTTCGTTTGTAAAGATAACATATTTATTTACAATTAATATACATTGTATTTTACAGTGTAACAGTACAATGAAACAGTACACTTTTTCCATACGTATCCCATTTGCGTATAGCCCTTTTTAAATGCATCCCATTACCATAAGTATATAAGTGGCTTTTACCCTGCAGAACCCATTAAACTACCACGCTCGCTACTTATTCAATAAAATCATTCAAATTTCTAATCATTAGATAAGCACGACATCGTGTGTTGTTTCGAGATAGCCGCCCCATTGTACTTGTACAGCACAGAATAACACGAGACAGTAATTGCGCTCAGCTCAGCTCATAGACGATCGAAGGCTAGATATTTATATCCTTCCTTTTCATTAGCTTGAAGGGAAACCACATTGAAATAAAAAAAATGACGCGATGTGATTGGATGATAAAGCTATTGTTTGTCATTGTATAAAACAATGAAGCTGATGGCTGTCCAAGAATTTCATCAAAAAGATTTACAATTGTTTTGACGTAAAAAGTGCTCTAGTCTGCCTTTAGGAGCCGGTGTCGCTAAAGCTGGAACTGCAGGCAAGGTCTTCCACGATATGTCGTAGTGCAGTAAATTATTATTGTACTTGCTCGGAACTCGTCAGAAAAAACTTCAACGAGCCAACAGGAAAATCAAGTAGTGTAGGCCCTACTGTGGTATGAGCTAGGAGCCAACACTCGTTTGTTGTGCCTACACAGCCTTCCCAGTGCGTAACAAGACTACACAAAAACAGTGTTTCGGCATTTCTATAGTGATTACTTCCCAGATTTTTAAGGAAATATGCAATTTGTTCATTATAAAAAAAAGTGTACTGCAATTAGCTACAATTTAGTACCGAACTGAAATGAACTAGGCTCTGGTTCTCAGTAGAACATTTATTTTTGGCCTGGCATTCCTACACTCGAAAAATGATTATAAAATGTAGGCGTGCAAATTGTTTTCGACGTTATTTTTCGTATTCATAACATTGCTGTACAGCACAATTTGTAAGATAGGCTTACACACATTTTGGTCATATTCTAAGTAGGCGATTGTAGTAAATAAGCGAAAAATCGAGACAAATATAATGGCTGGGTGTAAAAAAGTATAGATGCATTTACATACAAGTAAAAATATCAATCAAGCCATCGATGTTATATTTGATTTATTTAATATATTGCCAGATTTAATTTCAAATGTGCCCTAGCTCTTTTTTCTTTTCTGTTTGCGCTTTTTGAAATTTAACAGACTTTCCGTGTCTGGAAATGCATTAATATACTCCATTGTTTATACCTCTAACTTGGCAGACTCCATGTAATAAAGCATTACTTTACTACTCGAACTTACATCAAATGCCAAGAAGTAATTAACCTTCAAACTCTTATAAATTGAACTGTCTAAAAGATGAGTACGAAGAACGAAAACTGAATGCATACATATTATTGCCTGTGATGAGCTCTGAATTAATACTCAAACCCGTTTACTCTTCTGGTAACGTACCAGACTGTCTACTCGAGCCTACTGCACGCACACCTCACCAAGTCACCTCAACCTCTGACTCTGAGACAACTCTCTTATCTTTCAGTCGCTCACGACCCTGCAGAAATCTCTCGTGTTTTTCACACAAGACGAATATTTTATGTATTTGTGTTTTTTATTGCAAAGTCTATTTTACCTCAGTCATAAATAAACTTATAATTTTGACTCTCAAGTTGATTGTTGGATATTTACACATTCCACTTTTTATCGTTCCAAAAGAAAAAGTCGAAAATCACCCTTTTTGTAATGTAGGCCTATTAACAATTTTGAAATTAGTGAAATTGTACCATTGTTTGCTACCTTGACACTGCATGTAGGATTGTCTGTAGGGCGATGACTCCGTGTCACGCCTAGCTTCGGTGGCGGAGAGGGATGAATAATATCACCCTAGAGCTCCTAAGAATCATTGTCCACAATGACAGCACCCCCACCCCCACCCCGCACGTACAGAACACGTGATAGCGATCAAGAAACGTGGCTCTCTCAACTGACGTAATATGTTCGTCTCCCCCGTAATGCATACAAATAAGTCCCTTTCAAATTACCGAATGACTTGTCAAACCTATACAAGTTTGCGAAGATAAGAATCGGAATTAAAGAAACCCTTTTAATTCACGTTTAAATCTAATTTCATGGTGGTACTCACATTAAAATTCTTTTATTGAAACCGGACAATTGATTATGGTGATTCGGATTACATTCACACTAGTGTGGCTCGATTCGGTGGTTCCTTCACACCATTAGCTGTTGCATTCTGGTGTTGCGAAAGCGAACGGACGAAGACGAAGCTCAGTGGTAGTGAACGCGCAAGCTGGGAGACCTGGGTTCGATCCACAACACACCCCATGTTGGGCATGTTGGGTGGCACCTATTTGTGCATGCAGTGAGGGTAATTGTGACAACTACACTTTCGAATAAGTAATGATTAACGGATAATTGATTTGCATAATGTTCTGCCACCAACAGTGAGAAACAGAACAATTTCACTGATATGAAGAACACACTAATACCTTGCATTGCATTATGCATTATTTTTTTAATTTTCATGAAGGCACAATCAGTTTAATCAGTCGCTTGTGGAATTCGAGCTTGCCAGTTCTCTCGCTTATCTGCATACGATTGAGTGAACGATTGCAGGTTGATTAATATTGGAGCTTAACATATTTTATGAATGACTTATTATAATATTCGAAACGCAGATTGGTGATACATGAGTGGAAACGGCAAGCACATAATCCAGGCCTGGTAGGATTCGAACTCACGTTCCTTGGCCCGTCACGCTTCCACGCGGCAGCGCCCCAACCACCATGGGCCCCTACGGACCGCTCTCACCTGACACGACCGTCAAACAAAACCCGACAGATTTTATGTTTTTATTACGTTTTGTATACATGCAGCCATTTCTCTTCAAGAATATCATGTTTTATAGCCTTTTGATTTTCATGCATGAACCTAAAATTCCAATCTCTCATTCATTAGCAGGGAGCGAGCGCGGCCATCATTCACCTTCCAGGTGATGGATGCTCGTGCTACCCTCGATAGGGGCTTCTCAGTTCACACCAAATTAAGACGGACGATTCTTTTGTCGAGACTGAGGCATGGCAATAAAACCCGAGCCACTACCTATGGTTACAAATGAGTTCTAACAGCCACCGCGGACTTTTGAAAATCAAGGTAACTTGTAGACATTCGTCAAATATTTCACCTGTTATTAGACGGTCGCCTCTACCTGTGGCCGTACTGGAATTTCTTCAATGGTTCGAGAAGATAACTGTGCATTTCTATTGAATCTTCAGGTGTTGTGGTGTTTAGGGTCAGTTTGTTACAATCTCAATTACTTCAATACGTTTTTCACCTTTGTGAGTACAGATAAAATAACATAGATCTATAGACGTGTCTTGAAGAATTTTGACCAGGCATGCAAACTGCAGAGGAAACGAAAAGAGTATTTCAGTTTCAGATGTATTGAATGAGTGAATGTATCATTGTTTGTGTGGAATTCATAGTTTTCTCATTTCTTGTTCCGACATTTTCCCTTTTATTTTTACGGCGAGAGTGGTGGACCAATAGTTGAATCTCTTCTCGAAGTGAATTTCTATCAATTCGACCATCCTATTCATTCATATTCCACTTCAACCAACCACCTGGCGTGGGTCCAATGCGGTGATGAAGAAATTAATACAGATTTCATATTTCGTCAAAAGGTTTTTAAAAATATGTTATTTTTTGGACATGGGAGTGGGGGGGGGGGGAAGGGGGATACGTACGTGGTTTGCTGTTAGTGACATAATATCGTTCAGTGACATACGGATTTGGGTCTTCTCGTTTTTAGCAACGATTCAAACCTATTTGAACATGATTTGTGTTCTGTGCGTCTTTTTACTTTGAACTCGGTACTCCGTCCGTACCTTATAAACTGTAGTTGTCCGCAATTATTGTCGACGCGTGCACCATAATTCGCTATTGCAGCATTAAGTAATTCCATACAGGTACAATTACTTGACAAACTGATCTATTACAAGTGTAGAACACAAGGCTTCTCGCTATAATCACCATCTTCCAGGAAGTTACCTCGACCGCCAGATTCATGCAGGAGACAAGACAGATTGAAAAGTGTCGAATACGTCTTTGATTATAGTAGCGATTCTAGCGATCACTGCCAAACTAACCAACTCCACTGCCAACTTGAATGATTCTACGAATAACTTTCAGACGTCAAAACTAAAATGACGAGTTTCTCTGCGGTGTGTTGCACATGCACTTGCAGACAGCGTTGCACAGACGCCATTGTACCCAAAATTGAGGTGAAACAAACGTTGACTTTGGTGGGGTGTGTCTGTTTTTTCATCCCGACCTTTCTCTACAACCTGTGAGTGTCTCCCACTCCTTTAATACCTGGGCCCCTTTTCTTGGCAGCCGCCCGCCAAGAGGACCACTTACACCAGTCTCGTGTGGGCTGCTGGCTGAGCTAGTCGCGTCGTCGCTACGGCCGTAACCTCTACTCTCGCACACGCACTCGTACACCCAGGTAGCGTGCGCTAACACATTGTCGGAAAACAAATTATTACAACAGTATTATTAATCGGTGGCGTAAATACAAATTTTAATTTCGAATAAATTTTTTTTGTCTAATCTTTTTCAGTGTCAGAATAATCAATATCGTGGATCGCTAGCCACAACATTTGTGCGTGATTGTCAACTTGAGTTGCGTGACGATATTTAGTGTCTTAAAGTGGTGTTATGTAAATGGTGACAAGAAAAGTAAAAGAATTGAACTTATCGGCAAATATATTGATTCAACTTTTCCCCAGGAGATAATTGCCTCTGCTCAAAGATGAATTATGGACGTGGTGTCTCGTAAATCTTGACGTCATATTTTTATTATTGTAATTAAGGTCGTTCGTTTTATTTGCAATTAACTCGACACGCCCCTTTTGATGCCTCTTCCGATAGTAAATTGGTGCTTAGGGAGTTAGGTGTGAAGTGAGCGCAGGTTACGACAGTGAGCAACAGTGAACGGAAGGAATTGGAAATCAACACTAAATCATACGAAAAACGACTTCCTAAAGACTCGACAATTATTTTTCGAGTTCATCGAAACTATTTTCTCAAGCCCGAACGAACGAACGAACGTGGTCAGGTTCGTGTCAGTGGCGGTGGCGTGTGATGTGTTTGTGTTTGTTGACCGTGGCGACTGACGAAGATGTCGCGAAGTAGCCGAAAGAGTGTCGAGGTGTTGGTCTTCGGGGTCGCCTTCTTGAGCCTCGTCGGAGACGGCCACGCTACAGAGTGGGACGGCATCACTCCTTGGTTCTCTGATTCGAGTGAGTCACTCTACTCTGCCTACCTTTACCTGCCGGCCTGCACGCTGTCACAACCTACCTGTCACACTGACATCTGACATGCTTTCGTGTCACTTTCATACCAACCGCCAGCCTGTTATGTTTTCAGAATTATTGTGTCATGCAAGAATGCGTGAAACACATATAAGCCACCGCTTAACTTAATCTCACAATGCCTCCAATTTGTTTCAAATCATAGGCTAGACCAAACGTGGTTCTTTTTTCAACTTTCTTTTGAAATTAATTTTATTTGAAACTGTGATGACAACAACTGACGTTCGAAATGTGTGAAAATGTGAAACGGTGATCGCCTTTCTTTACGAGGGTAGAAACTAGTAAGGTATGATAACTAAAACTAAAATCCTTTTGATTACGCAAAAGCCACAGCTATTTTTGTGGTTTTGAGCCAGGTTAAATCGTAGAGTAATTGTGATACGTGGAAACGGGTGAACTAATTGGGAAAACCCACGATCATCTTTAGAGAGAACAAATTAGGAAATTAGGGGAGCTCGTCGTTGTGAAGAATGAGTGTCGGCCCGGGCCTGTCTTCCTCCGCCAGGTGGTCTCGGGTTCGATCACCGTCAGTATCTGGGCCATTATACTGGAACATACATACACAGACAAAAATACTTCAAAAATACTTTATCCCCGGTAGACAAAACTTGTTTACCATTCTTATTTATTTTCTTCGGAACGTAAAAAGTTAAATTATTATTACTATATACTAAGCTCATGTCTGACATATTATGTTAAATAGCCTATAACTAAAAATTAGCTTAGTCTAGTTTAATATTGCAATCAACATCAATTCATTTAAGAGGGTACGCTGAGCTTGGCCCAACTCAAATGCGCGCAAACAGGTGTTGATGATTTCTGCTGAACGGTTGGTAATATCATTACCAAATTTTGAATGGATGTTAATAAAGTACTTTTATATTGATATCCGTAATTGGTTGCACAAAATAAGCCTTAAAGATCCATTGCGAGACATAAGTCCAAAACGTGAAAAATGGGAAATCCAAAACATGGATTACAATTCTGGAAATTCCCACCAAACCGTTTATTTTACGATAAAACCAAATTAACCTGTCCGTTCACATGGATTTATACGTTGTTATCCATTATGGAAATTGGAATTAAAAAAATCTGTTCACTTGGAATAAATTCCCGAAGTTGACCAAAATTGAGTAAATTTTGGTGAATTCACTAAATTTTAATTCAAAATCAACGAATTAATTTAGGAATATGCATAATGGAAAACATAGATTTATTCTTTATAAAAGTTAGTGTGAAATTTGATAATGGTGTTATAAACCGTTTACCCGAAAAAGCCAGAAAGCTGAGCGCCTAAACTCGCCTCCGTTCTAGCCTCAATCTATTTATTTTATTTTTAATACAGTAGAAGGTTCTTCAAAAACATTAAACATTCACTGCGCGTGGATCACGTCGTTGGTGCAGTTTTGTAGTCAGCTGATTGTTCATCGATCTTCTATGTTCGATCTAAAGCTCCTAGCTGAATTCAGTGATTTGTCCTACCTTTATTTAGTTTAGTCATACGTCGGTGTCCAGCTCGAATAAAGTACGGTTTTCGTTACTAAAATCCCTTATATCGTACATTTTCATTCAAACTTTGATTTTAAATATTTCTTGATGGTATACTTTGCGGCTCTGCTCAAACGGTAGTTGCAATTATCTTGGAATAGAGTAATTTTGCTAATACTCTTTAAACGATGTTAACCCAGCAAATGTTTCCTGAAGTTACCTTAGTTCTGAGAAAATCTCTACTAAACTATTCAAAACATTTTCCTAAAGCACGAAACAACGGTTAAAACCATCGTCCATGGCGTGGGATACCCCTAATCTGTGTGTGTTATCTCGGTCCACGTTTAAACAAATACCTCCCACGATCCACGCCCATGAATAGCTTGGACCTGAACTTCAGGGGGCTTTATACACCGAGAGGGTTTGAATGTGTAATTGATGAATACGTATAATACTTAAGATAAGTAGGTGCTCATGTGTGCTTAGTTCGAGACCCCGAAGACAGGGGGTGCCATCGTGCGTGTCAGAGGGGAGCTGCAGGACGATGAATCTTGTCTATGCAAAGCGTACGGTTATTTATTATATCACCTCGTTGATATGTACATATTATGAACTAATGCGGTTACTTTCACTACAAGGCAAAGACGAATTGTCTTCACCGACTTTGAAGCACCTGAAGGCTTGGTAATTATCGAGGTAGTTAGTAAGGAATTTAGGATGCACCGTTTTGTTTTGGTTGTGCACTAATTTGTGGCGCTGCCCAAATTTAGATATAGATATACAAGTTTATTGTATTGTTGAAATATATAAATAGGCCTACATTTTTTGTAAAATAGGAAATAGCGTAATTCACCCACGGACGAAAAGGCTAATTTGGAATAAGTTAAGGCTACACAATTTATTAGAGATTCGTAACGCCTCAAAGTGACCGTTTTTTACAGATGTTTCCAATTAAAGTTTAAAAACTTCTGTCTGAAGGCGGAATCGAAGCCAGGACTTTGTGTATTGTAAGCAGGAACTCGAACAAATGGACCAACGGACCTCAAACAAGAGTTATTAATGCCTCGGCGTAAAAACATTTTCTTTCTTGCAAATTGCACGGTATTTTAAAGACGCCTTAGTTGCTGGTAAAAATATAAACAAATTAAAAATATTTCTTGTTGACTGTTGCGTTTTACATGCAGTTTCGCGTTGAGTTGACTCTTTCTGACCACTTGTTATGACAACAAACTAAATAAAGAAAAGGTTTTTAGTTAAATTTTTTTATTCTTTACAAATATCCAGCCTAGGACAATAATATATAAATTGTGTTCAAATGACACTGTTCGTGGAAAGTCAGGGGCCATGAACCAAAACGAACACGAATCATTAGCTCTGGTACTGCCATGCACGTGTCGAACAGAAGAACGTATTGTTGATCATTGATTGGAGGGCGACACTCTCGGTCTGTCCACGTCCATCGAGAACCAAGTCGTAAAACACGATAGCGACCACTGCCCAGCTCGTATTTCCGACATCGTAAACAGACTTAAGTGACTTGACGGAATTTATGTCTTTTTAAAATGTGTATTATATTATTTGATGTCGATTTCTCCTGGACAAAATGGTTTGATCCTAGTGGGGTTTAATTTTTATAGCCTTTTAGCTTTGTGACAGACGTCACTTTTAGATAAACTACCACTTATCAATTATCATGTTTTCAGTCAGCAATAAAATCAAAATGATTTATTTGTGTGAGAACGAACATTTGGGACTACGCCCGTAAGAAATTACGAACCTTTTAAAATTATTTTTCGCAGCAGTAATATTTATTATTTATCTCGAATAGTATTTTGCAATGTAAATTTTGGGTTGCGTGGTAGGTATTTGTGTTGGGGCCTATATTTTGTATTGTTTTGTATGATATTTGTGGCCGAATGTTGGATGTATTCATCCATTTGGTTCGGTTTTCGACTCGGTTCAATATTTATTTATAGGGTAAAAAAAGAAATTCAATAAAATTCTCCCATGCAAAGAAATGTTCTAACTTCAAGCTAGGTATTCAACTATAGCCTAAACTAATGGCGCGAAACTCCGATAAGCATCACTTTTCTGTCCATTCTATTCGTGTGTCACACTCACACTCACACTCACACTCACACTCACACTCACACTCACACTCACACTCACACTCACACTCACACTCACACTCACACTCACACTCACACTCACACTCACACTCACACTCACACTCACACTCACACTCACACTCACACTCACACTCACACTCACACTCACACTCACGTTTAAAACCAAATACGTCGTCGGATTGACAAGGATAAGCAAGGATGATACAGAATGGCTTTGGTGACCATGGGGAAAAGGGGGGAAGGTGGCTTTTCCCCCCTGAAAATTGAAAATAACATGTTCCCTGAACTTCTACTATTAATGAATGCACGAACAAGCGAGGATAGCTATTTTATCTGTGAGCTGTCTTAACAACCCGGCGCCTCCACCAAAATGATAACGCACTAAATTATTTTATATTTGTATTCTTCGGCGATCTGTTGATTTAGTTACTGCGCTCGTACTCCCTACGTGTAGTATTTTAACTTCATATAATTATAGGGTAGTATATTGTTTCACATATCCCAGAAATTAATCAAATCATCTCTTTCCCTTTTTAGGGAAATATGAATGCAGTGTTAGTGTAAATGAAATGCACTATTCATACTAAGGTACCCTATCTCTGCAACTGCATTCAGTTTGATCAGACCCCTATAAGTCCTCTGTGATTCTTATGTGGCATGAGCTAACTAAATGTTTTATGGTCTGGGTGTTGTTCCGGCAATTAGAAGCGAGGAGAGAGACACGCCACCTCCCGACCTCACACCTTGTGTCTCCTAGCTCCTCTCCTGCAGCCTAGACAGTAGGCAACACGCGCGACTGGGACAAGTGGACATCCACCATACGCTTTACACATACCGGTACCTCAATCTCCACAAGACATTACAAATAAAATATAAGCTTCAAAGGTTTTGAAATGAATTGAAATTACCGTTACTTTACTATACTAAGTACCTACTCCAGATGTCAAAGTGATGGAAAAACATATGTTTTGACATGTCATGGTTACTTCTAAAGAAACGGCTGTGTTAGCTATGTTACGTGATGTTTGAACTTATGAAGCATTACTTACATGTACTTGTATGCAAATCGCAATGTACACCCAACTTTAACGTGAAGGGTGACTCAAGTGGGTGGGTATGACGTGTTTTTAGACGCCCCCCCCCCTTTTTTAAATTTGTCTGTGTACTATTAAATATTTTAAATTTCACAGTTGGCTCAACATACCATGATGATGGACCATTGGTATTATTTACTATTTATCATGTGTCGATGTTAAATAGGCCTATTGTTTTTTGGTAAATATAATAATTATTTTGTAATAATTTCAAAATATCCATAAGTATCTCTAAAGAAAAAATGAAAACTAAAATATAGTTAACATATTTAAATTAGATACAGACAGCATCCCATAACAAGAACTAAGTATAAAATGTAAATGTAGATTTAACAACTTAAATGGTGGCAAAGTGGACTGGTCACTATACATATAGGCTATGAAGCGGTTATGTTGTGCCCCTTGACTGCATAATACTTGACTCACCAAGCTGTAAAATTGTATTCTCTCCATAGTCAAATTCATGGTTATAATTTCCTTTGTCTTTAAGAGCATCCTCAATTCGAAAATACCTTCGAACAAAAAACAAACAGCTAAAACGCACAAGAATCAGAATTAATGTTTTTAATACCCATGGGAATTTTATTTTGCCATATTAATCGAGCCATTCAAGGAAAGCCATAATTATTTATCATGCTAAAAATACCTTACCTCAGGCGAAATCAGAGAATAGTTTATTCCAGTCATGCAATCTTGAACTCCGTTTATTCAGCTTGTAAAACGATTATGTTCTATGAAATTTACAATCAATCGCTGTAAAAAACTAAAATGTGGTAAATCGTTTGATTGGTTTATTTTCTGTTAATTGAGTGCAAATATTGAGTGCGCTCATTTTACGAGCTTCACATAAACGACATATGGCGCAATCGTACCATTCGTCGAGTTAGGCACACCACGAATGATTGCACTAAGGTAGATAGGCACACAGCCAGGCGCGTAGGAAGGGGGGGGGGAATGGGGGGAGTTCCCCCCCCCCCACTTTTTACCGTGACCCCCCCACTTCAGAATCTTAGAAATTCAGTCTCGCCGTAAATACGCACGGAAACAAATTCTGAATAACGAATTTTCAATTTTGAATTTCCCACTGTGATTCTTTTGTTTTTGTAAACTAGGAAAACGCTTAAGTCCCGCCGCGTTGTTGGATGAGCGTAATTGGTGCATTGAGCTGCCATTTGTTATGCGGATTTTCTGTTGTTCTGTGAAAAAATCATTACAAAGTTGAAGATTTTTTAAAAATTAATTTAAATTAAATAAAAAATAAACTTTAATTTTTAATTTTTTTAATTAATCGTAATTTAAAAAGAAAAAAATCGTAAAATTGCGATTTTCATAAGAAATAATTATTCGATTGCGCTCAAATTTCACACGAATATATTAATTCATAAATTTAAGGTTGTGTGAAAAAATTATTACAATCGGTTAAAGCATGTAGGTGTTAAAAGTCAAAGAATTGTTTTAAAAAAGAAAAAACCCGTAAAATTTCGATTTTCATGAGAAATAATTTTTCGATTGCGCTCAAATTTCACCGAATATCTTAATTCATAAAATTATGGTTCTGTGAAAAAATCATTAAAATCGGATAAAGCATGTAGGTGTTATAAGTCAAAGAAATTTTAAAAAAATCGAAAAAAATCGTAAAATTGCGATTTTCGTGAGAAATAATTTTTCGATTGCGCTCAAAAACGTGGCAGTTCTAAGTTCAGAGATTTCAAAGGCCTCCATAAAATTTCATCGCAATTGGAGTATCGGTTTAGCCGGAATCGTGCTGACAAACACACAATAATACAGAAAAAAAAAAAACATTCCGGATTTTTTTCTCCAGTGTAGTGAATGATCTTCGCTTCGCTCGCTACGCTCACCAATAGTAAGTACATTTAATGCCATAGTGCTCGGAGTTGTGACACGTATTCGTCGTACGGCTGAATGATGTAACGAAGACATTTTTGCTGGCCATTAAGTTTTGACGTGATGCAGTGGCAGGTAATGAACCTCAGTATATGGAGGGAAAGCTGCTTTTAGAAACTGGCTTGCCTGGTTTGGGTTTTTCTTTACACACTAATTTAGTGGGTATAGTTTAATGAAAAAAAATACCTTCATTTGAATGGCAGCATGCATTTTTATCTATTCGCACTTTAATACTTTAAATTAATTTCAAAATTTTCGCCTGCGGCGCTGTTGTTGGGGGCTTTGCCCCCCAAACCCCCGTGCTTGGCAGCAGATTTGTTGTTCCCCCCCCACTCGAAAAGAGTCCTACCGCCTGCACACAGCGAATGGAAACATGCACCCATATGTATATTAGATGGTGTTATGCACTTCAGTACAAAATGGTCCGTGTCCCTTTGCCCACAAGTCAAAGTAAACTCGGCCATTCAGGGCGGGTGGTCTTCACCGTTTCATGCGTTTAATTACATCATTTAACTGAGGCGTTCGTGTTTTCTTGACGTCTATTTTATGTCTAGTATTCTCCGGTCCTACTGACCACAGGATTGCTTCTCATTATGTGTAATAAATTCAAACCCTCCACTCCACATTATGCCCTGTAATAACGAGCCTACAATACTTACCCTAAAACTATAATTAACTCTTTAAAAAGGCAATAAAATTGTTTTTGTGTGTGCTCTGGCTTGTATAAGTCGTTCACTATAGTCTACTGTTCATGTTCTAGATTGTAAAGTTTCCGTGTCGGCTCGTGTTAAACACTTTAGATTCTTCGTCAATTTGATGTAAGTGTTTAACAATGTTTATTTTAAATTTTTCGTTTTTCCATCATTAAAAAATTAAATTAAATAAGTTGATTGTTGGAAGCAGTAAAGCAAAACACGATGTGAGCGTAGTAAAGGCGTGACAAAATACCTTGTTAATGTCATGAAGTTGATCGTTGTTTTAAACGTCCTAGAGTTCACTGCGACATTCCGTTGTCGGTAGCAATGTACAACGTTTAGCTATAACGGTGACATTATCACTAGACTCTATAGCTATATATATATTTTTAAAGTTGATAACTTAGTCATAGTTTAAACACACCTTGAGAGCATTAATTATTTAAAAAATTCTAATACTATAATATGCATTTATTTGTTCTGCATATCGAATGAAATAATTATGGTGGGAGTTTTAAAAACATGCACTCTGTGCATTTTATTTTTATGTTCCAATTTTGGAATTTTCAATAAAATTCACTCCACAAAAAGTTGCTTACATTTGAACTGTACGTGTGTTGGAAATCATGCACAAAAAGTGAATACTCCAGGCAAGAAAAAGCACCATTCGAGTATTTGGCGTTCAAAGAACCACTCAAATTTACATATAATTTACTTAGTCGCCCTTGTATTGTTTGTATTAAGTAGTATATCATTCTGTTTGGTTAAAAACAAATTAATATTAACCCGTAGCGGTGAACTTTCCAAAACAAAAGCCCATTGCCAATTGCGGTTGGAGCGTGTCGAAGCTTGCTCAGGAGGCTGGCATGTCCTAAGCGTGGGCGACGATTGTTTGTAAAGCTAAATATAATCTCCGCGCCGTCGTATATGGATGGCGGGGTCTACACCGTGTATGGTCAACCACTAAAGCCGCGGTGACTTAGGGGATGCGGATTACTGATCAATTTATGCACAGCGGCGCGCGTCGTGGGCGTCGCGTGCGTGAGTCCGAGACTGTGCGTGCGTGAGTCCATGACAGCGCGTGCGTGAGTCCGTGACTGTGCGTGCGTGAGTCCATGACTGCACGTGCGTGAGTCCGTGACTGCGCGTGCGTGAGTCCGTGACTGCGCGTGCGCGTGCGTGAACATGAGCCTCGGCCTACTTGTCAACCACGGGTTGCAGCTGTAAATAAGCAAATACGCCAATCTGATTAGTTAATTAAGTCCCTTGAATAATCTTTAAAGACTCCTTATAAATGAACATAATATTGAAAGTTAAATTTTGGCATCTATCGTGTGTACAATATATTAATAAAAATTTATCTAAGAAATAAACGAATCGAATTTTTGTATTTTGCTCCTGGCATTATAAAAGCACGCCTGAGACACTACATCACATCACAGTAAATCAAGTAACTCTTATTAATAGTTTTTGTACATATTTTAGGTGTGCCACATCAATTTATTTGTATATTATTATGAAGCACATCATTATAATAATCTATAAATCAAGGTTTATAATCTTTACATTCAAATTGGTGTAATTAGGAACTCATTCCAGGCGAGTGAAAGTTTGACAGAAGAATTTAGGTTCTCAATGGTAGGTTCGATACATTATAATATCGTCGATTTCTTGGCTATCAATATCCATTGACAAGCCATGTTGATTGGATGAGCGTAGCGAGCGTAGCGAGCGAAGCGAAGATTCCATTTCACTACACTGGAGAAAAAAATCCGGAATGTTTTTTTTTCCTTTCCTTCTTTCTTTTTTTTCTGTATTTTTGTGTGTTTGTCAGCACGATTCCGGCTAAACCGGTACTCCGTTTGCGATGAAATTTTATGGAGGCCTTCGAAATCTCTGAACTTAGAACTGCCACGTTTTTGAGCGCAATCAAAAAATTATTTCTCATGAAAATCGCAATTTTACGATTTTTTTCGATTTTTTGAAAATTTATTTTCCTTGTAACACCTACATGCTTAATCCGATTTTCATGATTTTTTTCACAGAACCTTAATTTTATGAATTTAGATATCCGTGTGAAATTTGAGCGCAATCAAAAAATTATTTTTCATGAAAATATAAATTTTGTGGGTTTTTTCTTTTTTTAAACAATTCTTTTACTTATAACACCTACATGCTTTATTTTATTGTAATACTTTTTTCACAGAACCTTAATTTTATAAATTTATATATTCGTGTGAAATTTGAGGGCAATCAAATAATTATTTCTTATAAAAATCACAATTTTTTGTTTTTTCAATTTTTTAAAATTCATACGATTAATTAAAAAAATTAAAAATTAAAGTTTATTTTTTATCTAATTTAATTTAATTTAAAAAAAATCTTCAACTTAGTACTAATTTTTTCACAGAACAACAGAAAATCCGCATAACACATGGCAGCTCAATGCACCAATTACGCTCATCCAACTACGCGGCGGACTTAAGCGTTTTCCTAGTAGTAGACATTCTCTAGTTCAAGATACGCGTCTCTTGCATTATACTGACTGTGTCACCTATCGCGGGACACCCAACCAGAACTAAAACATTAGAGCCTAAATTATTGTTTCACACGTACAGTGTGAGACTAATCGCAAAATGCTTACTTACCACTCAATAACACGCCTTCAAACGAACTCATACACGATAAACTAATGATGATTGGTGGAGGTGCCGGGTTGGACATACCGTGTCAGTAGACATCCTTAGAGTCTCCTATTTATTGTACTGTGATTGGTGGAGGTGCCGGGTCTCAATCACGCGAGTGAAAGCAAAATGCCTTCGAACATGAGCTTGAGTGAAGTAAGTATAAGTATGCATAATGAAAGCTTTATAGTAATTTTTAATTATTTTACCAGGTTTAAGGTGAAGGTCTATGATAATAACCCTTCACATACAAAAAATATGTTTTATTACCTTTCCACTGTTTATAATATAGTAAAATGTTCTGAAAAGTTTACAAAATGTGACGGCCAAAACGGAAAATTAGATGTAAGCCGATGCTATACTTAACGCATAATTTATTTATTCTTTTCGTTGGATTTCCGACGTTTCTTTAGTTTATTTAGTTCTTTAGTTTAGTTGGAAATCAGTGTTTCCCGATTAATGAAATCGAGAAATATATTAAAGTGCCACCTAACCAATGTGGCTAATGAGTATACGTTGTGCAGGAGTTAGGCGCTGGTCTTGAAACTTGATACTCATGCACAACTGCACTATAGTGTACCGAGGGTATTTATTTATAATTTGTCCAACACTCTTGCTATAGATTCACTCTAGAAACTCGATCTCAAATCTCGTCTTATGATCGCCGCCTCTTGTTTTCCGTAACGATTAATAACCCTTAGGTGTTGATCATAATCGATCATTTAATCGACTTGCGCGCGCAGGCTACCGGGGAAATTGCTAGGCGTTGCAATCGACACTGCATTATTTATAATCTGGGCATGTTTTGATTTTTTATTGTTAGGAAAATTCCGTAATAATTTTCTATACGTGAGAAACATTATGTATGAAGGTGATGCAGCCTTTACTTTTTAATATTATAAGTGCATTGTTAAGAGGCGTACAGTCATGTACATGAGTAGGCCAACATTCATGCAACAACTATGAGTAGGCCTCACTGGAATATACTTACACACAACATAATTTATGTTGTTTTGTTCTTCCTTCCTGCCGATATCCGATATGATCTGTTCTCTGTTGATGTTGTGTGCTCTGTTCAAACGGTTACGATGCATTTTTATGTAGCATTATTAATTACCTTCCCTTTATGTTACTCGCGAGAAGAAGATAGAGAAAAGGGTGTGAACCCGCTCGTAAACAATTCTAATATCTGAGCACTCACCAACACCCCATTATTTATGGCAGGCTACACTTTTTGTCTTACATTTCTTAAACGCGTTTTTATGTAGCCCTTATGTGTGTTTGAGTGCTGTGGTAAAAAAAATAAATCGAAAGTCAATTATATAAAAGCATGCAGCGGAAAGAAGTTGGGTAAGAAATCAGATGGAGCATTAGGATACATTCTCATTTCGAATCTGATTTCCATTTTGTAGCTATGCAATTTAGATTTTATTAAAGTGGAATATATATTTGGCAACCCACATTTGGTTCGCATTCCAATATCAATTCAAAATTGTTCTCCACGGCGGTCTCCCGTCTCCGACTTCAGCTTCATCGATTGATTTAATACATATTTTATTATCATTTTCCTGCACGTTTGACGTTCTTTTTATTCGTTTTCGTAAAATTTGTGCGTTTCTTTGGCCATCTCCATCTCTATGTCGTACACGTATCTCCGCTAGGGCGTACCTAACAGCGGGATAACTGAATCGTTCAGGTCGCCACCGCAGATCGGACTTTTTTGTGGTTTTCAGATTGATAATGCCGCATGCATTGGAAGTCTAGACAACATCATAGTTTATTTTTTATCGGTGCGCCACTTGTAAAATTACTTTACTTCTGACTTTGGTTTTCTCGATTCATATCTTGCTTTTTTTAATTCGGAGTGATGATAATTTACAACTTCCCACTTTTGGTTGGTGTGTCTGACATAGATAAATTATTATTTACACCTCACGAATTAGCTAATACACATAACTTGTACACGGAGTGTGTCGAGCGGAATTTATTAAAAACATGCCTTCGTATCTCTTGTGTAGGAACTACGACCAGACAGGTGCAGTTGTACCACTTGTAAACCTCTTGACTCTTGACTGCATGGTGAGCACTCTGCAGCTGACTCTTACTAAATAGCTTTAACTGATATTTGCATTTATATTGAGCATCTAAAATATACCATGTATATGTTATTGTAATTCTTCAGTCTTTTTCATACATTTTATTTAGAAATTTGTGCACGGTTTAAAACGTCAAAAAAACAAAAAACTTGTTTGTTTTTTGTTCTTCTTGTAATCATTTGTTGCAGTTTAAACTCAGACAACACACGTTATTTCTTCAACACGTGTCATACTAGCCTGTGGGAAATACATGTACCGGTACACCAAAACAGACATTGACGAAAACATGTGTTTGTATACTCTAGTTTTTTTTATGGGTTCTAATATTTCATGTTTCGTAATTCAAATTTGGCTTGGTGTTGCTAATAAGTGCTTATTTAGCAGGCATAGGAATGCAAAAGAATCAACGCTGATGCAAGTAGGCCTATAGTGGTTTGACATGTTTTAATAACGTACGTGTCATCGACTTTAATTTTAATAATTTTGATATTCTTCTCCAATATTTACATACATTCTGACTGACCCATGGCTGAACAGCAAATGATGGAAGAACCTTTAAATAAAACCCTAGGTTGAACTTTGGATTTCAATATTGTAACAATTTATTCGTGGTAAAGGCGGATAGCTTGAATTTGAAAGCGTGCCAGATGAAAAGCAGTCTCGTGAAATTGATGATGTTGTCAGGAAAATGTTTGTCTTTGCGTTCTGTCTAACGCAACGTTTTCGAATGAATTAAAAATAATGTCAAATTTATTGCTAGCGACTGATATCGTGTAAGTTTTGAGCGAGCCAAGCCAAGCAAGCACATGTTAAGGTGGCTCCCCAAGCCACGTGTTTATTTGCCTTGCACACATTAGCGCATGGATTAGAGCTAGGGCGTCGCGACGCTCACGTGCGACCAGCATGGCGTCCGTTGACGTAGTCGGGCTAATAATATTGCACGTTGACGGATGTAACAACGTTCCAGTGTCGGACAAGCGGGTAGCCAAATTCTTTAGTTGAGCGGACGACCAACTGAATTAACAGACCTGCCCGATACTTCGCCCAGTTGCAGGAAGCAGAAATTAACACACTTGTACAAACATTATTTAAGGTAAACAGCACCAAAATAAACCGTAACAAATGTTTCTGGGTTTGGTTAAAAAGTAATTTTGTATTGGTTATTCAGGGATGGTTCTGTTAAATTGTCAACGAACTATTGGCCTGTCTCTATTCCCTTGCTTACAAGTAAATGTAATACAAAGTTTAATATTGAAATTAGATTCTTCTGCAAGGGTAGGCATTAACGAAACTGTGTAGTATCCCTACTTTGTAATCGTAAAATATACTAGCCTACTATAAAAATTACATACATTTGGTTTAGTTAGTACTTAATTAATTTTATAATATTGGCGTTTTGTCGTGATATAGTTTTAAACAAAAAATGTAATTTGTAATTGATCTTATTTTCTCAAGCTAAATTATTTTGGCCAACCGTATAGCAAAACATTGTACAATATATGGTGAATCAGAGTAACTAAATTATTGCAACAGAATGAAAAAAAAATGTAATGCATGTTTGTCTCCACTGGGAATTGAACCAAGATCATTCTGCCTGCATGAGTATTGATAGCCACAAGACGCTTTGCAGCACCTGTGCAGGAAACAACACCATAGAACTAACAGTGTTTTACTTCTCCCTCCTAAGTGTATGGCAAATAATTACATTATTTCATTGTTTTCTATGTCTCATCAAATAGACAAATCTTTGTTACTTCGTTTGAATACAATGTTGGCGTGGGTACTTGATTTGGAACACGTGCTCATGGTACCTACGTTGGTTCGGATGTGTCAACACTCAACATGATCCAAGGGTCCGTGAGAAGGCGTGGCAATGCGAAACAGGTGGCGATACCTGGAGGCACAAGATTGTGGTGAATCACTGTTATAAATAACACGTTCACTTGCCATGTCTGAATACATTCACCAACACATTCCGATAATTCGCTTAGTTCTGTACGATTGCTACCTGCTTTTTCCCCGAAACTAATTCGCGGGCAGCTGGTCATTCTATAAATTCAAATATTTAATTGGTGTATTTAAGTTCTGTAGATTCGGCAATCTACGTGATGCCGTAGGGCAATTAGTTTATCAATAATAGTATTTGAGTGATAATCTATTACAAATATACCTGTAGACTCCTGTTTGTATGTGTTGTTTTGTATATTACAAACAAGTTTACGAAAATTGTTACGATGTGAAATCTTTTACAAGCGGCATCAACATACGTATATAAAAGAGAACGTATGCAACTTTATGTTTACTTTTTTTTTTACCACAATGTAACATTTATTGTGATGTGATTAATGTTTGTATTTATAATTTACCAATGCAAATATCGCGTACTGCAATTATACATGTTCACACTTCTGTATTATAACCCAACTTGGCGCTAAACCTGGGTAAAACACGTGATAGTCGTGTGTCTCCATGTGCACGTTAAGGTATCCTGCTGCGGTGGCGCGCTCTACTTGGGGTCGAAGATCCGATCCGTGACACTCCGCGTCCACACCCACACTCACACTCGGAGCCTGTTAAATTAATGCAAAGTAGTTCTTTAATTCAAATTCCACTTGTTGGAACTGATTCTGTCTCGTGAGGGCCCCGCTTTAGTGTTTTTTACTTGTTCTGTGAATGGATACTCGAGTTCGGTTTGTTCAAGCTGGTTCCGATGTGCTATAATAATATGATTGGACGTTATCACGTTCACTTGATTTAACCTTAGTGTTATTCGGGTTTTTTATAGTTGGATGAAACATGATAGTACTCCTCTGAAAGGTTACTCCTATAGCTTTTGTTTTAATTCGAATGGAGATTTTTGTATAGTGTAGATTCCACACGACGGTACCCAATACCCAAGGCCCGTGCGGAAACAATTGAATGGACATGATGGCCTGTTATTAACACACTTACAAAAACATAATTATGCAGGACATGTCTAATGGCTGAATTGGGCTTGTTTTGAATGTGATCTAAAAATATATTTGATGCTTGCAAAACATACATTCATGTCTTCGATGAAATAGGTCTCAAATTACTCACACACTTGACTATTATACCCTATTTTACCCCTTCGAACCACATTTGAGCATATTTGTATTTCACACGGAAGACACGAGTATACGTACAGACGCTCCTGGTTTTCCATGTAGTTCTTCCTAGGTGTGAAGAGGTTATAAATAATAATATATTGTTGAAAGCTGCTTGGCCTCTTGGACCCAGCTGTCGAATGTCAGACCATAGTTACTATTCTAAGTCCATGGTCAGACCACCATATGGCACAACAATTCAAAACATAATTCACCTAAGACGGTCATCGACCGGACCTAATAGCATACGTGCTAAAACACCTTACAAGCGCCTAGGTGCTTATACGTGCGGTTCAGTTTAGTTGGATTGGATCATCTTTGAAACGTGTGTAATACACGTGAAGGAGTTACAAGCAGACAGACAGACAGACAGACCAGTCTGGCTCAGGTCTGACTAATCGGAAACCGGGTTCAACAGGCTCTGCTCTCGATCTGTATGTTAATTGTGTTTGACGTATAGTTATTTCTTTGATATCGTAGAAGATTGTCGACATACTCGGTGGCTTTTAAAAACTCTTTTATATAATATCAATTTACAAAACGATGAGCATTTCTAGGTAAGTGCATATAATTAAAACGCAACAGTTTAAGCTACTTAACCAACAGATTTCTTGAAGTGGCATCACACACATAAAATTGAATCGTGCATTTACATGCTTGGTGGAGGTGCCGAGTGCGAAAAATTACCCATTCAAAAAATATATTTCCGTCCCCTTGACCCCAAAGGTCACAAAACATTCTGTGTCATCTTTATAAGGCAAGAATGTCAATTAAAAACCGCATGTTAAATTATTGAGGGTCGTGTTCGGTTTATATCGTTAGACGTGACACACGCAAAGACGGACAGACAAGTGATGCTTATAAGGAAGCTTCGCTCCCTAATACTCATTAGCTTCTGAGTGGAATGTTATCTGACGAATGCATCTCAACCCGGTAGTATTGAGTGAGGTTGACCCTAATCACCTGAATGACCTCAAGACCTATCACAAATGAAGCCAACTTGTTACAATTCGATATAAATCATTCGAAACGGAAACGTTGTCTAGTCCCACTAGCGGTTGATGAGTTACTAGTCCAGGTATTTCATGCTTCTCTCTCTGAGATTGTGTTACGCCCAAACCTCGCTGGGAATAAGAGATAATTTCACCGCTCTAACAATGACCAGTGGCTGATGCTATTAATCTCGCAAGCCGGTACGGGGATAATAGACTAAATAAATACTTATTTATATTCATTGTCATTGACGTAGGCAGGATTCAACTCGGATCGACTTCCAAGGTTGATCAAATGTGTGGGCTGCATGCTACAAATCGGTTGACGGCGAATAATCTGGTTCTCTGATATATCAGAGCTTGTACACTTAATAAACGATAAAATATATGCAACTAATACAAGGTCTGTAAAAGTAGTTTCATGATGCATGTAAAAATATATAATTAATATTGATTCTAATTTGATAGTGTTCAATTGACAAAAGTAAAATAGACAATCATCAATCAATCTTTCTTGATCATTATGAATTGTTATATTAAAAATTTTCAAAACGATGCTTTTGCGTGATGAAATTACTTATTTCTTTAACTGTAGCACAGATAATAAATTATTGCGACTGTGAGTTAACATCGGTTGGTGCAGACTGCTGGAGTTTGGTGTTTATGCAGGCTTACCGTATTACCATAGTTATACTCATACTTAATGGTGATACAGTATTCGACAATACATGAAATTTTCCGTAAGAGCAAACACATAGATGGCAGCATTCATGAAGAAATAGGTTCGTATAAAACGAGGCTTAATTTTTAATAATACAAAGATACGCCTCCTATTTAGCACTTTCCCGGGAGTAATTATCGACCAATCTTAAAAACACACTATGATACACACTATGATGCTTAGGCTATATTTTTATGTTTTTGAACATTTTGATAGAAACCAAAACACAAAAATTGATCTTTCACGACCCGCTTCTGAACGCAGTCTATAACGGCACTAATAACTCTACTGTTGAGTGCCCGAAACAACATTTACTAACTTACTAGCTACCGAACTGCAGAGTCTTGAAGAAGCTACTAACATGGGTGGCGAAACGTCGAGCAGTGCCTCATCCCCAACACGACGCAACATACCATGATTCAGCTAAAACTTATGATTTAGAGTTTTTTTAATGAAAAATATTATGTAGAACCCGAGGTAGGAATCTTCGTACGTACGTTAATTTTTTGTTAGGGGCTATTAAAAAAAAACGCATAATCTATAGCATAATACTACACTTAAATGACAATTAAAAAATATATGTTGTACCTATGACTTTACACGAATTTTTCAGTTTTTTTATACTGAAATTTGCGAAAATTTGCGTTTTGGTGAATTTCTTAAATTGGCATCAAGCTGCTCATTTTTTTCTTTCACATTGATATTAGAGAATCATACCAATCTAAAATGAGCATTTAGAAAATTTTATCCTTGAAACCGTGCACAAATATACACTGAAACACGCAAAAATATGCGTTCCGAAATTACACCTTCTCTTGATTATCAGCATATTTTGACCGAACCGAACCATTTGCCCAAATTACAAAAACGAACCTAAGAGGATTTACAGAAAAGATAACCGAGTATGTCAATGATGGGCATTTTTGTTTTTACGAAAATCCTTCATGGTCACGGGGCTCAAAGATCGTCACCATGTTATTTCATGGGAGATTTTTTGCCGTTGGGACCTTGTTTGAAAATTACCAAGTTCGGCATTTTTTCCGGCATAGCTATCATAAATGAAGTATATTTTTTGAGTGAGCGGGTGAATACCCCTTTATGTTGAGACGTATACGACCGAGGAACTAAACCTCGTAAAAATACTAAATGTTTTAAGTTTTTAAGTTCAAGATTTTGAACAGTCTACCGAGCGGACATGCTCTCTTACCGATGCTTATCTATATAACTTAAATCTCGTGCACGCATCGTTTAACAATTGCTTTCCGTCAGCCCATCTGCAACGTCACGGTAATTTATGGCCGTCGCGTTCATTGTTGGAAGATTATCTTTAATGTGGTGACATTATGATGCATATGTGATCGTAGGCGTCCGAAAACAGTTGTCATCCTTCATAAGGTCGTCCGTTGCTGCATGGTGTCAACGGCCTATGTCTGGTTCTCTTGCTACAGCCCATACCTGCCTACCTCGCTCGCCACAGCAAGTATAGACTATATCCACGACGTATAACAAATACGAATGTCATCGTCATTATCAACTTACTACTTAGAACTACCGTCTATCTCAATTCAACTAATTTTCATCACGACTTTGGAGGATTACAACATTTATGTGTGGTTTGGATGGATAGTTTTTAGACTACCTTAATTTCTTAGTGGTCGCGTTATCAATCATGAACTAATAAGACACACAAATCCCTCTGTTTTGTAAACCTTTGAAAGTGAGGGATATAATAATTATCCACATTTTATAGGTTTTAGATGAACACCAATTGAATACCATTTACAAAATTTTGAATTTTAAAGTATGAATTTTTAATTTTTAATTTTGGTTGAATTTTAAACTTAGTTTAAATACTTTTTTAAATTTTTACAAAAACTCTATTTTGATTATTAACCGTTTTATACTTTTTTTTTATATCTCCTACTGATATTCTTTTTGCTTTTGTCTCCTAGTTTAGGTTAGCTATAAATCATTTATATTTGGTGACCTGCCTATGCGTAATCATCTTACTAGTGACGTGTTCCTCTCCGTTGGGATTCTTGCTCTTTAGAAATTATCCTAGAACAACACGGGAAATGGATTCGTATCGCGTCGTGTTATGAATGGCCACATACGAACTGAATCGAGTGTGAATCACAAACCAGAAATGATACAAATCCAATCGTTTTCCCTCCTCTGCTCTGCTTCTATTTCTAATTTAGGCGGAGACCACGAAACAACTCTTTCTCCGCCCAATACCACCGCAGTCCCACCACACCACAGTAAAGATCGCGATACTACTCAGGCACAGCTGATCAACTATCGACTGTCACGAGATCATTCCGTTGTACCATGCTTCGATACGAGTATTGATTGCCACTCGTTAATCCTGACTTTATTTGTACATCCAATTCGATATACAATACAAGTCGAATCACTTGTCGATTGTACGTCGTTAAACCCTACACACAATTCGTGTATTTTTCGATGCTGTATAAGGTCACCACGATTCGAATATTGATAGCCTCTCGACTCGTTAGTACCGGCTTGATTTTGTACAGTTGTTCTGTACTTGGCTTTGATTCGGTGTGTTGGAGTCGCGACTGGAACCTAAGTTTTGAAGGCGGGAAGGAAATTGGTTCTCTCTGGTCTCAGCGCCCATAAGAATTAGCATGGTACGAAAATGTAACTCGCCGTATCTTTTGACTCGCGCAAAAGAAATCTAAACCAATTACATCACAAGATGCATAATTTTGTGAAGAAGATGATGGCATTCTACTTTGCTCGATGACGCTTCCTAAATTCAAACTATGATTAGTTAAATGGACCCTTGTTTGCGCGTTGTCGCAAATGTACTCTTCCTGACTCAGGGGCAACCTAAGCGAGACGCAGCCACGTTGTGTGCAGCTGTGGCATCCTCGCATACCACGCGCCTGTCCATGGTTGCTAAATGTACTTCTCATTCAAGATTTTGTTGGCACATTAAAGGATATTTTATTAGTAATGTATAATCTAGTACAACCCAGTGACCTCACAGTAGCCACAAAGCAAGTCGGATACAAAATGTTATGCTGATGCCACGGACAAAATGTTTTTACGTGCTTTTTCATGAGCAGTTTGGAAGGTTTGGCAACAGTGTAAATGATGAGTTCACTTCAACTCAAAACAAATGTCATTAATATTTGTGATAGAGCAGAGTTATGTATATCCACGCAAAGAGGAAAGATTATAGTTTCTTACAGTATGAATATAATTCCGGTCCGTGGTCGGGTTCTCGCGCTATCGCTTACGAAACATTTAGCACGGGTTAATCGCCTATACCACGCTGACCGGAGAGAACCAGACAACGCCCACTTAGGTTTCCTTCTTCGAGTACCTCAAAATAAATGTTATGAACATCAGCTGAGATTTTTGTCTGAAACTAAAAACTTTTGTTCACACAATAAAGGCATTTGGATTTTCTTCTACACAGTTTCAAGACCTGGTTCTTAGTGGAAATTCATTGTAGGCCCTATACTGCGTTGTCGGACGGCTCCAAAGTATTTGTCTTCATGAATTACCACTGGTAAACAATGACTGAGGCATGTTAGTAATAAATTAAACTGTGCAAAATGTAGAATTGCAAATCTATAATATGTAAAATTGACTGACGTGTGTTATTTAACCATTTGCCATCATTATATTATACCGCTATAGGTATACAGAGGTCGTAAGAACACGACGGAAGAAAATGTATTCAAAATAAGGACAATAATACAACTCCCGTATAAGGCTGAGTCCGTAGTAATTTATAATCCAAAATAATTAATGAACTTTTAAGTTCTGTATTGTTTTTTGATAATTATTATGTTTATTGCTGTCATCGAAATTAAATAATTTCCATAAGTCTAGAATTGGCATCAATATGTTGTAGGCGTGCATGCACATCTCTTATTGGTAGATTTCCCTACTTAAGTTCTTTGGCCATATTCATAACCTCGGCGATGACCTATTATGTGGTGTCTTCCCACAGTGCCGCTTCCCGTAAGGCCATCAACCTTTTTTTTCCCCTATGCCATCATTTCTACCTGTCGATAAAGACCATGTTACAGGAAGCGTTGATGGCCTAAGGGGAATTGATTTATTCCCCTTTGGCCAACACCCTGCATTTCATTATGGAAAATACAAAGAAGGTTTGTTGGCCTTGTGGTAATCGATTTATTCCCGATAGGCCAACAGCGTATATGCATCCCACAGTGCCGCTTCCCGTAAGGCCATCAACCTTTTTTTTCCCCCTATGCCATCATTTCTACCTGTCGATAAAGACCATGTTACAGGAAGCGTTGATGGCCTAAGGGGAATTGATTTATTCCCCTTTGGCCAACACCCTGCATTTCATTATGGAAAATACAAAGAAGGTTTGTTGGCCTTGTGGTAATTGATTTATTCCCGATAGGCCAACAGCGTATATGCATCGTTTACTGTAAGGAGCGGGTTGCATATACGGATACGCTGTTGGCCTAACGGGAATAAATCAATTACCCCAAGGCCAACACACCCCATTCCTTACCGTAAACGATGCACCTACGCTGTTGGCCTAACGGGAATAAATCAATTACCCCAACGCCAACAAACCTTCTTTGTATTTTCGATAATGAAATGCAGGGTGTTGGCCTAAGGGGAATAAATCAATTCCCCTAAGGCCAACAAGTGTAACATGGTCTTTATCGACAGGTAGTAATGATGGCATAGAGGGAAAAAAAAGGTTGATGGCCTTACGGGAAGCGGCACTGTGGGACGGCTCCTATTATGTTACCTTGACCTATGATTGGTCAACCGACCTTACTCGCCTCGCCGTCACATCCCTAAGTTATATTGCCATGTTCTACTTGCTCTTCCGGATGAGAAGAAACGGCGGCTGGCAGATCGCCCACTCTTGCACCTAATTTGTAGCTCTCATCTGCAGCACGTAAAGAAATTTTAAAACACATTTCTCTCCATGTTTATGGCGCGTGCTCGGAACCTAGACAGTTTTGATTTCATACAACCATCTGATCGACGATGGCAACATCGCGTATCATTTATAATTGGCTTTGGAAACATCCGATGATTCGCATTATTATCTGGAGTTTTGCGATTATGTTGTAAACCTACAAGCGCACTGCGCTTTTCGTGAAAGAACCACTGACTTTAAAAGGGGTTTTGAAGAATGAAATAAAAACAGTTTCACTTTTGAGCCAACTTAAAAAAACATCAATACCATTTTATTTTATAACATTGCCAAATATAAGGTTTAATGGCGCAGGTTTCGGTGGTAGAGTTTGTAAGCGAGTTTGTATGTGCACGCCTTCTTACGTGGTACCGCTGGCAACTGAAGAAAACCAATCGACCAATAAATCGTGTTCGTAAAAAGATATGCGGCGTTGAAATAGAAATAAACTTATTTTGTCGGCAGTGTACTTTATTTTCTTGCAGTAAGAAACTAAACTGAGTCATGCACGTTCCAGTGTTCACATTGCAGAATATAGATGTTGCCAACTAGGCCGTAAATAAAATTAACTGCGTTGCGTTTACAAACGAACATGTTAAAATACATTCTTCAAATACACGAGTCAGGGTTTTAAAACAATCATAAGAAGGAGTGCAGGTTGTTCGCGAACAAATTATGTTTTGTATTTTAACAATAATCTGTTTTGCCGTGTGTGGCTAGAGAGTTGATCAAGAGATAATAACGCAAGATAGATAATTGCTAATTTCAGTTATTTATTGGGAGTTGGCGAGACACTTGTATTAATTTGCAATTTGCATCTGTTTGCAAATTGGTGTGAGTTTATACGTCTGTAGTTTTTTAGTGACTCAAATTGTCAATGTTTTATTTAGAGTGGTGGTATGACTGTCTTCAGGTGACTAACTAGGTTATTAAGGGTTTAGGGTTGTGAAGGGAATGTCCAAGGCTCAATCCCAGGATTTTCCTTAAAAAACCCCGGGAAAATCTTCGGGTGGCGGGATTCAAACCTGCCGCGTGATCTCAAGAGTCCCTTGCGTTCTCTAACCACAGATATAGGCGCTCCACGCTAAGAAAGCAGATGCGCGCGCTTTCGACGGGCCAATCAGCGATCGTTATTTTAAATTGGAGCCTGCTGAATGGCTACAATTCACCCGTTAATTAAAAGCGCGCGCAACTCCTTTCTTAGCGTGGAGCGCCTATAACAGAGTACACTACGTGGGGTTCTACAGTACAACAACAAAGTGCTTACGTACGTAAAGCCGAAGGGCGTAGTCCCAAACCCCGGTCAAAGAAGAAAGAATCCACTATTGACATCACTAGCAGGATTTCGGTACAAATCGTCAAAGGGAAGATATGGGTGAAATTCAATTATGAATAACAATGTATAACATGCCTAAATGTTTGCATGTTTTTTTAGGATTGCATTTTATAAAAAGTTTATCGGCATTTTTTTGGCCGGTCAGCGATGTCCGAATAAGGTTTAAAATATTGGTCTTGCTGACTGAGATTGTTATGACAATCCTAGACCTAATTTTGAGATAAATGGACAAAGTTATGGTTCAAATTACTGGATGAACAATCTCAGTGATCAGATTTGTATGTTAGAGAGTACAACATTTGTAAATCCTATTTATCCTAGATATATACTGATAGCAACATTTTCAAATAAAACATGGTTTCTTTCCACACATTTTAATGCTTCCACGGTTTTGAGAAAATCTTTCACGGTTCATGATAGGGTAGAAATAAGTATATATATATATATAAGTATATAATAAGTCGATTGGGCAAATACCCCCAATTTTCCCATATTTTAAAACATTTGTGTTTATAAAAATAGTGTGTAAAAAAATATGTGTGTGAAAAGTGTTTTCATTGTTTGTTTTCATGGATTTTGATTTGTGGCAGAATTCAATCATACTTAGTTTGGTAAAAAATAAATGAAAAATATTTTTTCCGATTTACCCGTGTTTTGCGTGAGCCCCGAAAAATGGTTTTTAAGCATATTTACTCTTAATTGTTTCTTGCAATAGTTTAATCAGTCATGATTTAATTTATTTAAAACATAATCCTATCAAACCCCCTTCATGTACATTTATCCCGGGTATAGGTGGTATAAGGACGGTATAATGCAGGACATGGCAGGATAAGGCCTGGTTAAGTCTGGGCAACTCTCATCCAATCAAAAATTTCCAATGCAACAACAGACACAACAAATGTTATTTTCCACTGCATTCCACAGCCATGTAAATCAGCAAATTAGCAAAAGAACACTGAAAATTTCCACCATCTTTTGTTTTACTTTTTCATTTAGTGACAGGAGTTTGCGTGAATTCATTTAAAGAAAAGAAAAGGCTTATTATTGCCGTAAATTTTGGAATAGCCTAGGACTATCATACCATTCTTTATCTGCATTAGGCTTTTAGTAATCAAAACTAGTTATTTGTGCGGGATGTGTCTGAACAAGGTCGTGCAGGTCTAGGGTTGCCTAGGAGAGGCCTAGGGCTTGTCAAACGTGTTATGTTAGCATTAATTGAATGTAGTCCTATAGCCTAATGGAACTTTAGGCCTACACTGTTGTATTATGAATAATTTTCTACATCTGGGCCTAGGCCGGGGATAAGAAAATACGTAAACAGATGGCGGACATTTTAAATTTTGCATCTATGTGTTAAAACGAGAAATGTTGTGATTACTTTCATAAAACAAATCTGAAACCGTCCCGGGCCTAGTGCGCAGCTGTAGAAAATTATTCATAATACAAGAGTGTAGGCCTAAAGTTCCATTAGGCTATAGGCTGTGCTATAGGACTACATTCAATTAATGCTAACATAACACGTTTGACAAGCCCTAGGCACAGTATCTAGGCCTCTCCTAGGCAACCCTAGACCTGCACGACCTTGTTCAGACACATCCCGCACAAATAACTAGTTTTGATTACTAAAAGCCTAATGCAGATAAAGAATGGTATGATAGTCCTAGGCTATTCCAAAATTTACGGCAATAATAAGCCTTTTCTTTTCTTTAAATGAATTCACGCAAACTCCTGTCACTAAATGAAAAAGTAAAACAAAAGATGGTGGAAATTTTCAGTGTTCTTTTGCTAATTTGCTGATTTACATGGCTGTGGAATGCAGTGGAAAATAACATTTGTTGTGTCTGTTGTTGCATTGGAAATTTTTGATTGGATGAGAGTTGCCCAGACTTAACCAGGCCTTATCCTGCCATGTCCTGCATTATACCGTCCTTATACCACCTATACCCGGGATAAATGTACATGAATCGGGGCCCAGGGGTTTGATAGGATTATTTTTTAAATAAATTAAATCATGACTGATTAAACTATTGCAAGAAACAATTAAGAGTAAATATGCCATTATATGCCAATATGCCAAAAAAAACATTTTTCGGGGCTCACGCAAAACACGGGTAAATCGGAAAAAATATTTTTCATTTATTTTTTACCAAACTAAGTATGATTGAATTCTGCCACAAATCAAAATCCATGAAAACAAACATTAAAATTAATATAATAGATTTATGAAAAGATGCATTTTCTTGTAGACTTGCCTATATGGCAAATGAAAACACTTTTCACACACATATTTTTTTACACACTATATTTTTATAAACACAAATGTTTTAAAATATGGGAAAATTGGGGGTATTTGCCCAATCGACTTATTATATACTTATATATATATATATACTTATTTCTACCCTATCATGAACCGTGAAAGATTTTCTCAAAACCGTGGAAGCATTAAAATGTGTGGAAACCATGTTTTATTTGAAAATGTTGCTATCAGTATATATCTAGGATAAATAGGATTTACAAATGTTGTACTCTCTAACTTGTAAATAAAATCGCGCTCACCAGTGTAAATATTAGTATAGCAAATACAGCACGTTCCATTAGTAGGCTCAAGTATATCTATCGGTAAATGGTAAATGAACAGATAAATGGTAATTGTTCAAAGCAATGGACCCAAAGGTGTTTTCATTACAATTTACGACTCAAGTGTATTTCATTTAGGAAGCCACTATTGTGTTGGTATGCTTGTTCTGTCGCATTCACCTCGGACTAGTATGTAAATCTTCTCTTCTGAAACGCATTGAGTCCGTAATTGGAAATCGGACTAGCAATTGTCTTGGACAATAATTGATGATGCGTATAGGCCTATTACATACCCAACTACAGCATGGCCAGATATTTTATGTTCTTCAGTTTGGTTCGGAAGCGTCTTGTACTCGTTGATTGCCCTCGGAGAACTCAAAACACCAAACATTGACGCGGACGAACACCGGCTTTCGAGTTCCAACAACGTATTCAAATTTAATGAAATGTATCTACATTTCTTTCAAATTCCAACTTCTACTCTTCCGAAGCAGGTTCCCACCCCGCCAGTTTATACTTGCATTACTGGGAGTGGGAGACGGAGATGGTAGCACAGCCTAGCCCCCATTAAATCACGTCTTCAAGAAGCAACGTTTATCGAAGTTATATGCAGCTTCGTCGTTGGTCGACTACTTTGAATAATTTAAAATAATTAACTTTTCAATTTATCTAAAATCTATTACTCTAGTCTAAGTACTATAAGACCTGAGAATCAACTTTCCGGAAATTTCAAATTGTATATACAATTATTTTAAAATGTGCTCGGGGTTGAGTGTTGTAAGTGTTGGCTATCGAGTCTTGTCTCGGTTTCTTATGGGCATGTCAATATATATAACGTTATTCAATCACCGATTAGTTAGTGTGTATTGAGTTATAATCATCGTTACAAGTGAATCTAATCATTTTAATAGGAATTACATTTTAAAGCAGGCAAAATATGACATTGTAGACTGGGTCATTGCCGCATGTAGATGCCGTCAAGTAGTAAATTCTGCCTTGGGAATGCTGACCACAGGATAATCTACTGTATAAGGTGGACACTGGAGAGTGGGACTGGTCAGAGTAGGAATGCTACCGTATTGGATATGCCAGACATGGCGAACCGGCGGCTTCTCTTCAGCCATTGTACATGTCCACAAACAACAGTCGACAATACCAAGGAAAAGTTGAGGTGTACATTTTTTCTCCGTGGTTATCGACGCAAAACGAACGATTAATCACATGGCGATCGGGCATGCGTAGACAGTAGCTTGTAGGCTGCTCCCGCATTTCGGTGTTCTGCAAGGGGGTGTCATGGGCCCCTAATGGTTTACATCGGGACGCGCTATCGATTGATAGGCGCATCGCCGAAATGTGATTGAAATGTGAGGTGGCGGTGGTAATTGTATAGATTACCGCGTGAGACGTGCTCTCGACAGGTGAGATATTGCGTGCCCGCGGTACTTCAACTCCTGTTCTCGCCGCATGGGGCGACGCTTTTTTTATTTTATTGTATTCGTGCTATCATCATTTTTCACAATCATCTTCAATCATCATTACCAGTTTCTCACGTCCCTCTTTAACTTTTTCTATTTAATGACATTTCTTCTTCCGGCATTAGCTTGTGTACGTCTTGATTTCGTGTCCAGGGTTTAGTCAATTTTACACAATTTCTGATTAATGATTCGTTCACAGCCGACCGAGCTTGGGCTTCAAAGCGGCGCTTCTTGACGTCATTTCGACGGTGTTTTAATTTAATCAGCATCAATTGATTCATTTACCATTAAACTACTTTAATTGTTGTTCGTTATTTATTTACCATTCGATTGATTGTGAAGGCGACACTACTCTATAAGGAATAGAAATGCGTGTTCGCCTTAAAGACGGATTACTTCGTACTTTTTATTGATTTAAATCATTTACGAAGAAAAAGCCAAACGACATTCCGTCCTGACAACGAAGGACCTCACGTAGCAACAATGCCAAAAAATAGTTATGAGATTTTTTCGAAAAGCTGGACACAATTCGGCGGCCGGATTCCAGCTATGATGGCGCCTGCTCGTTGGTTTTCGGTGAGATTCCTTCCTCAGTCGGCTAGATCGGCACGTAGCACGCGATGAGCGCAAGACAAAGAAATCTCGACCCAATAAACTGTTAATGTACTGCGCTCAAGAGTTTGGTATTCAACTCGGATTTCGGATTAAAAAATGCGAGTTTCGTTGTTGCGAATTTTTCAGATTTCACAACACGAAAAATGGCCTCTCTTTGGCAATCAAATAACTTGTCGTTTCGGACAAAGAAGACAAAACACACGAGGGTATATCGTGAGAAGATTGGAAGAGAAGCGATTCCAAATGAAGCCAATGAACTCCGGGAAACAATAAAACTTGTGGTGACAATTGTTCCTTCAGATAGGTCCTTTGTGTTTGGCGAGCCCTTTGAGACCCCGCTCTCCGCTCATCGACTTGAAATATATGTGATTATACCTTAGCAGCGTCACCCACAAGTAAAACTCGCCGGGTGGACAATGATGGGTCACCGTCTTATAATGGAGTCATTGGAAACAACTTTAGACCATTTTACGAATTTTTGATCATTATATGTTTGTGTTATGCGTGCCGTACAATTTGTTGTCCGCCTTTGCAAGTCACTTTTTAAGTTTTAACACATATTATGCTCCACAATTAGATCATGCAGTAAATTGTGAAGGCTTATTCAGAGATGTTTATTTTATACTAAGTAATAATAATGGTTAGCAAGGATCTATAGGATGCCGTGATGAATTACACACAAAGTCGTACCTATGAAAATAGTACAGTGTTGCACATTAAATGTGAAGATGATTTTCTCAATACCCAAGAGTTTTTCCTTCTCTAAACACAGTTGTGTCTGCATCTTGCGTATAGTTATTAGTCCGTATGTTGCAGCACAGATAATAAGAGTTATCTGTGGCTGGGTTGCAGTCTCCGACAGTACAACACTCAATCATTTAACTTTGAGATGATTTTGCGTTATTCCATAATAAACATCATTATTCATTTCGGAGTGACAAAATAATAGTTTGACGTCAAGAATTAAAACATTCGTTTAGAAATGTTGTTTTTGTGGTGACAATTTATGATTTATCTCATTTCCGCTGCCAAACACGATTTTGTAAGTGTTTTTGCCTTACGTGGAAGTCGCACGACACAATTTTTCGCATCTTCTGGATAATACTGAATCTATCTTAACTTTAAAGAGTGGCGTTTCTCTTCAGAAACAGTTTCAGAAAGCGTTATAACTTACGGGAGCGCAAGGTGCAGCATTATGGTGACAGAATCACTTCACTTAGGAGGATCCTTCTGAAAACACATACATAACCAACCATTGTTTGATGATTATTTGTTAGGCAAACCTATTTTGTCCAAGTTCCATTAGAACTAAAGACAATCGACTCAAGCGAAGACTCAAAACGATACCATACGTGGGAATAACAACAGAGGAGGATTGTACCGAACAATCGTCTTGTGCTATGTATGTCCACAGGTGGCCCGTTACGACTGTACAAACATCGCTTACGTTCCGACCTCTGTGTGCATGGCGTGTTTTATTTATTTACTTATTTAACGTCTATTATATTATATTAGTTTTTTAAACTGATTTACAAAGGCTTAAATGCAAATGAAAAATCTATGATAGACCGCGCAGCATTTAAACAATGTATACACATAAAATAAAAAGGTGAATCAAATATAAATGAACAAAAATAAATATATTTAGAAAATATATTACACCGTTACGCGCGTTAACTTTATTTTCTTAAACTTAAAGCAATAACTATATATTTTATTGTTTTGACGAAATAAATGTACTAAAAACAATTGCAAAATGGGCATCCTATTAGTTTTACTTAAATAATAATAATGAGCAGCACCTTTGCGGAAATCAAGTCTTAAGCCAAACAATGACGTCATCAACGGGATATTTTTACGCGTGTCCCGCAACCAATGTCTAATTTTACCTCTAGCAGTGAGAGTAAATAATTTGCAATTTACTAGCTTTACTACAGGAAGTTTCACATTGTTGAATGTTCAAAGGTAGTTGAAGACTGAAATTGGTTCCGCTGGTATAGTACTTTAAACGCACTAAGCTTTCAACAGCTCGAGCACGGCAAACATATGGTAACTTACATGTACTTATAAGGCAATACCACTCCCATTAGTTCGGGCCATAATGTGAGAAGCTTAAACACGAGTCTACTAGCAGAGCCACAAGAAGCAGTACTGCTCTTTAAGGAGGCTCATCAGCTCTTTTAATGTTTAAAACACAAAAAAAACGGGCATTATATATTCAGATAATAATGTACCAACAATGCAGAAATTAAACTGTCTCGGTAGCTTAGGGGTTCAAGCGTCCGACCAACAGTCGGAAAAACCCGGTTCGATACCCGGCGCCGTATGAAGTGGATTTCTTAATTTCTGGATTGATTCCGTGTCATATAATCTAATTAGGTAATTGCGATTAAGATTGACCAATAGCTTAGTGGCTGAAGAGAAGTATGTCTCTTACATTTGTGTAATGTAAGCTAAAATGTTGAGTTGTTGACTGCAAAGTTACATTGCGCCCTTTTGGTGTCATTTAATTTCATGTAAAACTTAAAAAAGTGGGTCGTATTTCCACCACCATTGAAAAAAAAAGTGAAAATGATAATGATAATAATTTTGGTGAGAAACCTGTTATAGGATGCAGGCTTATGCCCCTCTTCAGGTGTCTTACTATATAGGTAAGGGATGTCCGAGGGCTGTTTCAGGGGTCTCAATTCCTTGCGTTAGGAAAACCTCGGAAAATTATAAAAACAAACTTTAGTCAGGATTGTCGGTTTCGGCGAGATTTGAATCCTAGACCTCCCGAACAGAGTCGCGCGAATGGCGCTCGATCCAACACTTTCGGTAAACATAGTAAACGAATAAATTTGTGTGTTGATTTGTTGTATAAACCAAAGGTCGCCAACCACGATAATATAAGCCCTACGTGAGCATTTTCACACTTTCATGACTGCATTATAAGGAGGCTAAGCTCGCTCTTCTTTTCTTACCCATCACTTTTCTGTCCGTCCGTCTGTGCGTGTCACGATCACGCCTCACAATATTAACCGAACATGACCTCCGATTTACATGCGTTTTTTTGTTGTTGGCATAATCCTTCAACAAGGATGATACAGAATATTGTTGGTGATCCTCGGGGTCCCCCTAACTCGGCACCTCCACCAACGAGATTTTTACGTGGAATAAGCGTTCTTCGGTTCCCATTTTGGGTTCTCTCTTGACCGGGCTAGTGTTTTAAAGTTTCAGGGGGGGGGGGGGGCTTCTCCGGGGCTCAGCCATATTTACTCTCATCACATTCGCTGTTTTTAATACAAACTGATGATAGGTTTCGACACTAGCTGCTCAAATCTATGTCATTTGCGGCGCGGCTCAATGAAAAATGAGACGGAATCGTGGAAGTGGTTCTGGATTCGATCAGGTAATGGGGACAGCCTGTCATCGAAGAGAAGCTTCAAGTGTTCTTCTCTTCATAATGTCTCTAATAACTAATAGCATCACGAGAACAATTACTGTTCATCAAGATATAAATAAAATCACATTTTCGTCACATTACACTTTCTAGAGTGATTGGTATACCCAAGAACCTAATGCCAGATCGTAAATTTACTTTCGTAGGCACAAGGTGATGGGTCGTAATATGTAGATTGCGGATCCATGATATACGAGCTATCCGGCTCGTTTCGGTAATTATTGTGGTTGCGGATTGAATTAAATTGTTATTTACGGTTCGCTAACGTACTTACAGCAATAACTTAGAATCGATTTACCAAGAGACGGTATAATTTGTTGGCGCACTATGCTGTCAATAAATAATCGTATCAATTGTGTTCTATAAAACGAACAATATTTTTTAAGACGACAGACACTATTAAAACGGTGTTGTTGTAAAAGTATTTTCCCATGACTGGAGTTGAGATGGAAAAGCAGAACATTATATTTTGTTATGGAAACATGTCACGTCCGAAGAAATGTGAGCGCCTGGCTTGATAGGCCAAGTTTTACTTTGCGGTTAGACCAGGCGTGTTGACGACACCCACGTGTAGGCCTACTAGAGACATAGTTTAGTCGCTTGTCACTCACAACGAGCAGACATTTGTGGTCTAAAATGAGGGACATTCTTCTCAGTTCTCAGACACATCAATTTTCAAGGTCGACTTGCAGCACAAAGGTAATTACATATTTTTAAAGATCGACAAAATAAATATTCATCGTGACTTTGAATTCCCACTTACAGAAATGCAAAGTTAAAATTAATTAACCTACTTCAACCTACTGGAAAAACAATCTGGGGGATAAATAAATTAAACAATACTAGACCTATTTGATGTGGATAAACAAAAATGCGTTATATAAAACAAGTACAGTTAAGGGAGTCCCCAGAATAGGTCCGAAGAATTATTGTGCGTCGCTTGTTCGAGAACTCATGTCGTTGGAGGTGTCGAGGATATGACTCAAATCACCTAGAGAATGCGCTTGTGTCGCGGGGGCGTAGCACCGTCATGGCCGCCGAGTGAGGATACCTTTGTAAACACCCATATGATCCTACACAAGCACAGTGTAAATATATAAGGTTTTGGGGGAATAGAATAGGTATCATGTGGCTCATTATGAATTCAAAATCTAGTATATATTTATTTATAAGTATTTCTAGTATTTCTGTAGATTTATATCAGCATTTATAGTTAAAATACCTAGGCCTACGGAAAAAGTCTGTCGGGCGTCTGTGAACGTAGACATTGATATAAACCGCTTATTTTTGTGGCCGTAGTATTATTCCAGAGTACAACGTTACAGAGTCCAACATACTTTGAAATAATATCAATATAATGACTACATTTATTAATATCAAAGCAAAATATTTAGTTATGTTCTATAATCTATAATATGGAATGTAATGCAATACTAGAGTAGCACACAGCGTTTCGATTCAAGCAACAACAATAAAGCCACTCAAGCTTTGTGAAGAGTGACGACAATAAAGCAGTAAACAATAAACATTATGCGTTCCTAAATTATTAGAATGCAAAATAAAAAATTACTGGACAAAAAACCAATATAAAAGAACATTGGGAATAACAAGTCAACATGGTCTTGTGCTTAATTTTCTCGGAATCATGGTAGCCCAGGTATTAAAATGCAATACTTAAATTTTTTAAACCTTATTCACCCACTCTTGAGGGGATTTGATTGTTTGTGATTACGAAAATCCCAATATAAATACTATAAACAAAAACAGGAATTGAACCCATGGTCTCCCTCTGGCCGGGCGCGGACTATATAACCGTTAGACACCCAACGATATAACTGGGAGTGGTGATTTAATAACTTAAAATTTGATATTCATTATATTATATAATATCAAAATGCACCAATAATTCAGCAACAAATACACTACCGCGGTCTCGGTGGTCATTTGGGAGGCATGGGTTCGATCCCCGGCCAAGGTTGGGTTTTGTAAATCTGGACTTAGCCCATTTATTGTGATAGGGCCTATAATCTAGGGCTACTGATTGTTTTAAGCCAAAAATGAATTAGTCTTATCAACTAGGTATGAATTTAAAGTATTAATATGAAGACCACTCTTTATTAAGATCTCACAGAATATACCTAAGTGAGAGGGAATGTGTTTTGTTTCCGTAATTTCTTGTAGATTCCTTACACGAAATAACGAATCAGTGCATGTGTTGAGTCACTTATCTTCCAATAAGTGGCTTCAGCAAATATACACTCTAATGGCAAGTGGGTAGGTGGATTGTGGACAGGTAATATTCAACGTACGAAATGTGTAACTAACAAAATAACAGTAGGTATAGTTGGTTTACCAGTCAGCGTTTGATTACGTTTTCAGTGTCTCCAATGCATTTTTTCACGGAATGAATTATGTTTCTGTTAAAATATTATGTTGAAGACTAGATTTCATGTAGGTGCTGTTTGTTGTGTGCGCGATAGAACATCACAATACTTATCTCAATTAATTAAATTCTTACGCGCGAGGATAGCATGTGTAAATTCTATCCTCACTAGCGCGTTTCCAGCGTTCGCCGCCAGAGTGGACATGAGAAGATGGAGCGCTCTATACATGTGTAACTTCCTTGGGCGTAGCCACTCCCCTCTAGCCCCGAGGGTCGCCAAAATCATTTTCTCTCATCCTTGTTGAAGCAATGTCAACAGAAACGCATGCCAATCGAAGGACATGTTCGGTTTGTATCGTGAGTCACAACACACACACGGAAGAGGAACCTGACGGAAAACTGGTGCATTTGGAATAGCTTCGCTCCCTAAAATAGATGGGCGTCCGGTGGATGTGTGCGGTGTGCGCTTTCTATGAGGAAAATGCCAATTACCTTAACATGTTAATTGCACTAAGATAATAGATAAGAAGCATCACACATACAAATTTATTATTTCGTATAAACAAATGCATCTCGATTTTACTGTTACGCACGCCTATTCTAAAAGGGAAATAAATCTACTATTCAAGGCTCACAAGTCACAACAAACTCGTAATACTATAAAAAATAAAAGCATTGTTGTTCGTGTTTGTTATTTATGTTTTAATCTATGACTATGCATGCTGGCATACCTCCATGTTAATTATAATAGCAACGTTAATCAAGGGTATTAAGGCAGTGAGACGTTCAGAAGTCGGCAAGAAATGTGCTAACGAGATTGACCGCTACACCTGGGATCATCAATTCTGACGTCACTCACATAATCTCGATGTGATTTATGCGCGGGCACCCACTTGAAGGATACACATTGCGCAGGTATATGCTGGCGTGTGCGGACTCCAATCGACACTGTTTCAACTTAATTTTCTTGCGTTGTACCCTGCAGTTTTTGCAAGCAGAAATTACGATTTAAAAAATAATTACAAATTTGTTATTGTTGATGGTACTTGTTGTGTTGATTCTTGGCCGAACCTACTTTGTATTTGGAACAGAACAAACTGTCGTGAAAAATATCGTTTACTCAAGAGTTGTAATGTTAGTTTCCATGCGTGTTTTCCCTGTTACGCGTGATACAGAGATGTTTTGTGTAATTTGTAATTTTCTTGTTTTTCTTGACATTTCTCACTCGTAAAATATTTCATCTCTCGTCCTATCATCTCAACTTATATCTCATCCTATCTATACGTACCTCTTCAATTACTCCATCTCATATCAGCTAATCTAATCCTATATCAAGATTATCGAATAACCTTTCAAAATCCATCAGCCTCAAAGTCGGACAGCCTGGCCGCACATGGACTCACTCGAGTCGTAACCTGACTCCTTCCTTTGCAAGCGACTCTGATGTAGATGGCGTAAGATCAGCAACCTCAAAGATTCACCAACGGTTCTTGTAAACCTAAAAAAAAACTCATATTAAAACCTTTATTCTATGCATTCTGGCTTACTTTTTCAACTTTCTCTTTCAGAAACCAATACATCACCATTATCCTTAATGTCTATGTAAAATTTTAACGTTGTAGCCTCACCCGTTTGTTCAGAATCGGCTCAAATGTCACGAAAATATCGCACTAAAAATCGAAAAAAAATCGTAAAAGTATGATATTCATGAGAAATATTTCTTCGGTTGTACCCAAAAAACGATGGCAGGTCTAATTAAGTTCAGAGATTTCGAAGGTCCTCTCCAATTTTCATCAAGATCGCATATGTTTGCCCGGTAGAGAGCAAACAAACAGACAAAAAAAACAACAACAACATCAACACATCACAATTTTTTTGGGGGGTCAGTGAAATTGAAGTCTTCGCTTCGCTCATCCAACAAGAAGTAGGGTATGAACCTTGTTAGTAATACCTGAGTATAGACCTTCCAACTTGTTTGATTGCATGGGGCCTACAGCCGTTTAGAAGTAACAACAATTGCAAAACAACGCTTGTTTCTTATTACGATATAGAATGAATTGACAGTTGATGTCAAATGCAGCTTCTACGTTCTTTAGTCTTTAGCTATTGTGAATCTCAGGAGCATTCTGGATGTCTGAGCGGTCTCCACTCTCCAGTCTGGTGGTAAATCATGCTTGTAGGCAGGAATGCTTCCCCCGCTGATCTGATGGTAGGCTACTTATCAACAAAGAGCCGCCGTCCCAAGCGCCGCGGTGTTCCGTGAAACCAAACAATCAAACTGATGGTACTAGTTTAGTTTAGTCGCTAGCGTTTTACTCATTATTAAACGTAGCGTTAACGAGATTAATCGAAACGATTTGGGATGTTTTATAAAGATAAATAACTTAGATAACATCAATGTCCCCGCCCAGGAAGTAAATCTAGAATGGAACGCATAACCCCAGTTTTAGACGGTTTATTTTACGCTGGCTTTGATATTGAAATGGTTAGAAGATCGTGATGTAGCATTAAAACACTATTTTGTATTCACCTGCACAAATTTGTAGGTCTAAGGTTTTCTTATTTCTTCATTACCTACATTACAAAATTATGTCGTGAAGGTCAAATTAAAATCTACAATAATTTAAATTTTACAAAAAGTAAGAATAAGTACTCTGACAATTTAAATACAAATAGGAATTTGACAAACATAAGGTTTCAACTTTCATGAAAAAATAATTGCGTTTTATTTTAGCGTTTTCAAATGATTATTTTTCTAGTAATTTCTTATCGACGAAACTGTATTTTGGCTTAGATTTTAATTTTTCACAAATTCATTTTTTAATGAGTTTCTACATTTTAGACCTACACATATTTTAGAGATAAATTTCATGATTGAAAATTATAGTTGCTTCAGTGAGATGAACTACGCAATAATGAGAAATGTACTTTGGGCTTGTAGCAACCATTGAAGCAAAGTTTTAAAAATTAAGCACAAATGAAGGCACAATGCGTACACCATGTGCGTGCCTGTCATGGTTTCGAAATGGATGCTCAATTAGGCCGGTGGAAATGTGTTGGTCGTGCCGCGAATAGCAAGTCCGGCCGGCGTCTTGACTTGATTAAGGGCGGGTCCCGGTAGGGGTGGCCATTCACACACTTCATCCCCCGTCAAGTGAAACCGAGAGTTGAGAGGATACCTGATATTTTCAACAGGTAGAAACGATCTCGAAGATTTGTTACGGTGATGTGTTTTATGGTCGGCCTGCTCGAGCTGAGCCCGCCCGAGTCAAAACCTTATCAGGAGAGATGAGATGCTGTACATCGCGAGTTATGCTTCCTGGTTTCGAGACGCTGTGGATGCTGCTGCTGCTTGGAATCTGAATTAGTTCGAGAACAATACATGGCTATCACTGCGTGTTGTGCGTGTGTCCATTATCATCATTAAATCTCGTGTGGACGTGTTGCTAGTGTCACGTGACCAATGCCCCCTCCCCTCCCCACCCTAAGTTACGTCAGATATTGAAGAACGCCCGATACAAATTACAGTTATAATTTACAAAAAGAGTTACAAAAAAAACAGTAGAGTACAATAATTACAGGTACAATACAGTTAAGTGACAGTTAATAAACCATTTAAAGTTATTGTTCGACGTGTGTTAAAAAGGTTATATATCACAGATAATAGATTAAACCTTACTATCTGTGGTTATTTGCTGGCATTTTGCATGTAGACTATATTTTAATAATTTAGTCAAACTTTACATTCATCTACCCGGCACCTCCACTTACAACGATATTTCAATGCACAAACATAACTATTTTAATTTTTTTACCTCCAGCAACAACGATATTTTAACAGTCTAGAATGTTTCTTTTATTGTGCACGTACATGTGTATGTAAAGGACATCGTATGGACCTGGATTATAAAAAGGAATTATCAAATTGTACTCAGTTTGTAATCTCTAGCTGACCGCGCGCGGATCTGAGGTCTACACTTGACCGCCGACCTGCGCCCAGACATGTCACAATATACCCAGACCCACACATGCTTTGACCATTTTAATGTCGACGATTTCTTCGCCTGTTAAGGAAGGCATTCGTGGTCAATTTATGTAGTTTCCACTTCGGTTCCAGCAGGTATCCGCTCTTGATTCCGTTTAACACCCATGAAATGATGAATCTTTGATGACAATAAACTTTATCATTTTTGGTATAGTGTATTTTGGTCCGTATTTAATCGATTATATGTAGCATTTTCAGATGTCTTAAATCGAAAAGCTGGTTTGTAAGCGAACGTAGGTCGCACTATATTGTGATATTGGGATTGTGGGTATGGGTAGACAAATATCCTGAAATTCTGCTTTAAAAGTTCAAATAAATATCATGTTAAAAATAACAGGGTAAGTATCCCTTCAACATCACATCAAACCTGTATCCAAAGAAGTCCTATAGGGCACTGCCAAAAATGACGCAGTTTAAGGCTTGTGCAGTGGTGTGTAATTTTATCACAACTTGGAATTCAATGTCAGTAAATTTTTATAATTACATACTAAATGTGTCATCACTTACTATTGTGTATAATGCGTCGCGTAATCAGTTTTTTGTAGCACTATACGTACCGAGACCCGGCACTTCCACCATTGGTGGAGGTGCCGGGTAGGACATTAAAAATTTCATATGCGAATTTCGCACACCAGTTTTATGTCTTTCAAAAATCAATCCTGTGTGCGACCCACAATAGAGAAAATACAGTAATTGCTATCTGTTGCCTACACCACACTTGTGGAGCTTGCTCTGTGATGGTGGCCTTCAAAAAATTAATAAAATCTCTTTGAAATGAGTAAAACATTGCATTGTTTTGTTTCAGCTTGCAACTGCAATGGCTTCTCGAACCGGTGCTTCTTCGACAAGGAGCTGTACGACAGAACTGGCCATGGGGGTCACTGCTTGGACTGTATGGGTAACAGAGACGGGCCTAACTGCGAGAGGTGCAAGGAGAACTACTTCCAGAGGGAGAACAACTACTGCATTGCTTGCAGCTGTCACGAGATAGGTGAGTATCTTAATCAATTTTACTTACAACTTAAAAACACCTGGAAATAATCTGGTTGAAAGCCAGCTATTAATATTAGTACATTAATTAGGACTGATTTACTGTTCTTTAATAATTAAAAACAATTACTGCTGTAATTTGGGTTCTAATTCAGTTCCTTAAATGGCAGTTTGATATATCAACAATCACTGCCACAAATTGTAATACATATTATTTTTGAAAAACACATTTAAAAAAGTGTCCAGTTCCAAAGAGACGAGAAGTACAGCAGTATTCAAATTGTTTGTTATTATTAAAGAACATTGACCAGTCCTAAATGTGCACTTATTTTAAAACCTGCAAATAATCTCCTCAATATGACAAATCTATTAGAAGCAAATAAAAATACACATTCGATCTATAATATTATTTATTTATCGCTTGGGTTTTGGTATGTCTCACAACTCCACCTTAAAAAATGTTTACAACAGCTACTTTTCTATTATAAATCAGAGCAAACATAAATAAAATATGTTGTTTTCTGGACACTCAAGAAAATACAGTCCAAATTTGTTTCACTTCTGGCAGCTGGGGCTGTACATTTTAGTTCCAATCATAAAACAAAATAAAAAATGTTTCCACTTGGCGGAAACATTGAAATTTTTAAATGATGATCCTACAACTTTAGTTACACGTTAAAATGTAATTCTTTGGCTAGAATATAGAAATCGTGAATTTTCACATTACTTCGTTATTCAGTAAGCTAGTGTGAATAAACCATGAAATACTGCATAGTCATTCTCACAATATTTTGGCCAGTAACGCTGTAATTTGATAAGCACCATTCAGAAGACCGTTTATGTGTGTTTATACTAAGTTCTACAGTCAGCACTTTGGTTGTATATATTGTGGATACAATGTGACCTAGCAAAGTATGTACTGAGTGACTTGAGAGTATTCCACGGTGTGTTCCAGGCTCGCGAAGTCTGCAGTGCAACGGCGAAGGAAAGTGCCAGTGCAAGCCCGGAGTGACGGGAGACAAGTGCGACCGATGTGCAATCAACTACTTTGACTTTGGGACCAACGGGTGCAAGCCGTGTGGGTGCAACGAGGCTGGTAGCTGGAGCAACACGCCCAACTGCGACCCGTACCAAGGAACGTGTCAGTGCAAGGAGAATGTGGAGGGAAAGCGATGCGGAGGGTAGGTGTTTACGTGAAGGCAGTGTACATGATGAAGGAGTGGGTCATACTCATAGAGTAAGGAGGGGCAACAATCCACACCCAACAGCAATTACTTAAAAACATGTTAATTACAGGTAAATCTGATCAAATCTTTTTTTTGTTACCCTTTAGAGTAGATATACACATTATTCAAAGTTTGCTAAATTTGAAACAATATGGGCTAGAGCCTAGAACATGAATTTGACATTAAATAAAATAAAATGAGATTATGACTTGTAGCCCGGCTCTTACACCATCGGTGTGATTAATTACTTCAAATTATTAAAATACAAATTTAAAAAAAATATTTACGATATGCCGTTATTATTAGTCAATACCTGCAGCTTTATAAGGTTTTACTTAGTTTATTGGTAACTTTTAACTGTATAATAAGTAATGTCCAGTAATTGTAATATAATTTATTTTACCGTTGTATGAAGTTTTCACCTAACTTTATTATATTGTATAGCATGACCCTTTGTTATTGTTATTGTTTAATGTAAACATACACACACACATTTAGAATGGGCCTACGATTATGATCAAATCGAATCGTAATTAAAAACTGTACTTACTACTGATCCCGATTCCATGGTGTAAAATTAAGAAATTCCAAAATCCAACCTGAACCAGAGTCTCCACCGTAAGTAAATACTAATTTCTGAATTTTTGATCAATTGTTTCAATTCATTCAACTTATTTAATTTGCTTCACATAATTTCAAAATGATTTACTGAATCTACTTTAGACATTCCTTGCAAGCTGCCTGGTTGTGAGATATTCCACACCCTCAGCATGCCCACAAACTGGGAAACAAGTACGTCAAGTTATTTCCACTCTGAAATGTTTCTTCACATTCAGTACGTATTTACTATATACTCAATTGTAGGTCGCACGCAAATTTAGGGTTTTCATACCCCAGATTTTAGATGTCTTAAATTAAAATGCTGGTTTGCATGTGAATATAGGACGGTCGCACTATTTAAATAAGTGAGATTGTGGGTGGGTAGACAAATATCCTGGAATTCTGCTTTAAAAGTTCAAATAAATAGCAAGTTAAAAAATAACTAAGTAAGAAACCCCTCAACATCACATGAACCTTGTATCCAAAGAAGTCCTAGAATGCTTCCAAAATGTATTTTTTTACTGTTTACTGTCCCCCACTGAAAATCAGTTATGTGACTGAGTGGGTAGACTCTAAATACGGATTTATTTATTGGATGAGCGAAGCGAAGACTTCAATTTCACCGACCCCCCCAAAAAATTTAGCTCGTTTTTTTTTTTTTTTTTTTTTGTTTTTTTTTTTTTTGTTTTCCGTCGTTTGTTCGCTCTCTACCGGGCAAACGGCATATGCGATCTTGATGAAAATTTGACACGACCTTCGTTTTCTCTGACTTAGACTTGCCACGTTTTTGGGTACAATCGAATAAATATTTCTCATGAATATCGTACTTTTACGATTTTTTTCGATTTTTAGTGCGATATTTTCGTGCCATTTGGCACAATTCTGACCAAACGGGTGGGGCTACAACGTTCATATTTCACATGGACATTAAGGTAATGGTGATGTATTACTTTCTAAAAGAAAAAGTTGAAAAAGTTAGCCAGAATCGAGAGAAATAAAGCTTTTAATATACGTTTTTTGACTTTTTGTGCGATATTTTCGTGCCATTTGGGCCAATTCTGACCAAACGGGTGGGGCTACAACGTTCATATTATACATGGACATTGAGGTTATGGTTATGTAGTACCTTTTGAAAGAAAAAGTGGAAAAATGTAGCCAGAATCCATAGAAATAAAGCTTTTAATACAAGTTTTTTACGGTAAATAATACCAATTGACAAGAAACAAAAGAAACTTGACAACATTCACCTTCAATGCGTAGGCAGCAAAACAAAGCACTTGCAAAAGTAAAGATATCCCACGCAAACTTAAACCTTTAAAAAGCTCATCCATCAACGCGGCGGGACTTTAGCGTTTTCCTAGTTTTATTACACAGTTGGTAATGCTTGTATAGTTGTATGTAAAACTTTATCTCAACTTTGAATTTTGTATCAGTAAATTCTTATTATTGCATACTAAATGTGTCGATCACTATTGACGACTTGAATTGTACCCGCCTCCTGACGTCACGAGGCAACATGGCGGAATTAGTGGGTATAAATCCTCATTTCGCAAGTTGACGCCTGCTTCACGGCGCAACACTTATCACGCTCTAACTTTTATTCTATTCATTATTTAGACAATAGTTAAATGAATAATATTTAGCAAATATATCATTCTTTGTAATAGCGATTATTTCGATTTTTTGACACAGTCGTTAGCTTGTTATAACAATGTACGCATCATTCATGTGAAAATTATCAACAACTAAAGTTTTCTCAATAATTTATTTGACAAAAAACTACTGATCGGATTTCGACAAGACCTCTTTAAAAATATGCACCAGACTTTTTAGACAAGAAATAAACTAACTTTCTAGATAGAAAGTGCACTGAACAAAACTTTGCAGCATAGAGTAATATGCATGGTATGTGTTTTTATCTAAAATACGCACTCTTGACGTGCGGATGAGCCGTGAAAAAGTGCACGCTGCATATTACTCTATGCTGTAAATTTTCGTTCGGTGCACTTTCTATCTAGAAAATTTGTTTATTTCTTGTCTAAACAGTCTGATGCATTTTTACAAAGAATCCTTGTCGAAATCCGATCAGTAGTTTTTTGTCAAATTAGTTAATGAGAAAACTTAAGTCATTGATAATTTTCACTTGTGTGATGCGTACATTGTTATAACAAGCTAACGACTTTGTCAAAAAAATCAAAATAATCGTTTTTACAAGGAATGATATGTTTGCTAAATACTAGGAAAACGCTTAAGTCCCGCCGCGTTGTTGGATGAGCGTAATATTGGTGCATTGAGCTGCCATTGTGTTATGCGGATTTTCTGTTGTTCTGTGAAAAAATTATTACTAAGTCGAAGATTTTTTTAAAATTAAATTAAATAAAATTAAAAATTTACTTAATTTTTTTATTAATCATAATTTTTAAAAAAGAAAAAATCGTAAAATTGCGATTTTCATAAGAAATAATTATTCGATTGCGCTCAAATTTTACACGAATATATTTATTCATAAAATTAAGGTTCTGTGAAAAAATCATTACAATAGGATAAAGCATGTAGTTGTTATAAGTCAAAGAATTGTTTTAAAAAAGAAAAAAACTGTAAAATTTCGATTTTCATGAGAAATAGTTTTTCGATTGCGCTCAAATTTCACAAGAATATCTTAATTCATAAAATTAAGGTTCTGTGAAAAAATCATTAAAATCGGATTAAGCATGTAGGTGTTATAAGTCGAAGAAATTTTTTAAAAATCGAAAAAAAATCGTAAAATTGCGATTTTTATGAGAAAAAAATTTTTATTGCGCTCAAAAACGTGGCAGTTCTAAGTTCAGAGATTTCGAAGGCCTCCATAAAATTTCATCGCAATTGGAGTATCGGTGTAGCCGGAATCGTGTTAACAAACACACAATAATACAAACAGAAAAAAAAGAGAAAAAAAACATTCCGGATTTTTTTCTCCAGTGTAGTGAAATGGAATCTTCGCTTCGCTCGCTACGCTCATCCAATTATTCATTTAAGTATTTTCAAATAATGAATAGAATAAAAGTTAGAGCGTGATAAGTGATGCGCCGTTCAGCAGGCGCCAACTTGTGAAATAAGGATTTATACCCAATACTAGTCACGTGACCTATCGATCGTTTTAAGCTCCGCCCATTTCGAGTCGTCAATTGTGTAGTGCGTAGCGCAATCCCATTTATGTAATACTAACACGGTGCGCCCAGACCCGGCACCTCCACCAATCATGGTGGAGGTGCTGGGTTGGACTTTTAAAGTATTGCATGCAAATGTAAGTAGACCTAGCACCCCAGATTTATGACACAATTTTCAATTCATGTGCGATCTAGAATCGATAAAAGTATTGATCAATCATCTGTCATGTTTTGTAACGATTGGTTACTTGATGGTTCTAGTTGCAAGCCTGGCTACTTCAACCTGGATGAAAACAACGTGTTTGGCTGCACCCCTTGCTTCTGCTATGGCCACACTTCCCGATGTAACTCTGCAGCCGGATACTCGAAGGTCGAGATTGAGAGCGTATTCGCTAGAGGTAACGAGCGGTGGTCGGGACAAGACGTTGCCGGACGCTCGGTGCCGATACAGTACCAAGCGATCACACAGACCATTGGTGCGAGTGCACCCACCAGGGACCCCATTTACTTTGCAGCACCCGGTATGTCCATTATTCTCCATGGGCTAAAACAATCTCAGATTACAATACAATCTTAGATTGGTCTAAATTGAAGGCTTATTTCATATTTAGTGACAGGCATATTATGATTTATTGGTAAAATTGTACCTGGTTGGGAAGGGGGGAATTTATTATTGTTGTACATTGATACAGAGTTTCTTTCTTGAAAAAAAAAATCAATTTATGCATGCATCATAAATATCCTTTACATAATGACCATGACCAAATTTTTTATGCATATACATGAATCATAAATAAATAAATAAATAAATTCGTATTTAGAGTCTACCAACTCAGGCATATAACTTTTTATGGAAATATGTAAAATGTAAAAATAATGTGAATTTATAATATGTAGGCATAGCCTATATAATATAATGATTTATTTGTTTTTAAGATTACATTATGTGCCAATAAACTTATACATCTTTAATTGTTTCAATGGTACATGTATAGTGTTGGGTCAGTTCTTTTTAAAATGAACTTTTTAAAAGTTCAGTTCACAGCTCAAATAATGAACTTTTAAAAAGTTCAAGTTCTTTTATAACCTAAAATTTTGAAAAGTTCAAGTTCGTCTAAAATATGAACTAAGTTCTTTTAAAAGTTCTTTTGTAAAAAAAATCACTATATTATTAAAGGCTTGCGGAAAATGAAGAAAAACATGAGGAAAAACATTAGAGGTGTTCGAGTACCAAACTACTCGCGAGTTTGAGTCTTACGAAAGTGTTGAGCTGTCTTTGATCGTGTTGATGATTTGTACTACATTCTCGTCGATCAGCTTGTAAAATTATGGCAGATACCTAGGCCTACGATGGAACAACGATTTGTTATTGTTTTAAAGCGTCGACGGCAGCGAGTCGACTGCTGCTCGACGCACGGAAAGAACTATCAAATGAACTTTCTAAAACTGAAAAGTTCGTTATCAGAAAGAACTTTTAAAAGTTCAAGTTCATTCATTTAAAAAAAGAGTAAGTTCACTGGAAAGTTCACAAAAAAAGAACGCGTTCACGAGAACGCGTTCTTTTTAAAAGTTCTTTCCCCAACACTGTACATGTATTTAAACTAAAAGTAGTGTGCAAAAGAAATAGATTTTGTTTTAGCCAAATCAAAATTATTTTTGATTAATTTTATAATTTCTTTTCATTTCAGATCGCTTTCTTAGTGACCAAAGAGCCAGTTATAACCAGGACCTAACCTTCAAGCTGAGGATAGGAGAGAATGGCCCAGGGCCAACTGTACAGGATGTTGTGTTGGAAGGGGCAGGGCTCTCTATAGCCCAGACAATCTTTGGGCAAGGCAACCCTCTACCTCAAGTATATGTAAGTTTGTCAAAATGATTTATTAACATTTTACCTACAATGGTCGTTCAAGCATAACATTCAAGGCTTTGATAGGGGATCACTCTGATTCAAACCCGCCTCTGGCAACCCTTACTGAAAGTTGTTTCTAATATTTTCTTCCGTTCTTAATGTGAATGCAAGAGATGAAGTCCACTTGCCAGCCCTAATACATCCCTTCACAACTATCCTAACTATAGACATAGAGAACATTGGAAAGTTATATTTTGGGGAAAACTGTGTGGGATTTATTAATAAAATAATACGTTATTATTGACGTTTCTCTTCTCCAATCTAAACCAAATCCAGAATAAAATATCTAGTTAGGCGCCTGAAATGTGGCGACATCGATGTCAAAGCAAAAATTGACATTCAATATCGATTTGTCGTCTTCAAAAAAATATAGGACAATTGCTTCTGAAACCATGTAAGAAACACCTTATTTTACTTTTTCATCATTATATAAACTTGTTTATAAATTTAAATTTAAAAAAAAAAGTAAAATAAACATTCCAGAAACTTTTTTTTTCAAAAAAAAAAAATTGATATGATATTGATTTGACATTGAAATTGAATTTATAATCGAATCTTGACCCTATACAATAAATACATTTATCTTGTTAGAAAGGTACAATTGGAGATTTCTAGTTTGCATAATAAAGCATGACAGCTTGGGACCAAAGAGATGTAGATATAATTACATATTTTATATCAGTGTAGGTACTTGGTAATTTTAGGAACAAGTACAGTATGATATGATATATTTTTAAACAGTGCATGCATAACGTTATTATTTTCTATATCTTTAGAAATATTTTAATGATTATAGAATAACTGCCAAGAAACCGTGTTTTGTGAGGCGCTGGTGAACTGGCCGTTTTTGACCCTCTTAAACTATACATTTCACTTCATTGTTAATTTTACATAGACCTTATAACCTCCATTGCATTTTCTTATTTTAAAACTTATTTTATGTTTTCAGTTTACTAGAGATGCAAAATGTAAATTTCATTATGTTTTGGCTTTGTAGGTCTGCTGTGATAAAAATATTTAATCTATGTTTATTTACTTATTGAACAGCAATAAAATGTGTATCAAAGTTTGTACAAGTGTAAAATGTGTAACATTGCATTATGGTTATGATTTAAAACTAACTTATTGCTGTTGTGTCCTATTAGGTACAAGAATATAAGTTCCGACTGCATGAACATCCCGATTACGGTTGGCAACCGAGGCTCACTTCCCGTGACTTCATGAGTATACTCTCCAACCTTACAGCAATCAAGATTAGAGGCACTTATACCCCTGAAGGTAGGTTACCATGTACCACAGTATTGCATAATTTCTAAAACCCTTGCATCCACATTTGGCCTTTATTATGTACCATAATATAGGTTTACACTTTATACAATCCATACAATACAATACAAAGTTGGGTTTTATTCCAGTATTTAAGTATACAGGTTTTGTTACATAGAGTTAATTCCTAGCTATGTAAAACATGTGAAAAAATAAAAATAATAAATAAATGTGTATGATAATTATACATATATACTGGAATCCCTATGAGGTCAAGGAGACCTGTGTGTGGACCACAATAAGTTTTAACATGTTTATATAGTGGATTAAACAGGTAGGAACAAAATATACCAACTAATGTATAATATAATATAATATAATTAATATTTAATAATAATATTATTACATAATATAAATAAAAGAACATTTTATTTTTAAACATTAAACATTAAGAATTGCACTATATGTTGTTTAATAATTTTGGTATTTTTATAAAAGTTTGTAGTAAATAAGACCAGTAAACTCGAGAAAATCATAATCAAATTTCATATCTTAACAAATCAACTAAAGGGTATCAAGGCAAGTTTTTTTTTTTACATTTTTAGGGAATATGATAAATTGATAATCAATCAAAATGTATAAGATACTCAGTAGTGTAAAAGTCTAGATCCATCTAAAGACAAGTTCTGTAAATGTGCAACATAAATCAAATATATTAAATAATCACTGTATATTATCTTAATTGACTGTCATAAAAGTGTGAGGCTTTATAACTGATTGTTCAACAGGTGTGGGTTTCCTGGACGATGTGAAGCTGGAGACAGCTCGCCGCGGGGCCGCCGGCCGGCCGGCTAACTGGGTCGAGTCCTGCGAGTGTCTCCAGGGTTACGTCGGACAGTTCTGCGAGTCTTGCGCCCCGGGATACAGACACGAACCTGCCAATGGGGGAGCGTTTGCGCCGTGCGTGCCATGCAACTGCAACGGTCATGCAGACATCTGTGATGCAGACACAGGTAGATATCTCTTGTACCACTTGAGTTTGTAGGTATTTGCTAGTGTATTCGTTTTTATATTTTAGGCTGACTGTAGGAATAGATTTCTTATTAAATTACCCTTTCTTTTTTGATGATGACAGAATTTCATAGTTATATTGAACTATGTTGAAAAGTGATTGATTAGGTCACTACTTTGATACTCAAGTCTGTAAAAAATGAATAATTCCAGTTATCTATCTAGTTCGGAATTCGGATTTCATCCTGAAAGTATTTATATCACAACTTTGCCTTACATTTTACTGTTGGCTTAAAGTGCTGGGTAGTGACTGATAAGCACATCACCTAATGATATCAACCCTCCGTTATCCATATTATGTATGAAGTAATTTGTTTGATTGTTTTGTAATCTAAATAATTTTCTAGCAATCTGACACTTGAAACATTGTTACCACCAGGTCGCTGTATCTGTCAGCACAACACGGGTGGTGACAACTGCGAGCGATGTGCACGTGGCTACTACGGTAACGCGCTGCAAGGTACTGCTTACGACTGCAAGTTGTGTCCGTGCCCCAACCAGGGTGCGTGTACACAGCTGCTGGACGAGACCGTTGTGTGTTTGGAGTGTCCCAAGGGCTACGGAGGTAAGAACATGACTGATATTGTGATTTGTGCCAGAAGTATTGTCTAGCTTCATTGTTTTGAATCTTTTCATTATTATTCTTTAAGATCTATTTTAATTTTTAATATTACCAATATGTAAATTATATTAGCAATAAAGGCTACCTATTTTGTTATTAAATAATTTGGGTAACAAAGATCAGTTTCAGTGGGGAAAGAAAATATCGAACTTACTTTGACGTTAGGACGCCCGAAAAATAGATGAGTAACAATTTGCCCGTTCGTTTTGACCCTATGTCAATCACTCAGCGTAGTAGCAAAACTAAAAGTACATTCTAAGCTAGCAGTGTAAACTAAATGTAAGCGTAGTCATGTAGTAGTTGACCTATCTGGTGAGGAAGATGCTGTGCTGCTGCTACTGTTTTTAGGTTAGGTTTCATTAAATAAATTTTTTAAGATTCATCTCTTAGGCTGTGGAAAATTCAACGTGATGGCTTTTGGTGGACCATTGGGTCGTTGGAGCCAATGTTTTGCCAGTCATTTTCGACCTAGCAACCAGAAACGTGACCAGAACCAGAAACTGTAACCTAATACGGAGAATTTAAGTGTAATTTACAACCATAAATCGTTCAGTGTACCCGTAATATTCACATGTAAATATTTTTCTGTTTCTATAATATTTATTTTGTTTTCATTACAGTATTTATAGTTTCTCTTCTGTTTTTCAGGGCCTCGGTGTGACTTGTGCAGTGATGGCTTTTTCGGTGACCCGACTGGTCGGTTTGGTCCAGTGCGTCTGTGCCAGCCATGCGACTGCAACCAGAACGTTGACCCGAACGCAGTGGGAAACTGTAATCGAACTACGGGAGAATGTCTCAAGTGTATTTACAACACAGGAGGCCTTGAGTGTGACCAATGTATTCCAGGTACAATATTTTTCAAAATTTTGTTGTAAATGGATTTTACAAAATTAATAACATAGTACCCCCTGATCTTTGGCATTGAAAGCAGAAACAAACATAAAATGTAAACAAATCACAATATAATTTCTACAAATTTATTAATAGGATAAAGATAAACTTTGTTTAATACTGTAGTACATGTATACATACTGGTACTAAATTTATTTTTGGTTATGATGAAACATGCTTACTCTTTATCTGCTTACTACTTATACCTACATTCTTATTTAGAGTAGACAAATAGAGGTCTAAGTTTTGAATGGATTAAAAGAATGTTCCGAGTTCCATCTAATGAAGGCGCATCCAATTTGTGACGGATGTATATTCATACTTTATTTGTTGCCTAGGTTACTACGGAGATGCTCTGGCCCTACCCAAGGGCGACTGCCAACAGTGTCAGTGCTACCATGCTGGTACCTTGGAGACAGGCCAAGGGGGGCCACCTGTGTGCGACCAGCTGTCGGGACAATGTCAGTGCAAAGATCATGTCTTTGGTAAGAACTGCGATCAGTGTGAAGATGGCTTCTACAACATCAGAAGTGGAGAGGTGAGGAGTTGAATTGGAAATGATTTTAATAAAACTTTTCTCCAACATGCCATTAACCATATGGTTAAATAGTATCAAAACATATTTTTTGTATGAATCATAAACATTGATGATTGTTTTGATTGATAATCTATACATCCTTGCTTCACAACCTTGAAAAATTCATATCTATCAGATTATTTTACTGGAAAATGTAGAAACAAAGTGATTAGATTTTCATTTCATTATGTAACTGTAACTATTTTATTATTTTGAAGATTTACCTGCATACTACAAAAAATTGTTATTAATATAGGTATTCTAATGTTTATTTATGATTACATATAGCTTTGTCAAAGTTTACACAAAAACACAGTTATTACATGTTTTAACCCATCTGCACCCATAAGCGGACAAGTCCGCGAATCATGGCCTGGCCACGGAAGCCATAAGCGGACTGGTCCGCATTTACGCGCGCTTCCATTCAAACTGCAGTAGTATCAGCTCCTATCGGCCAATTATTGTTGTACTTTTTGTTGCATTTCCCGCGTTAAGCATGTCGTGACATCTAGTTGTGTTCTTTGATACTCTTACGGCAAAAACTTGAAGCTACAATCGACTTTGTTATCGACGTGAAACTTACGCGCCCAACTACTGTCAAGAATGACAGATTCGGACCAACCAAAGCATCGTTCTCGGCAAAAACAATCTTAAATAGTCAATTTTTTAAAGTTCTTGGATCAGATTTCAGTGATAGTGATGGTGAAGGTTGTGATTTTAATCGTATGCGTAGAACCGGTGCAGATATAGTAAGTGAAAGTGACAGCGAAGAAGAAATGTGCGTTGTGTGCGTGGGAGTAACATTGAGGTTAGGAATGGGCGTGATCACGATCGCGAGTGCGTACTTATAGTATAGCCCTACAAATTCGTGTATTGTTAGTTGTGAACAGGCCTGGACCTAGAAATAATGCTACGGTAATAATAATAAGTGATAGTGACATTGATGATGTTGATTACGTTGTTTTTACTGTACTACGCTGCAAATTCGATGAGCAGAGGGCAAAATTGCGCGGTTTCCGTGGGCGCGCTAGCGTTTTGGGGCGCTGGTGCGGATGGGTTAAGCTAAAAAAAGTAACAAAAGCTAATGAATAATGATATAATTTGTTGCCTTGGAAGTTTAGCCTATTACTTCTTTTATAAGTTTGTTTGTCATAATAATCTTTGTGTAAGTTCAAAGTTTTCCAACATATGCTTCTTTTATTTAAGAGAGTGACCAACTTTATAAAAATGATATACTATGATAACTTGCCATAATCCAGAACTAGTACTAAGTAATGAAATTAAAATGTTGACAAATTGTGAATATAATAAAATTGTTCCAACAAACAAATTATTTTACCTTATTTAATTGAATTGATTGTTTTGTTTCAGGGTTGTCAAGCCTGCAACTGTGATGCCGTGGGTTCGCTAAACCATACGTGCAACTTATACACGGGCCAGTGTGAATGTCAGCCGGGAGTGACGGGGCAACGCTGCGATGATTGCGAGGCCTACCAATACGGCTTCTCTTCCATGGGTTGCAAGACCTGTGATTGTGATCAGATTGGATCAGTTAAACTTCAGTGCGATCCCTTTGGTCAATGTGAGGTCAGTGCCTGTTTTGTTTGACATCTTCTATGTGTACGTAGTGGGGATAAAATTTAGAAATTGTCATTTTATTATAAAATAATTCTGAAACAAATTTTAGTATTTGTCATTCATTTTCTTTTAACATTGTGTTTGATGTATTAATTAAATATAATTACTGTAGAGACTAACTGTTTTTCCTGGCTATTTTTAGAGAAATTGAAAAACATGTGTGCAGTGTTATTTAGAGCAAATTCATGCATGAGCACAAATTATGATTTTCTGCATACATATCACTCCCGCTGGAATGACTGTATACACAAACATATTTTAAACATAAATATGAATTACAAATACATTCACAAAACCGAGTGGAAAGGGAAAATAAATAAATATTTTAAGCATACATATTTGTGTGTTGATTCTTTAAATGCAAATAAGAATAGTAAGCCAACTTGCAATGTAGGCCCTACACATTTGATAAACATGGTAGTATAATATAAGTTGGTCAAGTTATAATTTTTATAGTGTTATTATGTGTATTGAAAACACTTATATGTAGGTAGTTATAAAAATTTATGTCTTTGAAATCTATTTAGTTACGTATACTGGATTATTTTAATTTTCTAAACTTAACTATTATGACCAAATATTACAGTAGGTCCTACCGGTATTTAATTTCAGAGTAACAAATTTAAGAATGCACCTATATAAAATAATTGTTTATTTATTTATACCGGAATTTAATATTACGTCATCTAAAATCACTGTATGCTTGCGTTCAGTGTTTGGAGAACGTGGAAGGCCGCCAGTGTGAACGCTGCAAGGAGAACAAGTTTGATCGTCAGCGGGGCTGCGTTGACTGCCCAGCATGCTACAACCTTGTTCAATCTGCAGCAAATGAGCACCGTGCCAAACTTCGAAAGCTGGACGAAGTTCTAAGCGGCATTGCCAGTGATCCCACTGTCATCAACGACGAGGACTTTGAGAACAAACTGGCTGACGTCCAGCGCATAGTTGAAACACTCTACGATAACGCCAAGGAAGGAGCTGGAGGTAATCTTTTTCTTATATCATTAAAGTATACTACTACTCATAATAATATTTGTTTGGATTGAAGAAGAGTTTGATTGGTTGGGAAAGAATAATAATAATAAAGTAATAAACGTAATAATTGAGCGAGCGAAGCGAGCGTCTCCACTTGACTCTTATGGCTCCAATGTCTGTTTTTTTTTTTTTCTGTTACTGCTTCGATACAGGTCGCACCGTTTCTCTGATCGACCTGAAATTTTGCACACATGTACATACCACCTAGGCGGGTTGCTGTATAGTTTTGTGGCAAAATCGTTCAAAAAGTTAAAAAGTTACATTAAAGTTAATCGAAAGTTTTTTTTTCAAACTAAACGGCGACAAAATCTGAGGTGGCCAAATCATTTAGAATGTCCGTCCGATCACGAATATGTTATTTTTATTTTGATCCGATAAGTAGTGTAGATGGAAATTAGATTATAACAAAGTCCCGTTACCATGGCAACGGAAAGTCGCACAGCTTTTTTGGCTCATGATAGCGATCAAACGGAGGCTCGGATCGAGTTGAAATTTTGACCATCCGCAAGTTTCGTTCCCGATTGAATGCCATTAGTTTTGTGGCAAAATCGTTCAAAAAGTTATAAAGTTACATTAAAGTTAATCTAAAGTTTTTTTTTAAAACTAAACGGCGACAAAATCTGAGGTAGCCAAATCATTTAGAATGTCCGTCCGGTCACGAATATGTTAATTTTATTTTGATCCGATAAGTAGTGTAGATAGAAATTACATTTTAACAAAAGTAACGTTACCATGACAACGAAAAGTCGCACAAGAATTCTGGTCACTATGTACTGCCACCTAGAAGAAATCAAGAGTAAAATAGTTTTCCCAAAGAAATGATGTCAAGGTCCTCTAGATGGCGGTGGATTTTATCCATTCTCTCCTATTTTACAAATTTTCAGCTAAATCGATCAAGACCTTAAAGACTTATTGGTATGTAACATTATGGGAATGTCGTACTCGGGTCGTGTTGCACGTACCGGTGCTCGCTCAACAACGCGTCCAACTGAGCGTTTTCCTAGTATAATTATATAAGCTATTATTTCATTGTCTGGTATCAGTCTGATGCACTACATTAGTCTTTTGAATTTTGCAAGCAACCGTGCCAGCTAATTTCAGTAGAATGTATTTTATTGATGCAAACATAAGAGTAAGATTTTTTTAAACATGTAGGTAATGTCACTTATTTATGATTTTTTGATGCCAATGGAAATTAACATTAATTTGACAATATTATAAATATAATTTAATTTAGAGTTTCATATAATATAGGTAAATGAAAATGTTCAATAAGCAAAAATTAAAAAAAATATCATATTAGTATTTAACTATTGTGAAACACTACTGCCTTTATGGATGGTTTACCATATACTGGTAGTAATGCTAAAAAAGTCTCTTCTTACACTTCCATAATATATTTCACACAACATTTTCATTATTTTTAGATAATAGGTAGTATTGTGTAAGTTTACTTTGTTCTTATTAATGCACATTCTATCTGTGTTAATGTATGTGTGCTCAGGTGATGACACGAGCTTATTGGAGAAAATGACAGACCTTCGTAACAGGATGGCAGAGGTTGGAAAACTGATTGACCAAGTTGACCATAATGCCGAGCGAGCGAGAGGGGGAATAGAACAAGGGGAGCGTAATGTTACACAAGCAGATGAAACCATCGAACGAGCGCTGCAGGCATTGAAGGTAGGTTTACCTATGCTACACTTGAAATTATTTTGAATCCCTCAGTTACAATTTGATTTACAAGTTGTTGGATTTTGATGTAGGTCAATATGACAGTGGAAATCTCAGTTTGCTTTGTTTTTGTGTCGACTAGTGAATTAACAGCACGAGAAACAAGAGTCAAAAGTGTCTTAAATTTTGGTTATGAGGGGATGCTAAGCTTGGCTTAAAGGGGCTAAAAACCCCAAAAAATATTTTTTACCACGTGATCTATAGCACAATACTACACTTAAATGACCGTTTAAAAAATAATATCTTGTAACTGTGATTTAACACGAATTTTTTGATTTTTTTGATCCAGAAATTGGCAAAAATTGGTGTTTTTGAAAATTTCCTAAATCGGCTTTAACCTGCTTCATTTTTGGTCCACCTAGATACTAGAGCATAGTACCAATCTAAAATGCCCCTTTGTAACATCGTGTCTTGAAACTGTGCCCAAACATACCCTCAAACACACAAAAATATGCATTCCAAAATCACACCCCATCTTGGTAATCAGCATATTTTGACCGAACTACTTGCCCAAATTACAAAACAAAATAAAGAGAATTTACAGAAAAGGCTGTCGAGTACGTCAATAATGGCCAATATTTTTTGGGATCAAAATCCTCCAAGGTCAGGGGGCATAAAGATCGTCCCCATGTTATTTCTTAAGGGAGATTTTTGCCCATGGGACCTAGCTCAAAAAATGTCATGTTTGAAAATTTTTTGGGAGGTCATGGTGGCCCCAATAATGTTTCTGTTAATTGCTAAATTCATTACTAGTTAGCCTGAATGAAATATATTTTTTGAGTTTAGCGGTTAAATACCCCTTTAACTCAAATGCGCGCGCTCAGGTGTAGATGATTTTTGCTGAACTGTTGGCAATATTACTATTACCAAATTTTGCATGAATGTTAATGAAGTACTTTTATTAAACGAGGGAGCGGAGCGACCGAGTGTCTCCATTCAACTCAAACGGCTCTCATTCTGTGATTCTGTCTGTCTGTCTGTCTGTACGTCGAAAATCAGCCGAACCGCTGAACAGATTGCGCTGAAATTTTAAACAGACATCCGGTACGAGTTTACTGAGAACTGTTAACAAAATCAGCTAGATCCATTGCGATTTAATCCTACAATAAATAAAAATGTGATTTTTTAAAATATCGATAGCATTTATTTAGTAGCAGCTAGCGGGACGAGATCTGTGTGGCTGACATGGCATAGTGGTAAGATTCTAGCCTACCGCACGGAGGGTTGGAGTTCGATACCCGTTCGTTCGAACTTTTTTATATTTTTACGCCCACATATTATTTTTGAGGGGTGTTAAATGGGAAATAAAAATTAGGTGATTTTGTTTTATATTGGAACTTTGTTAATGTTTCACGCTAATACGTTTTGACCACGATTCGCATTTTGAATGTTCAATTTGAACTAGGGAAACGCCAAAGTCGTTGTTAAACGAGTGAGTGAGCCATGTGTTGAGTACCCGGTATAATTCCCCATACTGGGCTAGATCCAGCCTTAGGTATAAGGGAGGAAAGGGGATGTTCCCGGGTACTCAACACTTGGTTCACTCACTCGTTTAACAACGACTTTGGCGTTTCCCTAGTATTTATATCCACACTTGGTTGCAAAAAATGAGCCGTAAAGATCCATTGCGAGACATAAGTCCAAAATGTGAAATCCAAAACATAGATTTAAATTCTAGAAATTCCCATAAAACCGTTTATCTTACGATTCACCAAATTAACCAATGCGTTCACATTGATTTAAACGTTGATATCCAGTATGAACATTTGCGTTAAAGAAATCTGTTCACTTGGAATAAATTCTCGAAGTTGACCAAAATTTAGTAAATTACGGAAATTTGTATTGTCCCTTTGAAAAATTGATATCGTGGGGAAAAGTTAACATTCATAACGAATAACGATATATTGCGATACAAAAAAGGTGTAAGACTTAAAAAATTTATTCAGAAATTATCGTTATGTTGAGTACAATGGGTGTTTGGATAAAAGCTCAAGTGACTAAGTCTTGGTGATGAGTCCGGGCAGACTTTACATACTCCTGTACTTTGATAGATGAATGTGTAATTTCTTGGTGGAGGTGCCGGTCTAGACTTTCAGATTTTACCTGATTTCTTGAAAATTTAAAGTAATTTAGTGAATTAACAATGAACATTTTCCCAATCCTGTCATATTTTCTAAACTGTATGGCACAAAATAATCCCAATCCCGTCAAGCGACTGAAAAATTCCCTCCCACACTCCCAAACCTATTTTAGTGGTATAGTTTACACAGCATAAAAGATTTAATTATCTAATTGTTTTTTTTGCAAAGGCCTTTTGAATTTAAAACATTTTTAGGCAATGGGTTCACAACGCTTTTATTTTATCCAAACCATTTCAAATTTTAATCACAGAGCCAATAAAGGAATATTTTCCCACATCTGTGCCGTATCTTTGAACAAATATTTCTTCAGTGTGACCATTTTATCTTTTGCTTTTTAAATTGTTTCTCATTTTTTGTAAACCTGGTTCTATGCAACACATCAATTCTGAGATAGAGTTCTCGAGACTGAATAAATTGAAATTGAATTGTTACAATATTACTAATTTATCTTAAAAAATTATAGGTACGTACTTGACCACTGGTAGTAGACTACACGTCTAGCATAAATATTTATTTATTTATTTATTTGCATTCTTATATATAACATTTGAGCATGTTACATTATTTATAACACTTTCTTATTGCACTCATAATAATGTCATTAAGACATAGAGTATTGAAAGTTATCCCATATAGGCTACAAACTAAAAACTATCTTATAACTAGGTACATAGGTAGGTATACAATATACAGTAGTGCCTGATGGCATGGTAGACAAAATTATTAGGTAATAATCAGAGATTCAAAACACTGAACATCCAGATTCCAAAAACTACATACTACTTTAAATTGAAAGAATACTCCAATTGATTAATTGGTGGTGTATTGAGAGTGTTGATACATTTTATTTTTAAGTCAACATTCAACAGAGTCAACTCCAAGGAAGATCATAAAATTGTAAAATGGCTTTTTGCATGTGATTAAATAATAAAATATTTTATTTTTTCAGAATGCTCTGGACTACGTTGAGACTGATGGGTCCACTGCTTTGCAAAAAGCAGTAGAAAGATCTCGCCAGTTTGGTCAACAGAGCGAGCAGATGACAAACATTGCAAAGGAAGCTCGCCTGTTAGCTAAAGAGTGAGTTGACCAGTTGCAAATCACAAATAATTCATTCTCAAGGTTTGAATAGATATTTACTTGTTCAATGTATTGTTCACAGTCAAGAAGACGGTGCCGATAAGATACGCAACCTTGCAGAGAAGGCATTAAATACATCAACAGCAGCATATGATTTGGCTAAAGATTCCATCAATCAACAGAAAAATATCAGGTAAAGAAGCTACTACACAGGTTTCAGAACGCACAACGTAGCTTATATTAAATTTTAGGGATGTGCTAACGTTTGAAATTCGAACTCAAACTTATATAAAGTTCGAGTTCAAGTGAAAAAAATTTGAAATTTTTTTTTTTTTTTAATTTGTAGTTGTGTGCGGGCACCTATTATTTGACATGTCAATTTTTTTTTTTTTAACTTTATGGTGGAGGTGCCGGTCCAGACTTATCACTGTTTTACCTCCCTTTAAGTTCGATTCGAGTTCGCTACAGTTCAACATTTTTGTAAAGTTCGAAGTTCGTATTTTCAACTGGAAAAGTTCGAGTTAAGTTCAAAAGTAAAAAAGTGGGTTTGCACATCCCTTTAAATTTACTAGTGCCAATTCTATAAGCCGTTGATTCCAAGAATTGTACCTTCATGACATCTACATCCTAATGACACACACATGCAGTGCTGGGTAACTGTAGTTGCAAAAGTGCCAGTATATTACAGTACAGGACTGTTACTGGAACATGTTGAATTTAGTTAATCAAGATTCTAGTATTTGGAATTTCGATGTGTGTTTCTATGTTAATAATTTTCCTAAAATGTTGCGATACGCTAACAATAAACACTTTATTACTGTTGCAGTGATGAGCTAAGGATTCTTCGTAATGATATGGACTTGGCAACAAACAAACTTGAGGTTGCCAAAGACTTGGCCAAAGAAGCTAGCAGTAAGGTTGGAACCGCTCATGCTACAGCTCTGGATGTTTTGAGAGAAATCAAGGATCTGATCATTCCTGACATAGATATTCCTAGACTGAGGGAAGAAGCCAATGTCACTGCACAGGAGGTACAGTGGCTTTCAGTTCGGCTTGTCAGCAGTCAAACCGGTTTCTAAGGGAGGTTCTCTAGGTTAAAGTAGCCTCAGGCGCTGACGAGCCGAACTGAAAGGAATTTTAAATGCAAAATATACTTCTTATTTGGTGCACACTTGAGCACACTATTAATTAATTTAACCTTTTTTGATAAGTGCATTATATGAATGTAGGTATTACAACCTAAATTAAATTAATGATATAATGATTGAACATATGAAATTAAGGGAAAATATTTATATAAATCATACACATTTTATGTTAAATGCACTTTGTGTAATATCTAAAACCAGCCCTCATGATAATCGAACCCAGATCTCATGATTATGAGACAGGAAATCTACCAAATTGGCTACAAAGCAATCATTTTAACCACTAATTTTTTTAGCTTAAGGCTATTCAACCGCATTTTTACATTTTCAAAAATATGCTACCAAGTCAAAATATAGTGAATGGCGTTTTTTTTAAAAATCAAAACTTTTTTTTTTTAAAAACTTTTTTTGTTTGGGGGCACATGGCTAATATCCCCAAATTCAAAAAATTTCAAACTTCAATTCCCCCATGCACCCCTTTCAACAAATTTTTTTTGTTATTTTTTCTACAATTCGGAAATTAAAAAAGTCCCCCCCAACCGGGATTCGACCAGGGGTCTCCCGCATTCCATTTTAAAGTCTCGCTTTCCCGGGCGAGCGTTTTAACCTGGAAGGGGAAAAACCCCCCGTGGTTCAAATCCCGGTTGGGGGGGATTTTTTTTTTTCTTCCTAATTGAGTAAATAATAAAAATTTACACCTTTGGGAGTGTTTCCCGATAACCAAATGGAAAAAAAGTAGGTTGTTGTATTTTTGTGACTTAATTTTAAATTTTTTTCTAGAGGCTGACTGAGAGAAAAATTTTTTTTTACAATTTCCCCTGGAATTTTTTCGTTTGGGGGGTATTTTTGTCCCGATTTCTCCCCTTTGTATTAAATGTTTCTAGCCCAAAATATAAAAAAAATATATTTTTTTGTGGATCTTTTTTTTTGCTATTTCGATAATTTAAAATACCCGGGCATTTTCAATAAAATGAGCATACAATCACTGAGGCAGACTGAAAATGAAATGACCCGCAAAAAAATTTACTATTTTTTTATTTTCCATTTGAGGTTTTTTTTAGATGTTATGTTTTAACTTTTAAAGATGGCAGTTTAAGTTCCCACTGGGCCAGATTTTACTTTTTTAGAGAGCACTCTACTTCATTTTAAGTGTTTTTGAAAAGGCGGTAAAAAAAAATATAGCATATGGTATTTTTCTTGCGGATAATGTATGAAATCAATTATATAACCCAGAAGGACAAACCGGTCATAAATTAAGGTGACAAACAATTTTTAAATTAGCTGCATTGTCATCACAGGGGAAAAGTTTTTTGCCACCAGCCCTTCAGGCGGGGCTTTTGTTCTCTATGTTTTCCCAAAAACTGTCAACCCTTCTCCAATCTAAACTCAACTAGCCGGTTGGGCCCTTTTCCCAATTTTTGAAATTCCTGTACTTGCATAAATCAAAAAGTGAACTTATTTTTAATTTGATCTGTTTCCATTTCCTTTTTTTTTATATATATATTTTTTTAATGTCGATCCAACTCAGTTAAAAAACTGATTTACAAAGTCTTCACTACACAGTACACACGTCAATTGACTATGAATTGAGTTAACTAACATGACCATATTGACGGGCACAACGTACAAGGAGGGGCCGATGCACTGATGAGGAGCAATAAGAATTGCCCCCGTGCCCTTTGACGAACGAACAGCGCCGAAGGACTGTTGGATCAGGGAAAATCAGCACAACAACAGGGACAACTTCTCCAGATGCCGACGCTCCCCACGCAAAGCTGAGAACCCCCCGCGATGGGCGACCACATCTTCGCGAGGCAAGGAGCCCTAAAAAACCTTACGGGTTTTGAAGTGGATTCAAAACATTTTATGCATTTCAAAAAAAAAAAAAATTAAATATCTTAAAATTTTTTAAAATTTTAAATAGAATTTGAAAAATATAATTTTCATAACAGTAATATATTTTTTATGACAAAAAATGTACACTATCCAATTTATTATGACAGGTACAATTTTTACAATATTTAAATTGAAATAAATGCCCCTACATTTTAAAATGGTACTGTAGTAAAGTCTTTAAGGGTTTTTAAAATTGAAATGCTGTGCGCTTCACTTCAAAAACAATTTAAAAAAAAAATTTAATGTTTTCGTTTAATTAAACCCTAAATTTTTAAAATTTTTATTTTATAGAGTGAATTTAAGTGTTAATTTTGTAATTAAGCAATACTTATAATAAATGTATTTTTAATACTATAAAAAAAAAATACTGTTATTTTTTCTCCCTGGCATTTAAAACAACTTCGGGTACCTATGTATTCAAATACATCGCACCAGGTGTTGAGTTTGTACTTGTTTTCCCCCGAGTTTTTACAAACCAGTTTAGGACACAAAGCAAGGCCCAGGATGCTCTGTCCAAGGGGCCTGAGTTGAGCGTCTGATTCCGAGGCGAAAAAAAGACTCAAGATGCGAAGAAGGCTCGATGGGGGCCGTAGGTAATGCACAGAATGCCCGGGACACAGCCCAAAAAGCCCCGCAGAAATCGCCCAAAAGGCCCGCAGGAATCAAACGCATACAATTGATTGTAGTCAATAAAAATAATATTTAAAATATAATAATTTTTTTTTTTCTTATTCACATATTTTATTTCAACTTTCATTTATTTATTTCTAATGTCCATAGGGCCTTTTATAAAAGTTATTTTTTAATTTTTATCGCAACCATTTATTTAAAAAATAAATACTCATGATAAAAGAGTCTAATTTTTATATTTTAATTTTTTATACTGCATGTATTTTTTGATGTTGGGAAAAGGATGAATTTGAAGGTATTTATATTAATTAATTTTTTGTTGTTGTTAAACTTTTTGTATAAAATGTTTTAAAATTTTATTTAAGAGCTTTTTTGTTATTCATGTTTTGAAAATTTCAAAGATGGCAATCATTTTTTGAATTTGAAATTTTTAAAATATATTTACGTAAACTTAATTTTTTCTATAAAAAACTGTTGGAGATAAAAGTAATTTTTTAAAATAAGAAAAGTTTTTTTGTTTTACCCCTTTTTTGGGTCACATTAGCCCACTTTTTCCATTTTTGATACTAACTGAAAGGGGAAAAAAAGGTAATAATAAGTAAGCCTACTACATACTTTATATAGTATGTTCAAAAACAATCAAATTTAAACTTCAAAAACAGTTCTAATGTTACTTTTTTAGGAAGGGAAAAAGATAAGACGGAGGCAAATGAGGGTAAGGAAGCGCGGGGGAAACCCACGCGCGAAACTGGTATTCCGAAAGGGCCGGGGGGCTGAGACCGGGGCGGCTGGTCAAGAATCCCTTTGGGGGAATCCCAAAAGGGCCCCTTTTTTTTTTTAAGACGAAAAAACCTCCCCCTACCAAAAAGTCAGGCTCTTTTCCCCCTTAAAAACCAAAATTTTAATTAATTTTAAAAAAACCTTGGGGGTTTTTTAAAATTTATTTTTTTTTGCAAATTTTTTTTCTTTTTTTTAAAATAAAAAGTTTTTTTGGCCTTTAAACTTTTTTTTTTTTTAACCCCGGGAACCTTTGCAAAGACTTGGCAAGAATTGTCAGTATAAGTTGGATATGCTACAAAGCTTATCTGTTGCATGATGACTAAGGATTCTCGTAATGATATGACTTGGCAACAAACAAACTTGAGGTGCAAAGACTTGGCACAAAGAAGCTAGCAGTAAGGTTGGAACCGCTCATGCTACGCTCTGGATGTTTTAGAGTAAATCAAGGATCTGATCATTCCTGACATAGATATTCCTAGACTGAGGAGAAGCAATGTCACTGCACAGGAGGTAAATGCAAAATATACTTCTTATTTGGTGCACACTATTAATTATTTAACCTTTTTTGATAAGTGCATTATAGGAATGTAGGTGTTACAACCTAAATTAAATTAATGATAATATAATGATGGAACATATGAAATTAAGGGAAAAATTTATATTAAATCATAAACATTTCATGTTAAATGCACTTTGTGTAATATCTAAAACCAGCCTCATGAGAATCGAACCCAGATCTCACGATTATGGGGCAGAAAATCACCATCATTGGCTACAAAGCATTCATTTTAACCACTATTTTTTTTAGCTAAAGGCTATTCAACCGCATTTTTACATTTTCCAAAATATGCTACCAAGTCAAAATATAGTGAATGGCGTTGAAACCTGGCTTATTTAAAAAATCAAAACTATTTTTTTTTAAACTTTTATTGATCGGGCACACGGCTAATATTACCACTTCAAAATAATTTTAAACTTCGATTCGCCCAAGCACACCATTCAACGACGAACGTAGGTTGTTATGTTTTTGTGACATTAATTTTCAACTGGTTTCCTAGAGGCTGACTGAGAGAAAAAAGTTTTTTTTACAATTGTCTCCTGGGAATTTTTTCGTTTGGCGGTATTTTGTACCGATTTCTACCTTTGTACTTAATGCTTTCATAGCCCAAAATAATAGATAAATGATATATTTTGTGGATCATTTTGCTATGTTCGATAACTTAATATCCGGGCATTGCAATACAACTGAGCATACAATCATCTGAGGCAGACTGAAAATGAAATGACCCGCAAAAAATATTACTATTTCTTTATATGTCATATTGATGGTTTTTAGATGTTATGTTTTTAACTTGTGAAGATGGCAGCTATAAGATTCCCAGCTTAGCCAGATTTTACTTTTTTAGAGAGCAACTCTACTTCATTTTAAGTGTAGTTGAATAGGCGGTGAAAAAAATATAGCTTATGTGTATTTATTACATTGCGGATAATGATATGTAGATCAATTATATAATCCCAGAAGGACGAAATGCGTCATAAATTAAGGTGACAAACAACTTTAAATTAGCTGCAGTTGTCATCAGCAGGTGAAAAGTTTTGTTGCCACCAGCCCTTCAGGCTGGGCTTATGTTCTCTATGCTTTCCCAAACTGTCAACCCTTTCTCCAATCTAAACTCAACTAGCCGGTTGGCCTTTTCCACACTTTGTAATTCCTGTACTTGCAGTAAATCACAATGTGAACATTAGTTTTTATTTGATCTGTTTCCATTTCTGGTTTATTTTTTATATATATTTTTTTTTAATGTCGATCCAATTCAGTTAAAAAACTGATTTACAAAGTCTTCACTACACAGTACACACGTCAATTGACTATGAATTGAGTTAACTAACATGACCAACTATTGACAGGCACAACGCATCAAGGAGGAGGCCGATGCACTGATGAGGAGCAATGAAGAATTGCTCCGTGACCTTGACGAACAGAACGAGCGCGCGAAGGACTTGTTGGATCAGGGAATCAAACAGCAACAGACAACGGACGAACTTCTCGCAGATGCCGACGCTGCCCACGCTAAAGCTGAGAACGCCACTGCGATGGGCGACCACACTCTTCGTGAGGCACAGGAGACCTATAAAACACTTACAGGTTTGATGATGGATTCTAAACATTTTATGCTTTTTAAAAAAAATATTCAATATCATATAAATTTTAAAATTTTAAATAGTATTGAAAAATATAATATTTCATTATAGTAGAGTATATTTTTTATGACAAAAGATGTACACATATCCAATTTATTATAGACCAGGTACAATTTATTACTATATTGAATTGAAATAAATGCCCCTACATTTTAAAATAGGTACTGTAGTAAATGTCTTGTAAGGTATTTTAATATTGAAATACTGTGCTGCTTCACTTCAATAAACAATTTAAAATAAACATTTAATGTTTTCGTTTAATTAAACCATAATTTTCAATTGTCTATTTTATGAGAGTGAATTATAAGTGATTAATTTTGTAATGTAAGTCAATACTTATAATAAATGTATTTTCTAATACTATAAGAAAAAAATACTGTTATTTTGCTCCCTGGCATTTAAAGCAACTTCAGGGTACCTATGTTATTTAAGTACATCGTACCAGAGTGTTGAGTTTGCTACTTGTTGCCCTCAGAGTTTGACAACCAAGTTCAGGACAGCAAAGACAAGGCCCAGGATGCTCTGTCCAAGGTGCCTGAGATTGAGCGTCTGATTCACGAGGCTGAAAACAAGACTCAAGATGCGAAGAAGGCTCTGATGGGGGCCGTAGGTAATGCACAGAACGCCCGGGACACAGCCCAAGAAGCCCAGCAGAAGTACGCTGAACAGGCTTCGCAGGTAATCAATCGCATACAATATGATTGTAGTACAATAGTAATAATATTAATATATAATAATTTTCCTATTTTCTTATTCACATACTTTTTATTTCAACTTTCATTTATTTTATTTCACTTCTTTTCTAATGTACCATAGGGCCTATTTATAACTGTTATTTTCAATTTTATCGCAACCATCTATTCAAGAAATGAATACTCCATGATAAAGAGTCATAATTTTTATATTTGAATTTTTTATACTGCATGTATTTTATGTTGTTGGAATAGGATGAATTTGAAATGTATTGTATATTAATTAATTATTTGTTGTTGATAAACTTTTTGTATAAAATGTTTTAAAATTTTATTTAAGAGCTTTTAAGTTATTCACTATTTTGAGAATTTTCAAAGATGGCAATCATTTTTCGAATTTGAAATTTTCAAACTATTTTTATGTAAACTTTAAGTTTTTCTATTAAAAAAAAACTGTTGGAGAAAAAAGTAATTTAATTTAAAATAAAGAAAAGTTATTTTGTTTATACCCCTTTTTTGGCATAACACATGTAGCCTACTTTTTCCATTTTTGGCTACTAACAGTGAAAGGGTAAACAGGTAATAAATAATGTAAGCCTACATACATACTATTATAGTAGTATGTTCAATCAATAATCATTCAATAACAGTTTTAATGTTACTTTTGTAGGAAGCGGACAAGATAAGACAGGAGGCAAATGAGGCTAAGGAAAGCGCGGGGAACCTACGCGACGAAGCTGGTATTCTCGAAGGCCGGGTGGCTGAGACTGGTCGGCTGGTCAAGAATCTGGAGGATCAAGCCGTTGAAGACGAGAACCTCACTACAAAGGTCAGTCTCTTTTTACCATAATCATAACTGGTTAATTATTTTGCTATTTTCTGTTTAAAATAATGTTGCTTACTAACCGGCAACTTAACAACATTAGTTTCTGATCGTTAGGTCTGCTTGATGAAAAAAAACACTGCACCATTCAACGTGGACTTTAAAAATTTGTAACATGTCATGTTATAGAAATTGAAATTATCACAAAAATTAGGGAGCAAAGCTCAAATAACCCTTTTCTGCACATTTATCTGTCTGTGCACGTGTGTCTTGTCTCACGATAAAAACCAAACACAACCACTGATAAACAAATGTTTTATTGTGTTGACATTGCCCTTTTACAAGGATGATACAGAATGTTCTTGGTGAACCTTAGGGTCAAGAGGGTGGGGCTAGTATTTTTTAAAAGGTCATTTTCCGTACCCGGCACCTCCACCAAAGATTTGCACAATAAGATTTTATTTTTCTTCAAACATCTGTTGATTAAGTGCTTCGCTCCCTATTTTGGTTACTTCCATATCCGTGCTTGTTGTAAAAACATTGACTTTTAAAATGCATTACCTTTTTATGTAAATTAGGTAGGTGATTGTACTAAGCAGTTTTGTGAGGAGTGCAAGAAGTAATTTTGTGCCTGACGTGTTCTGAATTAACTTGTTTTATTTCCATTTGACCTTATTCAATACTCTCCTTTTAAAAAGCTGTGGAATTATCTACAGGTGGACACCAGGGTGGTCAATTTACTAACTTGTGTGAATATAGTTGATCAACAACTTTAGCGAGTAGAGCAAGTGAGAGCTGCCACCTCAAATTTGTATTTTACCTAAATAAAAAATAATAACTTACATTTGCTGTATGTAGTTGTGTTTTTAGTTTTAACAATACATATTGGCAGAAGGCTTTAAAAATGTAAAGTGTCATTATTGCAAATACAAAGCTTTTACGCTTGCCTCAACGCAGCACGCGTCTGTCTGCTAAGCCTCCCGCTCGTCGCAGTCTCTGGAACACCACGGTCGCCCCCATGCAAGGCCTGGTTTGGAAAACTTTTCATCTCTGTTTACTTGTCCTAACAATACTATTTCTGTCTTTATAACAGCTTAAATTTTCATAATCTTTTGGTGTAAACTAATCTAATAGCAAAAGCTTTCATCCGTCCGTATTTTGCTCTTCTCACTAATGATGTTGATCAACTATTGTCACAAGTTAGTAAATAGACCCCCAGGCCATGCATACCCAGCTTATCACCTCATTTTCAGTCAAATCATATTATTGTAGCCTAATCCAAGTGGTGTTTTGCAATGAACATGATTTTTTACGTTATGTTTGTTCCTAGGCAAAGAACAAAGTTGGTCAAGCAAAGAGCGATGCAGCAGAAGCTACAAAGCAAGTTGGTAAAGCCTTGGAAGATGTTGAAGGGATAATGGAGGAGCTCAAGGAACTGCCTGATCTGGGTAAGCCGGGAGTTTCATTTCATTTCATTTCATTTCATTTTATTATTCATCATAAATCATACAGATTATGACTGATTTCGTCATTTTGAACAATAAACATTACTATAATATAATTTTATTACAATTATTAATATTTCAGTACATAAAATCAGACACTTTATAGAAAGCTCTATCCAATAGATATTCCTTAAAAACAGATTTAAAACGATGAAACGAGTCAATTTTCTTAATATCAGTCGGTACCCTATTGTACAATCTCTCACATTTAATCTTAGGGCTTCGTTTAAAAACACCTTATTTATATTTCACTTTGTGAACATCTTTCTGTCGTCTGGTATTATCAGAGTGAATTTCGTCATTCAAAGTAAAATCACTGTGGTGTTTTCTCACCCATAAAACAGAGTTAAAAATATATAAAGAGGGTACAGTTAAAATTCTCAGTCGTTTAAAAACTGGTTTACATGATGTCCTATTACTTAATCCTAGCATTGACCTTAGCACTCTTTTTTGAGCTTTGAGAACTCTGTCCACGTTTGGGCATTCGCCCTATACTATGGCACCGTACCTTAGCACCGAATATACATAACCATAATACATAGTTATCAGGGAGTCTAAATCACATAAATTACGGATCTGTTTAAAAGCATAACAACAGGAATTAATCCTAGCACACATGTAATCTAGCTGGTTACTCCACTTAAGATTTTGGTCAACAAATATTCCTAAAAATTTTATAAAATTGCATTGTTTAATATTACACCGTTTTTCAAGTATTGTTAAAAATGAATCAGGTACACCACTAGCTGAGAACAATATTACCATGGTTTTATCCTTGTTAAGTACTAGGTTATTTGAAGCAAAATATACTTGCAACTTACTGATTAATAAATTTAAAAGAGCTATTAATTCTTCTAAGGTCTTAGCACTAACAATAACTGTGGTGTCGTCAGCATACATAATAATTTTAAAAATTGTTGCTATATAGCTACAAATATCGTTGACGTAGAGTGTGTAAAACAGAGGGCCCAACACAGATCCTTGAGGCACACCTGATGTGACCGGTAAATTATCAGATTTGGCACTGGCTAGTATTCGAGATGATTTAAATTTATTAGTAACAAACTGAAAACGGTTACTAAGGTACGACCTTATCCAATCCCAACATTTCCCTCTAAGACCACACAAACTAATTTTGGTCAGCAATATTGAATGGTCAATACAATCAAAAGCTTTGCTTAAGTCTAGAAATAATCCTGCAGTTATATTACCATTGTCTAAGGAGCCAGAAATTGCGTTAGTAAATTCGAAGATGGCTGTTTCAGTTGATCTTTTAGCTCTAAAACCATGTTGCATGTTTGAAATAACATTATACTTTTCACAGAAAGCAACTATTCTCCTATGCATAGCTATTTCAAAAACCTTTGAAAATACTGACAACAAAGATATTTGGCTGAGCAACAGCCAGAGCTGAGCATAAAATAATAATAATAAATAAATTTTATTTAGAGTCTACCCACTCAGTTATATAACTGATTTTCAGTGGGGGACTTTAAATCAAAGAGACATGTTAGAGAACACATTATTTATTGTATATGTACTGTATATTGGGATCTTACATTGATATCAATGATGTTAAAGGGGCTAAAAAACCCAAAAATTATTTTTTACCACGTGATCTATAGCACAATACTACACTTAAATGACCGTTTAAAAAATTATATCTTGTAACTGTGATTTAACACGAATTTTTTAATTTTTTTGATTCAGAAATTGGCGAAAATTGGTGTTTTGGAAAATTTCCTAAATCGGCTTTAACCTCCTTCTTTTTTGGTCCACATAGATACTAGAGCATAGTACCAATCTAAAATTCCCCTTTATAACATCGTGTCTTGAAACTGTGCCCAAATATACCCTCAAACACGCAAAAATATGCATTCCAAAATCACACCCCATCTTGGTAATCAGCATATTTTGACCGAACTACTTGCCCAAATTACAAAACAAAATATAGAGAATTTACACAAAAAGCTGTCGAGTACGTCAATAATGGCCAATATTTTTTTGGATCAAAATCCTCCAAGGTCACGGGGCATAAAGATCGTCCCCATGTTATTTCTTATGGGAGATTTTTGCTGATGGGACCTAGCTCGAAAAATGTCATGTTTGACAAATTTTTGGGAGGTCATGGTGGCCCCAATAATTTTTCTGTTGATTGCTAAATTCATTACTAGTTAGCCTGAATGAAATATATTTTTTGAGTTTAGCGGTTAAATACCCCTTTAATACCGGTAGATAATAACACCGGCACTTGGCTTTAAATTAATTCATGTTATCCTAAAGTTGTGTTGCCAAAATGATGTTAATTTTAATTCTTGACATTGTTTTTTGCTTGTGTTGTATTTTTATGTGAGCTAATTTTCTTTTCTAATTTATGGATTCAGTAAAGTATTGTTTACATTGATGATTTAATTTATTTTCAGATGAATCATCTCTTAAGGAATTAGAAGAAAGGTTGGCCGCAGCTGAGCAAGAATTTGCTCGTGCAAATTTGGATGAGAGAATGCAAACTCTAAAAACTGCAAGAATAATGCAGGTGAGCTGGTTGATAGCTTAAGGCAACATGCAACAGTTAGAAGTGACACTATATGTACTATGAATGCTATACAGTATGAATGGGGCACAAGCTCTTTTTGTCATTCTCGCATTCATATTTATAATGTAACATAAAATGTCAAATGCAAACATTAATAAATAAATGCTTCTTGCTATCGATAACAAAAAAAATAATCCCAAAAGCATGTCCATCAATGTCAGGTTGAGAGGTGTTCTTTACACCGTTAACGCACTATCAATGACATGAAACTGTTTTGTGCTGTGGTTACCGAGCTCAGCGTCTCATCTTCATCCTGCATCTGGTTCACCAACAATTTACCCACTCTTTCATGTTTTTCCCGGTTGGGGCGGACTTTTTTAATTTCTGAATTGTTGGATGAGCGTAGCGAGCGAAGCGAAGATTCCATTTCACTACACTGGAGAAAAAAATCCGGAATGTTTTTTTTTTTCCTTTTTTTTGTATTTTTGTGTGTTTGTTAACACGATTCCGGCTAAACCAATACTCCAATTGCCATGAAATTTCTGAACTTAGAACTGCCACGTTTTTGAGCGCAATCGAAAAATTATTTCTCATGAAAATCGCAATTTTACGATTTTTTTAATTTTTAAAACATTTCTTCGACTTATAACACCTACATGCTTTATCCGATTTCAATTATTTTTTCACAGAACCTTAATTTTATGAATTAAGATATTCGTGTGAAATTTGAGCGCAATCGAAAAATTATTTTTCATGAAAATATAAATTTTGCGGGTTTTTCGTTTTTAAAACAATTTTTTGACACACCTACATGCTTTATCCTATTGTGATGATTTTTTCACAGAACCTTAATTTTAGGAATTTATATATTCGTGTGAAATTTGAGCGCAATCGAATAATTATTTCTTATAAAAATCGCAATTTTTCAATTTTTTTCTTTTTTTTAAAATTATGATTAATTTTAAAAAAAGGTTTGTTTTTTATTTAATTTAATTTAGGCCTAATTTAAAAAAATCTAGAACTTAGTAATAATTTTTTTACAGAACAACAGAAAATCCGCATAACACATGGCAGCTCAATGCACCAATTACGCTCATCCAACAACGCGGCGGGACTTGAGCGTTTTCCTAGTAGTAAATAATAATAAATTAGAGAATGCTCTAAATCCTTGTCTGGCAAGAATGTCCTGTCTACTCATCTCTTGCAACTCCCTACAAGCTTGTGCCTTAAGCCTATTACCTCACTGTCTCTCTAATTAATTTTTCCTATCCCTATCATACCTCTCTTCAAGGTTCTTGTTGAATTTAAACTTGGTCTGACCTGGCACCTACAACAACACAGCAAGTGTTTCATCTTAAATTGAACAGCTGAGCCAATGGCCAGCTACTGATGTTAACCTTTAACCTAATTTTATGTCATTGTTAGATAAAGAGAACTGAATTGTTCTGGAAGTATAACGCTATGTCTTTAATGAAATATAATACGTCGGTATAAAGTTGTAAATCTCCCATTATTTGTATTTTTAGGGTTGGGACTTGACATCGATTATTCGATTCGACATCGATGTCGGAGCAAAATTAGCTTTCGATTCAACATCGATTTGGCATCTTTAAATTTTTTAAATTTTTTGCGATGTTGGAACCATGTAAAAACCATATATTTTACTTTTTGCATTATAACATTACCTATTTTTACATTAATTTTTTTTTTTTATGTCAAAAAGAATTTGATGTTGAATTTTTTTTCGATGTGATGTCGAAATTATTGGTTTGACATCGATTTCGATAATCGAATCCCAATCCTAGTATTTTTTAGTACAATTTATCGAGTAAGAAATATTGTCAAGTTGGACCGGCACCTCCACCAAAACATGTCTACATTGGAATTTGATTAAATAAAAGTAAAACAATTCATTTCATTTCAGCATGCAGCAAACCCAACTTACTTAGTCTTTTTTTTTGTAAATAAGATTTATTTCCCCTAAATGATATACATATAGGTAGTATTCACGCTAGGCAGCTAGTCTGAAATCTAATGGCAAATGAAAATGTGTAAAATATTTGTATTATCATGTTTGTTTTTTTAGAATCAATGGATGAAAAACTACCAGGAAGAAGTGGAAAGATTGAAGGCGGAAGTAAGCAACATAGAGGCAATTCACGACTCCTTGCCCGAAGGATGCTGGAAACGAGTGCAGTTAGAGCCGTAACATCAACACAGTTTTAGAGTAGCTACAAAGGACATCACCGCATTGTCTTTATTATAACCTCCTGCACACTCAGTCACAACTATGCTCAGAAATCCTCTAGATATTAAGATGTTATAAAGTGGAGGCTCTCTAAGCTGAGGCAAGCTAGCACGTTACCACTGTACATTTCTTTATGGGAAAGTGTTGTTAATTTGGCTCAACTAGAAAGAATGCTTGGCCGTCAGTGGCCTGACCAGAGCTGTTATTCAGTTATAACTATATAAATCTGACTCAATGACCAGACTCTGGCTTTGCTTCACAGTCGATGCTAAAGCTCCACTTGTGCATCTCCCGTAAAGGTTAAGTGTTAGTAAAACTTATGGCCAGTGGCAAAATGTTTTAGCTGATTTTATCTGAATGATCAAGGTCATTATTCTGTGCCAAGTCAATACCAGTCGTAAGGGCTTTTTTAAGGAGGGGTAATATCAACCAATGAAGTACACCTATCCTTAATCACTTTCTGCTATGAGTCTATGACTCATCTTTTTGAGTGTAGTGAATGAATGTGTAATGGTGATCTAAATACTGATCACATGTTGTTAGAGATATTATCCATACGGATTGGGAAAAATGTTCCTGTAATATTTGTTAGTTTGGAAGTTATGTGCTATATATATATTGGTGTTAATAAGGCAAACTCCTTTCCCATTCCAATATTGCCTGACCATTTTCCCTTGCATTTATTTATCGCCGACATTAATGGTTGGACGCCATTTTCTTCTTCATGGGCTGCATTCTGTTTTTATCAGAAATATGATTGTAGATATAAATACCAAAGAATGTAAACATGCTTGCTCTTTATCTGAATGCTTCACACACGACAGCATACCATGCCGTACTTTAGTATGAAGTTACAAATGCTGTTGGATGTAAGCACCATGGCATTTCATCAATGTTGATTGAAAGCCATATCATCCAATTTAATAGCAAGTATAATGATAAATGTGTTCAACTTTATATAAGAGGTGTGTTAAAATGCTATCGTAGTCAAGCAATGGAAATATTTGTTCATTGTTTTGTTAGGAAGACATTACACTCTTATGTCGTACTGTATTCTTGCATGTGCCATACTTTCGAAATAAGATGTTTATAGGGTTCTTGCTATGAATATAATTGTAAATATAAAAACTTATTTTAACGTAGCTTATAGAAACGGAAACCTATAAACTCGACGTTATTTGTATGGATTTCTTCTCACACCTGCGTCATACCTGCATTATAGTTTGTCTCAATACGGGACCAGTAGGGGGTATGTTACAGCTGTAACTGCAGTACCTACCAAGTTTGAGGTTGAAACAAACCGGTTGAGAAAGAAGTTCTTTGCAAATACCATCATCAGCTTAACTCTTAAGGGGGTTGTAGGTCAATTCTTGCAATAATGATACTATTTATCACACAGTACCATGTTTTATCAGTGCTTTACACTGGCAGCTTGCAAACCAATTGGGACATAAATAAGTAAAGTAAATGCAATGTTTGGCAGTTAAATTATGTTTCATAATGAAGAAAATTATACCCATCTAATCGTAATTTTACAACTTTTATTTTTTTGCTCATGTTTTAAAGATTGATTTTTTATTCTAAGTTTTTGACCTAGCACCTTCTTAGTTTGTACAATTGACTGGAATTTGCATTTTCTCATTACGTGTAGGTATTTACCTATTCATATGATTTAATCAAATTGCCAAGAAATTGGTAACTTCCATTTTGTAAACTATGCAATATTATTTTATGTTACCAAAGATTTTTAAAGTGTGTTCTTAAGTGTTCCATGTGTTAGTTTTTGCAGTTTTTCACTCATGTGGTGCACAATGCAAGCATAGCACATGTCACAGTTCATTATTCAGCTCCATATGTTCAGACATGTATATATTTTATTTGTGTTAATGCAAATTATTTTAAATTGAAAACTTCATGCACCTTGTAACAGAATAACTTATTTTCCTTTCTATTATAATACCATCCCATTGAGATTTATTACTTAACTTCAAATTGTTGTTTAATGATATTGTCATGTGATCATAAAGGAATAACATTCCCTCTTGTGCATAAGGGTCCACCTTATCTATTCAGAGCATGTTTAGCACTAGTAGTTTGTTGTATTTCTCATGTTATGCTTGTATTGTGCCAGTTGTGAGTGAGGGCTAGAATTATACTTAAGTTTAAGAAGCAAGAGACGAAGGAAATAAATTACCTTCTTTCCTATTTCCTCTCTTATTGCTTGACAATTATTTTTTTGACGAGTTGAGTATTTGTATTTATTTTCTCACTCAAATAATTATTCATCACGTAAGAAATATTTTCATAACTTTTAATACATTTTATACATTTTCTAAAAATATAGTTGTAAATGCAGTTCAATAATAATTTGTTTCTAATGTCACTGCCAATAGGTGATAACGATACTGTAAGTTAACGTTAAGTGTATGGTAGTTTTATTTTTCCATTTGAATCTCTGTACGTACAATGGAAGTACAAAATGTAATGGCAATATCAATTTGTAATTATTTGGTCAAATACAGTCATCTTTAAAACAAGGACGTTTAAATGTTTGAACAGGTCATCTACAAAAATGTTTAATGAAGAGTACATACATTCCCGCTTCAAGACCCAGAATGAATGAATGAAAAGAAAAACATAAAGCAATAGCACAGATAATACTTTACCCAAAAACAAAAATAAATTAAACTACTATCTACATTTAACATCTGTACCACAGGACAAGAGCTGTGATAAAATGTCTAACTATGAATGTGAAAAAGTTAGCCTGATGACCCAATGTCTTTAGAGTGAAGATAAATTAATTTGTGAACAGTGGCATAATTTTGCTCATGTTCCTAGTGTTCATTCTACCAATTCCTTGAAAAGGCCATTTTCATATGATGAAGAACAACTTGTTCTGTATATTCTTCATTTTTCTTGTCGTTTTCTATAATTTTTTCTTCCATTTCCCTTATCAGTTTTTGATTTGCTTGAGCATCTTCCACCCTCTTGCATTCAATTTCTTGAATTCTTTTCTCAGTTTCTTTTCTTAAACTTTCAGATTCCTTCTGAAATTTTTCTCGTTCTACTTGAATCTTTCTCATGAGTTCGTCTCCATTCTCTATACTTTTTTGAAGGAGTTGGTTTCGTTCTTTCTCGTGCTTCTTTTCGGTTTCTACAATATGAAGCTTCATTTCACGAATTAAATTTTCATTTTCATTTATTTCCTCTCGCCGCTTTCTTTCTATTTCCTCAATTCTTTCCTCCAAAACTCTTTGCACAGTATTTGCTTCTATTTGCAACTTTTCTTGCTCTTCTCTACTCTTTTTCTCCATGTCTTCTCTACTTTTCTGAATCTCCTGATTTATTTGTTCTTTTTCATTTTCAAACCTTATTACCATATCTATCTTTTCTTTCATCATTGTATTAATAATAATTTTATCCTTTTCCCCCTGTTCTATTCTGTTTCTTTCTATCTGCTCTATTCTTTCTTTCATATCATTTTTTGCCTTTTCATTTTCGTTCTTAAACTGTTCTATTTGTTTTTGCACTTCAATTCTTCTTTGACTTTCTTTTTCTTCCATTCTTCTCTCAGTTTCTATTCTTATATTTTCAGCTTCTGCTTTCAATTTCGTTTGTTCTTCTTTACTTATTTTTGCAAAGTTGTCACTTGCCAATGATAGCTCCTTTATGTATATTTCCTAGAATAAAAACCACACTTTGTAACAGAAACAGAGATATGCTTTTGCACTATTGCCAAGTTGCAATGCCGAAAAAATAACCAAAGCAATGCAATGAGCAAATGCAGAATATCAAAAATAATATGTACTATTATTCTGTTTAATAGAATTGATAAAATATGGTGAGTGGTTCAGGTTGAGACTGTCAGCTAATACTCATGCTACGGTTCACCAAATTTTTGAATTCATTAATTTATTTTCAGGAATTTATAAGATAAGAAGAAAAAGGCTGCGGTGGTTCGGACACATGATTAGGATGATGGAAGGAGGACATGATTTCGAAGATACAAATTTACAAACGAGGGAGACCCAGTCTGAGGTGGGGACAGGTAATGGAAATGGACGTGGAGAGACTAAAGTCAGACCCAGATTGGGAAAAAGTTCAACAGTAAAAATGATGGCAAGAGAGGAAAACATGGCTAGAACTTGTGAGGAGACCTGAAGAAGAAGAATGAGAAAATTGGTTGAAGCGTCTGGCATCGCTAGCCCACTTCGATAGTCCCGGGGAGCCAGGAGTTTTTCCTACCTAAATGCATTGTTGTATAAAAGGTAGAATATTTATATTATTAAAATACTGTATGTACTATTTCAATTAGCTTGTAAGAACAGTTACTACATTTAAAATAGGATAGATCATGACTCATGAGTCATGACTATGGTAAACAATGTAGGCCCTAAAACAGGCCTCTTCCCATGTTTTATGAGTCATAGAAGTATATTGTGATTAAAACATACATTGCAAAATGAATTTAAGAAATATGCTAAATAACCAAACTTATGTTCATAATTTCAAATTTGTGTACAGATAAAAAATAAATTGAAAACATCTGGGCTCAAGTGGTTGGACATGGATTAGGCAAGGACTTTTGTAACTGTCAACTCATATATGGATTAATAGTGACGTGGTTGGACATGGATTAGGCAAGGATTTTGGTACTATCAACTCAAATATGGATTAATCCTAGTGACGTAAAGCACAAACTCACCCTCTCTATTTTTAACAAATGAGATGACGCAGTACAACGTTACTCAGCATTGAGGTTCAGATTAATATTACAAATGAGGATAGGAAACTGATTTCCCGTTTTCCAGCATTTCTTACTCAAAACTGGTTAGGATTTAAAAGCTCAGTGGATATCAGTATTTGTTCTCCATATCAAAATAAAAAGATAATATGGATTTGCCAGGTACCCTATAATATTTTGACCTGACTTTTAAACATTGTGGAGGTACCGGGTCACTAAACGCAAGTGTGAGAACGTAGAAATCGTTATGCATTTTTGGTGATACTCTTTTCAAACCATTTTTACACAGATTTTATTTAACAGCCGGGATACAATTTTTAGTTTTTTTGTGAAAATGTCACTTTTTTGCTCAAATTTTAAAATTTTGACATTGAATTTTACAGAAATTGAATAATATGTCATAACCCAGCCATACATTTTGGGATATAATCAACAAACGCTCAGAAATCAATATTACATTGATATATTCTTCTTTTCCACATTTTCTTATGACAGGGTTGCCACCAAGAAAAAATAAAAATCCTGTTTGAGCACATCAAAAATCTTTAGAAATCCTTAAATGGAACACCCAAATCCTTAAAAATCCTTTTAATGCCTAAATGTACCAATTTCGATATGATATCGATATATCATAATTGATAATGTAATTTTTGTAAAAAAAAAAAATGAAAATATAATTTTTTAAAGAGTAGGCCTATTTTTAATGATTTGAGGCCAAATAGGGTTGATAAGGTTATCACCATAAATGCATTTCTAACGATTTTTACCATCTCGCAACCGCGTTGTATGACCCGGCACCTCCACCACATGCACCATCCAGGTTAATTTAATTTAGACTACCTACCCGGCACCTCCACCAAAATTCCGAAATTTTGCATTTTTTATGTAAATTTTGATATTTATACATCGAAAATATTTCCACTTATCGATATCGCATCGAAAATTAGATTTTTTGACCAGCCCTAGTTAAAAACGGCGTAAAAAATCCGTAAATTGGAATAAAAATCCGTCTTATCTGTTTTGCACCCTCAAAATCCGTAAAAATGGCAACCTTGTCTTAAGATACTTCTTTAGCAAGGCAAATGAAGTCAATCCTTTAATCATGCCGCTCGCCTTCACATCAGACAATCCAAGCCTCTGCTGATATCCTCGCTTGCTTGGCTAATCTATAGCAATATCATATCATTCATAAACTTTTTAATACCGCATACTTGGTTTCTAAACAAGACGTTTCAAGATCCAACGACTATCACAACAACATAATGAACTGTAGTTTTCTGAAATGTTAACGTTTGAAAATTTTAAATAATACTTCAATAATTATTCTCGACCACCCATCCTATGTGGTTTACTTTGCTTGAGGTAGCAATGCAAGTCGAAAGGTGTCATTGCATGTTTATTAGAAACACTTAGAACAAGTTTCCATTTTGTATTTTTATTTTAAGAATGAAACACACTGTTTACATTTAAACTTATCTAACTAAACTAAATTATATGGAAAAAAGATCTCTTAAACAAAAAAGTACAAATAAGTTAATAAACTTTCCGTCACCATTTTTTCATGCCGTTTAATTACACATAGTTTTTCTGTCTATTTAGTAAGCAGACAATACTATTCATCAGTATCAGAACGATGAGTTATGACACTGGCAGTGCATGGCTGGCTGACTGCCAAGTTGGTGCATGGGTGTCATTCTTCACTAGGATATTATATAATTTTCCTACATTTTGTTGTTGATAGAAACTACATTATTGAAAATGTATGTACTCATACTAATCAGTAGGTATTCATTAAAAATATTTTTTGGTGGAATTTTTTCTGTTTTGGGCTGGAAATTAAAAAGAAAATAAATACGTGCGTGTGCACAATTGCTGCTGGCTGCTGAGTAACTGAACAATCTTCATTATTAGATTATTATTAAAGCTGTGTTTTGCTTAACATTCATTGTAATAGAATTCTTCTGAACAAAACGTGAATTGCTGCTGATTTGGTGGGCAGCATTCTTGATAAGAACTTGAATCATCGAAACAATACGGGATTTGCTGCTGATTTGGCGGGTAGCATTCTTGATAGGAACGTGATTCATCCAAACAATAAGTGATTTCTTCCTGATTTGGTGGACAGCATTCTTGATAAGTTGGTTCAACCGAACAGTACGGTATTTGCAGCTGATTTGGTAGGCAGCATTCTTCATCAGAGTAGGAGCCGTCTGAACAATACGTGTTTTGATGTTGTGAGTAGTATTGTTCAGAACAATACGTATTCGAGTGCTGAATTGGTCGGGAGGCTGAGTCAATAGCCCTCATTCCTCCACTAGTAGAGTGATTGCCTCTTGTTGCTTGTCTTTCTCTTTCACTCTCGCTCTCTGCCATCTTCATATCTAAATCTCGTTGGTTTTGTCTCAATCTTTCAATGATTCTATCTTTTTCTTCTTCGTTCTCCTTGAACATGTATTTTATTTTATTTTTCATTTCACGCGTAAGTTTTTCATTTAGTTTCGCGTCTTCGTCGCTTTTCCTTTTGATTTCTTGAATCTTTCTCTCGGTTTCTTTCTTGATCTTATCGGTTTCCCCCTGAAACTTTTCTCGTTCTTCTTCCCTCAATCTTGTCTGTTCTTCTCTGTATTCCTTCATGTCTCGAAGAAGTTTTTCTCCATCTTTTTTGCTCTTTTCTTCCATTTTGTTTCTACTAAATTTTAAGTCATGAATTAACTTTGCATTATCATTCATTTCCTCATGCCTCTTTCTTTCTAGTTCCCCTATTCTTTCTTCTAGAACTCTCTTCATATTTTCTGCTCCTCTTTTCAGCTCATCCTGTTCTTTTTTATTCTGCTTCTCCAGGTCATCTCTATTTTTACGTATTTCTTCAATTAAATTTTCTTTTTCTTTATCATTCTTCATTTTCATTTCTTTTCTCTCATTCATTATCTCATTAAACTGTGTTTCATTTCTTTCAATTTCTTCTATTATCTGGTAATTCAAAACGTCTATTGTTTCTTTCATTTCATTTTTCATCTTTTCATCTTTGATTCTTATTTTTTCCATTTCAATTTGTTCTTTGTTACTTTTGATTTTGATTTCTTCAATCTTCGTTTCCATTTCTATCCGTATACGTTCAGCTTCTTCTTTCAACTTAGTTTGTTCTTCTTTACTCCTTTTTGCGCAGTTGTCATTTACCAATGACAGCTTCCTTATGTTAATGTCCTAAAATAAAAACAATAATTCAGAAAAACTATCCATAAAAAATTGGAAAGAATTCTTAGGCATATACATTTATAAATCATATTCCTTCGTCGCAACATCCAAAATAGGCACACAAATTGGTATCTTCGATTTGCATCTACTATAGATGCTTTATTGAAATATAGGTATCAGTATAATAATCAGTTAATATATTTTAAAATGTTATTATCTCTAATTATAAGGTCCTAACTAAAATGGTATGTCTCTATACTGCCCTACTAAAAAAGAAGTTCTTAAACTACACTTTTTTAGATCACTGTTTTTCATATTCATTCATTAATATTTATATTCAAAAAGTGTAGTTAAGGCCTTCTTGTTTAGTAGGGCAGTATATTATATCTACGGTGTATAGTATGCAACGCAGCCCTTGTAAACTAGTAATAATTATGAAACATCAAAAGTACAAGATAATTAATATTAATATTAATTAATTATTATCATATTAATTAATATTAATTATTATTATATTAATTAATATTTTTTTTTATCCGTCCCAGTTTCCAAACTAATGCTCAGGTTGCAGGTTGCGGCTATTTTGGCTTTTTTAGCTGCCGGTTAGCCAGAACTGACACAACATCTTCAGCCTCCTGTCCATCTGACAACTACTAATTATTAATATTCATAAAATGCAATATAATATTAGTTATTAAAATTAATTACATTAACCAAGCCGACTTGGGCTACGTGATTCAGGGAGCCTTGCCAATAGCTACTTCCTACCTCCAATGCATATAGATAGTAATATAACCCTCGCTCCAATCTCAAATTCTTCAAATGACCTATGCACCTGGAAGGCATCACCACATTTCCACCTTGGTCAGACATATTATGCCACAAGTCGCGGACGAAACATATCCATTGGCTGTGGAAATGTCTCTGGCATCTGAGGCAATATTCCAGACTAGGGTTCCAGACTAGTTATTCCGAACCATTTTTATACCTTGTTTGGAGTTCAATCGCACCGGATAAAACGCAATGATGGGCCGGACCGTAACATCAGGTCTGAGTGTATTTAGGTATTATTGATTTCACGTCTATCCTATTCATTTATGAAAACTGATTTACAAAGGAGGACAAATTAATAAATCTAATTAATTTTTATTTGCTTATTTTCAAGTTAACGACAAAATGTAAACTTCTAATAGAAATTTAACGTATTTAAGCGTGTTATTATAACGTATAGTCAGATTTCTGAAATAATTTAAATCTAAACAACTACCACTACACTAGCATTTGTTTTTCAGATTAGGTCTTCTTATGAACAGCAAAAAAATGTTAAGGATATGATGAAACTGTTTTGTTTAAGTGCCCTACGCCGTCCTTGTTCGATGATCTTGACGTAGCCAATTAATATGTAAATTTTTAATTTATCATGGGAAACCTTCCCAGGGTAAAATTCATGTCCCTCTTCAAGTACTATAAATAAATAACTAACTATAAATAATGAATATTGGAGTGGGTTGGACAATTGTGCGGGAAATGTCCAAGGGCTGTTTAAGAGGACTTCGGAAAAATTTCAGTTAGGATTGCCGTTGGTGGGATTCGATTTCTAATCCCAATTCTTTATTATTATTTGAGGTACAGGAACTAAAATACAACTCTAGATTGATAATGATTAAAGGTATAACCAGTATAATGGAAAATTAATTATTAATTTGTCGCAATCTTCGACAGTATCTGCATATACTTGACGATGAAGAGTGAAGACTATGCTATTTTGCAACCATTGTTCGGCTGCTGGGGTTGTGCACAATAGTCTTGACCGGAATATAGTACTGGACAAAACGTGTTTGGCTGTTGAACTGGTGGGTAGCAAACTTGACCATACCCATACGGTACCGGGAAATATGGACCTGGCTGCTGAGGTGGAGCGTTACTGTTGTTTCCCCTCTTTACTCCAGGTATCTGGATATCCAGGTTTATCCCTCCGAAACCCCCTCCACTAGGCCCAGGGTTATTGCCTCTTACGGCTCTTTGTCTCTCTCTTTCACTCTCTGACATCTTCATCTCTAGATCGTTTTGGTTTTGAATTAATTTTTTAATAATTTTATCTTTTTCTTCTTCATTATCTGCGAAGGTCTTTTTCAGTTTGTTTATCGTATCACTCATCAGTTTTTCATTTAGTTTTACGTCTTCCTCACTTTTCCTTTCGATTTCTTTAATCTTTCTCTCGGTTTCCTTCTTGATCTTATCAGTTTCCCTCTGAAACTTTTCTCGTTCTTCTTCAGTCGTTCTCTCCTGTTCTTCTTTATATTCTTTCATGTCTCGAAGTAGTTTTTCTCCATCTTTCCTGCTCTTCTCTTCCATTTCTTGTCTGCTAATCTTCAAGCCATGAATCAACTTTGAATTTTCATCCATTTCCTCTTGCCTTTTTCTTTCTATTTCCCCAATTCTTTCTTCCATGATTCGCTTAACATTTTCTGCTGCCCTTTTCAACTCATCCTGCTCTTTTTTATTCTGCTTCTCCAAGTCTTCTCTATTTTTCTGTATTTCTTCAAGTAAATTTTCTTTTTCCTTTTGATTCTTTACTTCCATTTCTTTTCTCTCATTCGCCATTTCATTAAACAACGTTTCATTTTTTCCCATTTCTTCTATTCTCTGGCATTCCATCTGGTCTATTCTTTCCTCCATTTCTTTTTTCAACTTTTCATCCTCGATTCTCATTTTTTCCATTTCAATCTTTTCTCTTTTACTTTTCATTTCGATTTCTTCAATTTTCCTGCCCATTTCTATCCTTATGCGTTCAGCGTCTTCTTTCAATTTAGTTTGTTCTTCTTTACTCCTTTTTGCGCAGTTGTCATTTACCAATGACAGCTTCCTTATGTTAATGTCCTAAAATAAAGAGTGCACATTTAATAATAAGTAATAATAATATTTAAGATATTATATTTATATTCTCATAGTTTCATCTTTTCATTTATAAATCCAAAATGTGAACAAATTCAAACACAAACGTGAACCATTCAATCTTTTCAAGCCGAACCGATGCTAAATGGCGCAATGAGCTCGGTCCAACTTTTTTTAAAGTTTGAATTTTTGGGACAATATTATTTATTTATTTATTTATTATTTTTCTCTGTAATTTGTACACATAATACAACAAATACAGAATAAAACAGGAAAGCAGGCCTATTGTGGCCCATCCACCGCAGTGATCCTGTTCCATTCTTAACATTAATAAAATAATGAAATTAACATAAATTCTCTTATAAAAGGATGATAATGATAATGTCGAATAGATGATACAGTTTATTAAGCAGGGATGAGCACATTTTCACATTTAAAATATTTTTCCCTACTCAAGCTTGCGAAATTACTACATATTACCCATTGGTGGCATATTTACGGTCAGTTAGTAACAAAAGTGAGCATTTTTTTTAAATTTGCTCTGAAAGCGCAATTCTTGCATTATTAATTTTTGTGCAAACCACACCCCGATAGGACAAACAATAGAGCTTTCAAATGATTCAGTCTAAACCTCTGTGTTCTGCTTAAAAACCTGTTTTTTTCGAGCTCAGCCAATAGTATTAATAATAATAAATTAATACAATTTAATAAATAAAATAGCCACAGTAGTTGTCCAAACTGATATTGTAATTATCGTAGGCTTCCCCCTTGTTGATTCAAGAACGTGTTGGTGAGGCACCCCAATGACATAAATAAGCTTTACGTAGCAAAATGAATGTCATTGGTTGATAGTATCTTCAGTGCGGTTGAATTTTGAAGTGTCCTTTTTTGACAGCAGACGAGTATGAACTCTTCTTCGAATTGGAGGGGAATGATGAGCTGATGAGCTTATTTTCCTTCTCTGCACAACTATAGCCACAAGTCAGCACCCTGTAACTAGTTTTTCCGTTACATGGCCGTGGTGAAAAACCGCAAACTGGATGTTTTAACATTCTGAAGTGGATGGAGGGGTGGGAGGTCACAAGAAAAAAGTGGGAGTGGAAATTTCCGTCCCCTTACCCTTCCCATATGCCTGTTTTTGAGGATATTTTTGCAGTGTGCTGGCTTAAAAATATTTTTAACTATCGGTGTAAGGTGAAATTGAAGATCGCTTCAAGTGTGGGGTTGTGGGCTGTAGCCCATTAAGACGGGCCTGGAACCTGTGTAAATGTTTATTACTTTACTGCCAACTGTGGCTCGAGGTTCCAAATCCTTCCAAACTAGGCCTACTTCAATGGATGGAGATGTGAAAAGTCTTGTTCCTCATACATGCTGACCTAGATAGAATAAAATCGGTAGAAAGTTTTCGAAACGTTCTTTCTTATAATTTCATACACTGAGCTCTGGTTATTGTCGATAGAGGTAGCACATTGCTTACACGCGGTATTTTAATTTGACAGAGGTCACCGTTCGATCCCAGCATTCTACTGCTTATCTTACTAAATATATAAATAAATTTGTATTTAGAGTCTATACCCACTCGGTCACATAACTGATTGGTGAGGTGAGCTCATCTCATTTATAGGTGTATGCTAGTATTATAATATCGTACTAGCTCTGGGAATGGTTTTGAAGTCCATGTCCACGAGATTCATTCCAATTTTATAAAGCTACAGCCAAAAAGCGATCGGGTACAAAAGTGAATGGTCTTCCTGTGAAATGTGTGTGAAAATGAGAAAAATCTTCCTCTGCAGCAAAATGAAATTGATCTCCCAAGTGACGACCCTGGTGTTCCATGATGTGTGAACAAAATAAAGTGGGTCCTGCAGACAACTAGGGCGCTTGCAGAACCTGGTGTTGCATGATGTGTGAACTAAATAAAGTGGGTCCTGCAGACAACTAGGGCGCTTGCAGACCCTGGTGTTGCATGATGTGTGAACTAAATAAAGTGGGTCCTGCAGACAACTAGGGCGCTTGCAGAACCTAGAGTCAAGAAGGTTCTTACGGCTGTTTCAGCACGTTTTTTCTTCTCCACAGAGGAATGATAGAAAATGGAACTGAAAACAGCTGATGATATAAGTGATCCAACACTTTTTCTCCTCAACATGATTTTACACTTCAACTTCACCGAGTATATCATTCAAAGTTCACGGTTGTTTTCTGTGTGCTGAATAAACAAGTGTTTTCCTTGATTCTGCCTATGCAAATAATAGGGATTTTTCATAAAAATTAATCAGTTTATCGGTACGTATTTGTTTTGGTAATTTGTACCGCTACAAACAATTCTTGGATATTATAAAAATCACACACCTGGGTTTCTTACTAATCAATCACGATATTTCGGAGAGCTCCGTCTCCTTGCTCAAGCATCCATGCCCGAAATGCCAAATCCTTCGATAATAATTTGATTTTCCCACTTTTTAACTCAGAAGTTATCCACACACGATTTAAAACTAAACTCGTACAGCTTATTATTGGCATTATTTCATATTTTTAATTCAACTTACCGTCCATTAATGGTATTTGTCACAATATAGTTAACTTGATCTAGAATTTTTTTTAATAATACTGTACCAGAAGGTAATTAGATTAAATTAATTTATATTTATATTAGCATGAACCTAAACAAGAAAGATGAGTAGAAGAAAGAAAGAAGTAATAGAAGGAATTGAAGAAGGAGAATTTGAAGGAGAAGAGAACACGACAAACCAGCAAGCCGCGATGTTAATAAACTCTGAAAATGAAAATGTGACTGATTGAGAAAATGATTTATTAATTTTTTTCCTTCAACGTTACGATTGGCAACATAATAATGGGGGTCCGGGGACTTGCACACGGAATTTATTTTATTTTATAGATTTGATTTGGTGAGTTTTAGAGATTTTTGAGGAGTAATAAAGAAATTCCTGAAATATAACACTACGATAAACACCACAGTATAAACTACAATTGCAACTATACGTAGGAAAACGCCAAAATCAATCATTTAACCTGGGAAAAGTTAGTGATACACCGTATGACCTCTCAAAAAGGTACGCGTATAACTGCGTACCAGCACAAATTAAGCACTGGTAGTAGGCTAAAGTGGTGGTTGGTTTGGTGGTGTAGTATTCATAGTCTGTGACGTGATATATAGCAATGTTGGTAGTTATTGGAGTAATTAAAAGCAGTGGGAGTGGTGGTGGTGATGAGGGGGTATATTTACACTGAGGTCGCCGCCAACTGACTTCAGTTTTTGGTTACAATCGGAAGTGAGCACAACGAATGTGCGCATGCTCAGTACCATAAGAACTGACAACTGCAATCGCGGGTTGGATTTTTAAGGTGAGCATGATGAGCACAGTCGTTCTGCTCACTTCTGATTGAAACAAAAAACTGTAGTCAGTTGCATGGCGGCGATCCCAGTGTAATACCCCTTTTGGCAGTTGTAATGGTTGTATTGGAGGTAGATAATAGAAATAAGGGTAGGCTACCTAAGTAGTAGTGGAGGTAGTCAGGGCCGGATTAAGACATTTGTTGCCCATAGGCTTAAAACAAAAACACGCCCCCCCCCCCCCTCCTTAATTTCAACATACTGAAAAACATAATATGCATGCGCTTTAGCTTAAAAAGAAAAAGTATGTAACTAGTAACTAGCAATTCAACTCGACCACCACATTGTTGGATGAGCGTAGCGAGCGTAGCGAGCGAAGCGAAGATTCCATTTCACTACACTGGAGAAAAAAATCCGGAATGTTTTTCTTTTTTTTTTTTTTTTCTGTTTGTATTATTGTGTGTTTGTTAACACGATTCCGGCTAAACCGATACTCCAATTGTGATGAAATTTTATGGAGGCCTTCGAAATCTCTGAACTTAGAACTGCCACGTTTTTGAGCGCAATCGAAAAATTTTTTCTCATAAAAAATCGCAATTTTACGATTTTTTTCGATTTTTAAAAAATTTCTTCGACTTATAACACCTACATGCTTAATCCGATTTTAATGATTTTTTCACAGAACCTTAATTTCATGAATTAAGATATTCTTGTGAAATTTGAGCGCAATCGAAAAACTATTTCTCATGAAAATCGAAATTTTACATTTTTTTCTTTTTTAAAACAATTCTTTGACTTATAACAACTACATGCTTTATCCTATTGTAATGATTTTTTCACAGAACCTTAATTTTATTAATTAATATATTCGTGTAAAATTTGAGCGCAATCGAATAATTATTTCTTATGAAAATCGCAATTTTACGATTTTTTCTTTTTTTAAAATTACGATTAATAAAAAAATTAAGTAAATTTTTAATTTTATTTAATTTAATTTAAAAAAAAATCTTTTACTCAGTAATAATTTTTTTCACAGAACAACAGAAAATCCGCATAACACAATGGCAGCTCAATGCACCAATATTACGCTCATCCAACAACGCGGCGGGACTTAAGCGTTTTCCTAGTATAATTTGTAATTTGTATAAACTCGTCCGTTGTAGTCGCGCAAATCAGGCATTGGCAAGCAATTTTTTTTCCTTTTCCTTGGCAAATGTGTGAATGATGTGATGTAATTTAAAACTGTTAGTGGTGCTGGAAGTGCATTTAAGGGGGGGAGGGGCGGGGGGCAATAAAACACTTTTTGGAAGAGCGTAGCGAGCGAAGCGAAAATTCATTCTACTATAATGAAGAAAAAAAATCCGGATTGTTTATTATTATTTTTTTTCTGTTTTCATTTTTGTGTGTTTGTTAATACGATTTCGGCTAACTGATACTCCGATTGCGATGAAATTTTCTGAAGGTCTTCGAAATTTCTAAACCTAGAACTGCCACGTTTTTTAGCGCAATCGAAAATTTATTTCTCATGAAAATCGCAATTTTACGATTTTTTTAAATTTCTTTGGCTTAGAACTCCCACATTCTTTATCTGATTCCTATTGTAATGATTTTTTCACAGAATCTTAATCTTTGAATTAATATATTCGTGTGTAATTTGAGCGCAATCGAAATATTAATTCTCACGAAAATTGCTATTTTACGCTTTTATCGTTTTTTAAAATTTCTTCGACTTGTAACACCTACAAACTGTATCCGATTGTTATGATTTTTTCATAGAACCTTAATTTTATTAATTATATATTTGTGTGAAATTTGAGCGCAATTGAACAATTATTTTTTCCGAAATTCGCAATTTTAAGATTTTTTTTCGTTTTTCTTGAATTTACTGTTTGTATTTTTGTGTGCTTGTTAACACGATTCCGGCTAAACCGATACTCCATTGCGATGAAATCTTTAAGTGGCCTTCGAAATCTCTTTGAACTTAGAACTGCCACGTTTTTGAGCGCAATCAAAAAATTATTTCTCATGAAAATCGCAATATTACCCTTCTTTCGTTTTTATAAAATTACGCTCATCCAACAACGTGCCTGTAAAAGCGTTTGCGAAGCTTCTAGTTAGACCGGAACCCACCATTAGTGAGACCCTCCCCCCCCTGCGGAGAAATGGAGACCCATATATTATGTTAGGGTGGTTATTTTGGAGTAGAAATCCACTTGTTGGCCAGTTGGCCAGTGGTGGGTGCGGGGTACAGGGGTGCCCAAAGGGTCAATTGTGCTGTTTTTTGTAACTGTTTTTATTTTTTTAAGACCAAACCGTTGAACGAAATCTATTTTTGACTTTTGGTTCGTGTAAGGAATGAAAAATAGAATTTTATACATATTTTTATTTTCTTGTATGTACCGGAAATAACAATTTTGAGTTTTCCAAAATCAAAGTCAAAATGGCCCCAAATTGCCCGTTTTGGTTAAAACTGATAAATTATGTTAGGGTGAAACATTTGTTAGTATAAATTCACTTGTTGGCCAGTTGGCCAGTGGTGGGTGCGGCGTACAGGGCCGTCCAAAAAGTAAAATTTGGGGATGATTTTCAACTGTTTTTATTTTTTTAATGCCAAATCGTTGGACAAAATCTATTTTGGGCTTTAGATTCGTGTAAGGATTTGAAAATAGAATGTTAGGCATATTTTTATTTTCTCATATGTCCCGGAAATAACAATTTTGAGTTTTCCAAAATCAAAGTCAAAATGGCCCTAAATTGCCCGTTTTGGTTAAAACTGATAAATTATGTATGGGTACATATTTTTTAGTAGAAATCCACTTGTTGGCCAGTTGGCCAGTGGTGGATGCGGCGTACAGGGGCGTCCAAAAAGTAAATTTTGGGGATGATTTTTATCTGTTTTTATTTTTTTTAATGCCAAATCGTTTTACAAACTCTATTTTGAGCTTTAGATTCGTGTGAGGATTTGAAAATAGAATGTTAAGCATATTTTTATTTTCTCGTATGTCCCGGAAATAACAATTTTGAGTTTTCCAAAATCAAAGTCAAAATGGACCCAAATTGCCCGTTTTGGTTAAAACTGATAAATTATGTTTGGTTGGTTATTATTTAGTAGAAATCCACTTGTTGGCCAGTTGGCCAGTGGTGGATGCGGCGTACAGGGGCGTCCAAAAAGTAAATTTTGGGGATGATTTTGAACTGTTTTTATTTTTTTAATGCCAAATCGTTTTACAAAATCTATTTTGAGCTTTATATTCGTGTGAGGATTTGAAAATAGAATGTTAAGCATATTTTTATTTTCTCTTACGTCCCGGAAATAACAATTTTGAGTTTTCTAAAATCAAAGTCAAAATGGCCCCAAATTGCCCGTTTTGGTTAAAACTGATAAATTGTGTTAGGGTTTATATTATTTAGTAGAAATCCACTTGTTGGCCTTGGATTCCCAGCTCATTTGTGATGACGTCATCATACTCTCGCAACGACATCTCCAGAGTCTTCGCTAGGGAAATCTCGACGTTTGCCTGAAAACAGTGTTTGGATATGTTAGGTTTCTCAAGTGAGGGAAATTTTGTAGCTATTATTATTCTTTGTTTCCAATATTCTTTTTTGTACATTTACAAAATGTCAAGCCCATTATAATGTTGTTTCCTCAAATTGTTAATAAGACATTCATGTAAAAGATCAGACCCTTAATATTAAGCTACCTATCTAGAGTGATGTATAAACGAAACTTCCATCAACGGCTTGGGAGCCAGGGGGGGGGGCAGGGTGGTAGCTTGCCCTCTCTGAGCTTACGGAGGGGGGGGCGAAAGTATCTTCTCGACCCCCCTAGAAAAATGACGAAATAACCATAAGCATAAACCAATAAGCAATAAATACTTCATTCTTCAAGTGATCTAGGTTTAAAAACAAAAAATTAAATTCTACAATCTTTCTTTTTTTCGTTCAGCAAAGCCCCTTAACTTCTTCTAAAACACGTAAAAACCACTTCAAAAAGACGTATTTAAAAAAAATTGCCTGCGGTACTAGCTCCCCCCCCCCCATTGAATCGTTCGTCCAAGCCCCCTCCCAGAAATATATATCACCATACGCCACTGACTCAAGGACATTAGTTGCATATAGTTGCATATAACTATGTACGGAAGCATGTACTTTTCCTGGGAAAGTTCGCCCCCCCCCCCCTGAAAAAATAGACTTCCGACGCGCCTGCGTACTATCGAAGGTGATTTTATCCAACTTCATTGCAGCAGCTGCTCATGATAATAGTGTTTGAAGCTGTACCATATAACTTGCATGAGCGCAAAATAATGGTCATCAGACCTAAGTTCTTCTTCTTGATTCTTACCTCAAATGCAGATTTCGGTACCGCCAGACTATCGCCGTTGAATATATCAACGTAAGCCTTCGTGTAGTTAAGAATTTCTTTAGTGGTAATTTTGAAGCCACTCATGTCTTCTTTCACAAGGGACTTAACGTTGTCCCAAGCAAACATCTTGTCCAGCAAGCTTGTTATCTGTTCTTTGAAGGAGTCACTCAAATCTGAAATAACAAAGATATAGGCTTGTTACATATATACTCCAATTGAACGTCCAAAACTCAGGGAAAATAATAAAATTTTGCTAAAAATAGTAGTAAAACATTAACAGTATGATGACAGACAAAACTATAGTAACAATAGCCCAAAAGGCGAGTTCATGCACGGGAGATCTTGTACTCAATCAATTTTTGTGGAATGAATAAAATGGAAACAAAATATAACGAGTACCTAAAATTAAAAGTAATGGATTTCCATAAAATATTGTAATAATTTTAATTAAGAGGGGAGTATATTACTCCCCGAAACTAGAGGCAAGCTCTGGCAATCGCCGTCGGGGACACCTTCCCCTTCCCTTGACGACCTCCCCGACGACGATGACAATGACACAACGAACGATGACAAAGACTATGACGACGGTGACGTGAGAAATCCCCCTTCCTCCCCTTACCCGTGGCTTTTTACTTATAGCGTATGCCTGCACTTTTCTTATCAATAGAACGTGAAATAATTATTATAATATTCAAAATCGTCAAATACCCGTTTTGCACATCTAGCCGCGTAAATAGCTCCACTTTCACACAAGTAGTTAGTACCTGCAATCGCCTCTGCATTGTTCTCCCGGGACTGATAGTTGTTGAAAGGCACCGGCATCAGACAACAATCAACAGTTTCGAACCCGCACGAGATTTCACCGAGGGTGTTGATTCCTTGACCGTGTTGCTGTGTTTGTTGATATTCAACAAATCGTTTCCCTCCTGTGGACCCGTAGGGATAATTTTTTTTGTCACCCCAATCCCTGATCAGAAACTGCAGGGCCTTGAAGGGCTTGTGGTCGTTCCCCTGGGCTGCTTTGCCGTAATCAACGAACAGCTGCAAGGCCTCAAGATCGTCTTGTCCGAACTTGTCCTTTAAGTTATAGATCTGAACATTGCTGAGCAAAGTGCTGAGGGCAAACATTGTACAGCTTTCCTTCATTACTGCAGTTATGTCGAAAGTACCCTGGGAGTCCATTAGAAGAAGAGCCACCTGTAACATAACACTGTACATAAAATATTGGCAATGCCTTCATGACACGTGGATTGTTCGAAATATAGAAGAGAGGAGCTTTAATAACTAGACCACTTCGCGAGAGTTTTTAAATAGTCACGTTGATGGATGAGCGTATTTGACCATTCTACTCGCTTCCGTAGATGTTTATTTTGTGTTGTACTTTGTCATTGGTAACATCTTAAAAGTTGTATGAAGTAGTATCGATCCCTATGGCATTACTATCTATCAATACAAATACATATCAACTATCAAAACAGTATTAATTATTGCTATAACCCATCAAAATATTGTTTTACACATTGAGAACTAGAAACGGCCAATTGGTTCCTAAGAATGTCAATTAACTGTGTACTACCACTGTTCATAATATGAACTCGTTTGCTCCAGCTCAAGTATATTTCTTGTTGGAGCATTACATTATCTAAATGTAACGATCGTAGTCCAAACAACATCGTCACTCATAACGATCGCGGGATCGATATGAACTCGCCGCCCCGCACCTCTAGCTGTTTGTATTGAGTCGATTTAGATTTTAAACTCGTCCATTTCGTTCGCAAACTTCGTATACAAGTTACTTATTTGACAGCTGAGATCCTATTTTGTCAATGTTGGAGTTGTGACGTTAAATTCGAGTCAATGTTTTCCCGATAGACAAACCGATGAATATTTTGCGTGACTCGTTTGAGTAGTGGTTAGCCTACCTGCTACCTGCAGAAGGTCCCGGGTTCGAATCCTTCTGAGGAAGTTTTTTTTAACTTTTATTATGGATTCAAGTCTATCAGTTCTTGTCTTAGGAATTAGTACACGTTGACTTTAGAGTTTAGAGCCGTCCTAGCAACGAGGCACTTAATAAATTTAAAGTTGTTCTAAATCGGCCTTGTTGATTCTGGCGTTGATCTGCAGGTGTTCGCACTGTCCATACCACTGATTGCTATATTTCCCACTAAAAAATATCGATCTTTGGTTGGTTATCGCTCACTTATCGATTGCGTCTGGGCCTACAGGGTTGGCTTTGATTTAATGTCCCCCACTGAAAATCAGTTACACGACTGAGTGGGAACTTGGGAAGACTCGCATGAATACTGCTCAGTGGCCATGCAGAAGATGAGTTAATAGATTGGGGATATTCTCATCATATGTGCGAGTTGTACTTACTTTCTCTCCGTTGGGTCCGTTCACAACAAAAGGCTGGGTACACATCCAGAGGCCCAAGGTGCAGCCTCTGGTCCCTGGTTGCCATCGGAAACAATCGGTGGTGAAGTTTTCAGGACTCAGCCAGTTCGCTGTTCCCTACAGCAAATACAACAAGGCGTTTTAAACATGGAACAATGCGTTGTCTTTGCCTTTATGATATGTTATGCGAACACAATATTATGTGTAAGGTACAGTGTAATACATAATACATTAATTAATGATTAAAATGTTCCCGTACGTAACGATTTTTATCACAATAATTAGATAAGTTTACAGATACGTTTTGAGTTCCGACACTAATTTAAGCAATATTTTTAAAGCTTCATAGTGCTACTCTTAAATGCAAGTTTGTCCTTGCTAAGTAATCGAGAATTACAGCTTGGTCACGCGTTCTTATACTGCTTGTGACAATTTTATTATTTTTTAGGTTCATAATTTACACCTTTTTATTAAAAGTGCAAATTAGCCTATGCCTATATTATAACACACATAACAAAAACTTGTAGAAATACAGCCAAACCTTACACACTCAAAAGAAATGAGATCTTAAAAAAGGGCCAAGCTCATCTGCCCTTCCGCATTTGCGCATTCTTAATTCATAAACGTACAGTGTCCCATAACAGCATCCTCGAAAAGCTTGGTAAAATAGAATTTGCGATTATTAATTTAAACGTAATAGTTCAACCAAGTTCTTTTTCTAATTAATTTAAACGTTATAACATGCAAATTTTATTTTGCCAAGCTTTTCGAGGATGCTGTTATGGGACACTGTACGTTTATGAATTAAGAATGCGCAAATGTGGAAGGGCAGATGAGCTTGGCCCTTTTTTAAGATCTCATTTCTTTTGAGTGTGTAAGGTTTGGCTGTATTTCTACAAGTTTTTGTTATGTGTGTGATCTCATTACTTTTTCAAGTTCCATTGTAAAATTATTTGTTGAAATATAATAATTTTATCAAAGTTGATTTAATTCTATGGTATTAGCAATAACAATAGACAATAGGATGTAAAATATCTAGACCCGGATTCATGTACATCCTGGGTATAGGTGATATAACCATGGTATAACGACGGTAAAAGGACTGGACCCCAATTCTTGAGTTCGTGGGAGATGAGTTGAAAACGCAATTTGAAACGAAGTCGTTTTCGTTTTCGAAGAAATTGGTATTCTTGAAACGGTATCGTAGAAAACGTCATGGGTTGTGAGTTGAAAGAGTATTGCTGTTATTCACGTGGGGTACGGTTCACGAAATCCAGACACTTTAAAAGATTTGCGTACCAAAGAGCTCGAAAACGTTCTATATTTATTCTAGATGGCAGTGCCTTCATAAACGCGGGCCAATCGAAAGACGAGTTGCATGAATGATTTGATTGTTGCAATTATGTAAACAAAACAGATGAGCACGCTAATATTCGACACCTCGCTTTGACATTGTGTGTAGCAGCAAGCTGACTTTGATCATGACTATAAATATGGCTAAAAAGAAAAGAATATGTGTATTATTTCCGAACATTTTTGTAAATCCTAGGTGGACAATCATACTATTGGTTATCTGAATTAGGCTTTTAGTAATCAAAACTAGTTATTTGTGCGGGAAGTTTTTCAGAACAATTGGTTGTGCTGGTCTAGGGTTGGCTAGGCTTGTCAAACATGTAATGTAAGTATTTATTTATCTAGTCCTTTAGCCTAATGGAACTTTAGACCTACACTGTTGTATTATAAATAATTTTCTACATCTGGGCCTAGGCCAGGGACGGTTCCTGATTTGTTTATGAGAGTATAATGACACCTTTTCTCGTTCCACACAAGAAAGAAAAAATTTTAATGTCCGCCATTTGTTTACGTATCGCACTTTCCCGCTTGTACCGTCAACAAGTGTCAAGTAACTATGGTTACTTGTTGATTGTATGCCAAGTGTTTAAGGCTTATTTTAAAACCTTTATTTGGAAGCCTTCCAACAAACTTTTTCAACTTTTTTTTTCAAAAGAGACTATATTTCTATAACCTTAATGTCCATGTAAAATATGAACATTGTAGTCCCACCCGTCTGGTCAGAATCGCGGGCCGACGTATTAGATGTTAGCAGTAGTAGGCAGTAGTAGGCAGTAGTAGGCAGTAGCTAACATCCTTAAAGTGATTTTGAGCATGTTTCAAGCCATTTTTTTCACCAAGAAGGAATAATCGTACCCCAATAAAATGTTGGCATGTGTTGTCAGGTACCTAAATCCCCTCGATTGTGATAGTTTTCAAGTTCACATCACGTTACATGACGGCTGGGTAACACCTCGAAATCACCCCAACTCTGCTGGTGTATAAGGTGCTTGAGTGTGTAGCGCACCGCGGCTTGGCTGCTGCGCCCTAACGGGCACCTAGATTATTCTGGGTTAAAAGTCAAATGCAAAATAGATTTTACAAATGCTTAATATTACGCTATTTATGTATTATATTAATTATTTAATAAAAACTGATTTACTTACGAGGAGAAAAAATAAAACTATTTTTACAACGTCGACTAAAAGTAAATATTTTTATGCTTAGATGACTCGCAGGAAAAATGTAATTTGAATGAAAAAAGTGTTGGGTGAAGCACCAGAAATAATTATTTAGTAATCTGTCCCGAGAAAAAAAAAAAACACAAAAATTGATTTTCCTGAATATAGTCCGAAAAGTCCGAAAATACTGCACTCGAGATGAAATCAATAATTTAGTTTAAAATGTATAACATATAACACCCCTCTGATCACAAAGTCCATGTAAATAACAGCTGAATGACGAACACTTACCCTATTCCTCAGGTATCCCTCTACCAGGTTCATAAAGAAGGACTTCCCTTCTCTGTACTTCCCCGCGATCGACAAGACCACCACCGGCAAGTCCTTGGCCTCGTTCTGAAGCAGGATATTCCTCAGGTTGTCTTCCAGGACCTCAAACGCAGGACCCTCTGCCACATCCCGCGTAACGCCGACCACCTGCACAGAGCTTGTTGCTTCCGAAGCCATCCCGTCCACACTTTCTGAAAGTGATTTAAGTCAGGATAAATAATATGTTTGTGCCGAATTAATTTGGGTGAGATTCATTAATTTGTGTTGTATTGTACGGACAAAATAGGTCAAGCATAATGTTGTGTCTTGTCCAATGTGATAGCGATATTGACTTAGAAAGGATAAAATGGTTTAGGAATTAAAAATTTAAATTTCAAGGTGTGAAATAGTGTGCTCGTTTATACGTTAGACGCGATTTGTAAATGTCTTTATCTTTATTCCGTTCGCCTACTCCGCGACGGGCCAGTTGACCAGTTTTGGGAAGAGTGCTGCCACAGATAATAATATATTACAATTATTACGTGTGGTGCTACTTACGGACTTCTAAGATAGAAACCTTTCCCATATTTCACGCGTCAAATATAACTTTGCAATTTGCATCATAACACCAACACTGATTAGCTATTTCTCGATTTGGTGTTAGTCGGGAAACACTCCCGTAGCTGTAATTGTTATTATTTACTACAATTCAGAAATTAGAAAAGTCCGCCTCAACCGGGATTCGAACCACGGGTCTCCCGCATTCCAGGCAGGCGTCTTAACCACTAGACCATCAGGACGGGTACATTTTAATCTCTGAATTGTGGTTGGATTTTTATTATTACAATACAATTAATTGGACATTGACAAGTGTTATCATATGTTTATTAAACATGTCACAATCTCGTTGTTCGATAAGGAGAATAGTTATGAAAATATTAATAAATTATTATAAATGAATAGATCCGGAAATATAACTTAATAAATATAAGATAAATTGTCAATGTCCAATTATTTGTATTTTCCAATATATTTCCTGCCATACAGTTTAATTTTACTTACCAATTATTAATAATTAGTTTCTTCTTTGGTATTTATCATTTATTATAAAGTTAATTACATTTCCACTAATGATATACCGTGATTTCACAACATTGTGAGAGTAAATAAAGATGAAAAATAAACTTTATTGGTTTGAACTATAGCTATCCAATTTATTTTTAGTTAGGTAAAAAATAAAATTATTAAAGTAATTTGCATCAGACATGCAGACCTACTTTTCCCGACTGATAAATTATCACGAATCACTATGCTAATAATGCGCAAATGTCTACTATGTGACTCACTAGCTCAAGGACCTCATTTACATAATATGAACGAGGCGGAAAGATGCAATAAAAAAGTTAAACGTTCTAATCTATTAGCAGTGATGATGACATCAGCACGGGACTCAACTCTCAACATCTTAGGGTTCATCGAGCCAATAGTCGGTGATAGAAGATGACGACACAAGACACAAGAGTGTATCATTGTTGTGAGTGATTCATACGAGGACTCGTTTTGGTTTATAGTGTTCGTTTTTTTATCAAAATGCATGGGCCAAATAACCGATAGATGTGTAGGCTATGATTGTATGCCAATCTTATGTTTTTTCATGCTATGTGGCAAATTGAAAGATACAATGTAAAAATTATAAGAAACATAATTAAATATGATCAGTGGTGAGGCTAGACAGGTGGGCAGCTTTAGGACGAGTTGGTTGGTTGGGAGGGGGGTGGGGGGAAGATGGGCTCACCCAAACATTTCTAACATTGCAATATGCGTGCATTATGACATAACGGTTGACGCGCTCCTAAACCAAATAAACTTCAATTAAGTCGCATAATATAACAAAATAAATTAACAAATCAAAGCGATTTGATTGTCTAATTTATGTTTTGTATTAAACCTTTGTCGGGGGTGGGGGGGGGGAGGAGAGGAGTGTGGGGGAAACAAAGAGTGGCGACCCTTCTCGCCACCACTTAGCATTTTGTCCTGCACATGACTGAACATTACGCCTACCCATTCTAAAAATAAACTAGGTGTAACTCAGTGTGTTGGGCCCTAATTAAGTGGCTCATTCAAAATGCCTATAACTAGGATATTAACACTTCTCGTATCTATTTCATCTGAGGGGGCAATGTTTTAATTTTATAACGCTGCCAGTCAAATCAGACCACCGGCAATCCGGACTGAATGTTTTCCCCAGTCTAAATGCGAATTCTGAAATTCATATTTATAAATAGCCCGTAACAATTCTTTCCCAACATTCCACATTCACTATTATGTCTAGTTCTAAAAAAAGGCACTCAGACTCAGAGTGAACCTGAGATGGACTTGAGAACGGAATGACAAAATATGTTTTATTTTTACTGGGAAGTAATGATCCATGCAACCAAAGATAATAGAGCACACTATGCAACCAATCATTGCAAATGGGATATACATAACATGAGATCTATATTGTATTGGACGCTGAACATGTTCAAAATATTGTAACATTATTGATTGATCTGTCAGTTCTGTCGCGGTGCTATATATTATAATCTGTGGACATTTCAAAAACTACATTTAATACATTTAAAAGTTGTAGGGCCTATACACAAAATACGTTTTAATTATATACAAAGAGGTAAATGAATAAATCATTCATTGCAAATAGAAGTTTATGAGATCTATACTTTCCCATTGATTTTATATGAAGTCAATATCATATCAGTTCATCTGCACTGTATTTCACAACAGACAGGAATTTATCTATTTCTCCCCGTAAGGATGCCGAACTAGGTTGTGACAGGAATATCCGAAAGTTGTTAGGGCTAAATCTATAGCATTCTGAAGGAAACCTCGAAAAAACATTCAGTCATACTTCTTTCGTTGTCGGGGTTCGAATCCGTGACCTCCCAAATGAGAGTTTCACACGATACGCGTAAGCCCCCACTGTCGGTGGGATATAGCTTGTGATTCTTTGCGATGAAACGTTCAGGCTGTTGACCTTGGTGACCTTGTCTGACCACCATGTTATGTGATACGTCTGAGAAAACCTCTTATGCTAACCTAGGTCTCCACCACAATTCCACTTAAATAATATGATAACGATTTCATATTAGGAATGCACTATAGATATAGCTTTACCATGTGGCTAGCAGAAAAAAAAGTTATTGTAGGAGATCTTTGGTGATTTGCAGATTTTGGGAGTCGAAGTGGTCATTACCGTCACACGGTGAAATTGCATTGTTTCCTTGCTAGTAGGCCGCTTCGCGATAATTATAATAACAACATAATTATGGCGAAATTTACATATTTCTATGATTGCAGCAGAATTCAAGATTTCTACAAAATGTAATTTAATTATATGTATTTTTATGTAAATAAATAAATAAAAGTAATCAAATCGCAAATTTCTATTACATTTCAAAACTTCCACAAATGCGTGTGCCTTTTCACGTCTTGAAGTACTGCACAGATGAAGTTTTTGCCATTATTGTAGATATTGACACTGAAAGATAGCAGTTTCGTAACAGAATAAAACATGAAGGAAGAACTACCAAACAAAGGTAACATAAAAAATATGATACAATTTTATAAGAGTGCAGGCCTGTCCTGTAGGCCCGACTTTACTTAGCCCTCTCAGTCATGGCGTACATGATCATACAGAAAATTCCGAATTTAATTCCGGGTAAATGATAGGTTTTACAGTTTTACTACATTTTTTTTGTGAATTTGAAAAGATATTTAAAAAAACTACATTTAAATGGGATGAATGGTACCTTTATAAGAGAAGATTGAAAATACACATCCGCAAAAATTGCTAAAAATGTGAAAAGTTTGGGTTTTCCCGGAAATGTAATATCATTGTAGTATTGCTGTTTTTTGAGATAAATAAAATCTAAAATACACAAAAAATCAGAAAAATCTTCTTTTAGAAATGCGTTTAAAATTTAATTTTTTTAAACTTAAATTGTAGATTAAGATTCAAATCCAAAATTTGGACAAAATTCCTTAAAAATCGTGCTAAAAAATATTGAAAAATATCAAAATTCTTAGAAAAAAAAAATGAAAAATTAATTGTTTGCTGAAAATGACCTAATTATTAACACCAATTTAATTCGTGACTAAGGGTTTTGACCAATATTGTTTGTGCTATATCCTCTAAAAAACGATTTCTGATGGCGGGATTGTGATGGTAGGACAAAGAAATACAAGCCAAATGTCGTGCGTGGGTTTGAAACTTTCACAAGGCATGATATTATTAAACTTTAGTACTAGGAAAACGCTTAAGTCCCGCCGCGTTGTTGGATGAGCGTAATTGGTGCATTGAGCTGCCATGTGTTATGCGGATTTTCTGTTGTTCTGTGAAAAAATTAGAACTAAGTTGAAGATTTTTTAAATTAAATTAAATTATATAAAAAATAATCTTTAATTTTTTTTTTTTTTAATTAATCGGTATGATTTTTAAAAATTTAAAAAAACAAAAATTGAGATTTTTATAAAAAATAATTATTTGGATGGGGCTCAAATTTCACACAAATATATAAATTCATAAAATTAAGGTTCTGTGAAAAAAGTATTACAATAAAATAAAGCATGTAGGTGTTATAAGTAATAAAATTATTTTAAAAAAGTAAAAACCCACAAAATTTCTATTTTCATGAAAAATAATTTTTCGATTGCGCTCAAATTTCCCACGGATATCTTTATTCATAAAATTAAAGTTCTGTGAAAAAATCATTAAAATCGGATAGAGCATGTTATTGTTGGTGTTATAAGTAAAATAAATTTTCAAAAAATCGAAAAAAATCGTAAAATTGCGATTTTCATAAGAAATAATTTTTTGATTGCGCTCAAAAACGTGGCAGTTCTAAGTTTAGAGATTTCGAAGGCCTCCATAAAATTTTATCTCAAATGGAGTATCGGTTTAGCCGGGAAACGTGCTGACAAACACACAAAAATACAGAAAAAAAAGAAAGAAGGAAAAAAAAAAAACATTCCTGATTTTTTTCTCCAGTGTAGTGAAATGGAATCTTCGCTTCGCTCGCTACGCTCATCCATAATAATAAAATAAGTAACCAAACTGTATGTTATGCAGCTTACCCAATCCAATAGTATAATATAGCACCAAGATGTAGGACAGCCGTCTCGTAGAGTCGCTCGCCCAAAACTGAGAAGAGAATTCAGAAAAGAACAGCCCTTGACTCAGACACCTACGACATGTGGTCACTCGATGCAACAGCCTTCACCATGACTTGACTTGTTTGGACCATAGGTCTAGTTGGAACTTGGAAGGATGCCACCATGCAGGCATACTCCTTTAGTCGAAAACATTATGTGTGTGTGTCCCACGACGAACATCTAGGAGGCAGTGGTGTGTGTGTGTTCGGGAAGTCATCATTGTTGCCAGTCGGTCTGTTTGTGGATGAGCGTAGCGAGCGAAGCGAAGATTCCATTCCACTACTTTGGAGAAAAAATCCGGGGTGTTTTTTTTTTTTTTTTGTATTTTTGTGTGTTTTGTTAACACGTTTCCGGCTAAACCGGTACTCCGATTGCGATGAAATTTTATGGAAGCCTTCGAAATCTCTGACTTAGAACTGCCACGTTTTTTAGCGCAATCGGGAATTTTTTTTCTTATAAAAAACGCAATTTTTACGATTTTTTTCGATTTTGTAAAAATTTCTTCGACATATAACACCTACAACGCTTTATCCGATTGCAATGATTTTTTTCACAGTACCTTAATTTTATAAATTAATATTATTCGTGTGAAATTTGAGCGTAATCGAAAAATTATTTTCTCATAAAAATCGAAATTTTACAGTTTTTTTTTAAACAATTCTTTGACTTATAACTCCTACATGCTTTATCCGATTGTAATGATTTTTTTACAGAACCTTAATTTCATCAATTTATATACTCGTGTTAAATTTGAGCGCAATCGAATAATTATTTTTTATGAAATTGCAATTTAACGATTTTTTATTTTTTTTAAATTTACAATTTATTAAAAAAATAAGTTAATTTTTATTTAATTTAATTTAATTTAAAAAAAATCTTCGACTAAGCAATAATTTTTTCACAGAACAACAGAAAATCCGCGTTACACATGGCAGCTCAATGCACCAATTACGCTCATCCAACAACGAGGCGGGACTTAGCGTTTTCTAAAAAAAAAAATAAAATAGGTGAATGGGCGTAGTCACACATTATTTTTACTACCAAGTACCAAAGTTGGGTCGAGTTAAAAAAAAAATAGTTTCTGATTAATTGCGGAATGAAATACAATCCAGAAATAAAACAAAAATCTGTCCGAGAAGCGGGAGAACTAGATTACTTAATTAAGGAAACTTTTAATCTATCCCTCCCTGCCATGGAAACCCCCTAAATGCCCAATTCAAAGGTTTCAATCCGCGCCATCTGGATCATAGATATTAATATACCCTTCCGGATCTTCTAGGCCTCCGCCTATCTACCATTTAAAAACATATCCTTTCTTTCTGGAAGAACTTCTCGGTACCTTTTCAAATTCAATTATTTCACTTTCATAATAAGGGTCTCAAACTGCCTGTACATATGCGTACAAGGGTTTTGTATGCTTTTACCTTTATTTCAAATCTTGCTCCTTTCAAGATAAGCATTACAAAATTCATCACTTATCTATTAAACGATTTCAAACAAATGGTTATGTGGACCATCACTGCGTAAATAAAAGCGAACGTAGTCTAACCATGACGACAGTACTATTTAAACTCCATGGTCTAACAACGCAAGTTGAACAGGCCTTCGTCGTGATTAATTTGTCTGTTTGTTAAATGTTTGACAAATGTCTGTTTGTCCG